>CM053608.1:108713814-108730107 GCA_028646535.1 Procyon lotor
TTGATGGAGAGAAAGGAACTGTAGAATTTTGGCTTTCCAGAAGTCAGCAATGGAGTGGCTACTAAGGCTGAGATGCCAAATGCATAGCTCTGGCCTCTGTTCGACCAACAGTGTTCCTCAACTCCTCTCCCCACCTCACTGTGCTCACATGATGGCTGGTGTTCACGGGCCCCATGCATTGCCATGCGTATTTCTGGATTTTGATGTATCCCCAGGAAATGTTGCAGAGAAGTAAAGCAAATAACACTTTAATTTGTATGGCATTCTTAAAATATATTGTATAAGCATGTGAATAATGAATCAGCCTTTTTGAGATCTCAAAACTTGTGCTTTTACAAAGAAAATACGGCTTACTTAATTTTGGGAAAGCAGTTGAACTTCTTAAAAGACGCTTGATGCTTCTAGGTTGTCACTGTAATATTAACAAGCTAGAAAGTATGTGCTATTAAAGAATAGAAACAAAATTATTTCACACAAAAACTACAACAGGTAGATTTATCAGTTTTCAACCCACTCATTACCATGAATAATATTGCTAATTTTTTTGCATAGCGATTTTGTCTGTCTTTGACTTTGAAATAAGTGTTGGCAGGGGCACCTGGATGGCTTAGTCAGTTAAGTGTCTTACTCTTGGTTTCAGCTCAGATCATGATCCCAGGGTCTTGGGATTGAGTCCTGCGTCGGTCTCCATGCTCAGTAAGGAGGCTGCTTCTCCCTCTCCCTCTGCTTCTATCCTGCTTGTGCTCTCTCTCAAAATACTTAATTAATTAATTAATTGTTAGCATGTGATGACCCAACATGGTCATAGCATCCCTCTCTCTCATGTGCCCTGAAGATTTAGATGTACATGTCATTGTGTTTCTTTACCTGCTGCTGCATTCTTTCTTAGGTCAATGGAAAAATGGAACAATTGACTATAAAATCACAATTCAGAAGCACTGCAAAAATGTAAAGTCCTTAGGTAAATTTTTAAATAGAATTAAGAGTTTTGTCTTTATTATAAAAAGCAGTACATGTATATCCCATAATCTAAATAAAAAGTGTGTAATGAAGAAAGTTGACTTCTCTAGATAAGCACACCCTACAAATAAAACACTATTAAGAGTTCAGAGGTCCTCATTTTAGATTTATATGTGTGTATATATGTCTCTAAGTACATATTTATGTATAGATACATATATACAAACGTGTATAATATTTAGATATATTTATGTATGTATATACATTTTTAATTTTTTTATTTTTTACAGATTTTATTTATTTATTTGTCGGAGCTGGGGAGAGAGTGCACAAGCAGGGTGATCAGCAAGCAGAGGGAGAAGCAGGATCCCCACTGAGCAAGGAGCCCAAAGTGGGACTGGATCTGAGGACTCTAGGATCATGACCTGAGCTAAAGGCAGACACTCAACCAACTGAGCCACCCAGACAGGCATCCCTGTATATATATTTTTAAAAATGGGATCAGCCTGTAACCTACTTTTACAAAAAGTGTTTAATACTGAAGTATAGTGGACAGAGTGTTATATGAGTTTCAGGAGTACAACATAGTGATTCGATAATTCTATACATTACACAATGGTGAGCATCACCCATGGTGAGCATCGTTACTTAACAACACAGCATGGATAAATCTCCATGTCAATACATACAGAGCTACCACTTCCTTTCAATCATTGCGGAACAGAGTAGGTTGAGAAGGGGCCACTGACGTAGGCAGGAGGACAGCTACTGCAGAGCCTGGTAATAAGTCTGGATTATTCCCTAAGAGCAATGAGGAGCCATTGGAGGAATGTGATCGGAGGAGTGAAGTGATCAAATCTGCATGGAGCACTGGGTGTAGTGCAAAACAGTGAATCTTGTAACACTGAAAAAAAATAAATAATTAAAATTAAAAAAAAGAAAAAAAATCTGCATTCCAAAAGACCGAGGTGGTTACAGTGTGAAGAATGGGTGGAAAGGAGACAAGAACAGGTCTGGGAAGAAGCAAGGGTACTGCTCTTTTCTCTGTGGAGACGATGGTGCCTTAGACCAGGGCAATGGTGGAGGAGAAGGTAAATGGATTCAAGATGTATTCACAGGGTGGAGTAGAACCACCCGACCCTTGACTGATCATGGGTTTGAGGAGGAGGCATCCATGGAGAATGTCTTGGAGGTTTCTGGCGAGCATGGTGGGCTAAATTTAGGGAGTTTTGTTTGCTGAGTGAGGGAATATTGGCAGATCACATTGGAGGAGGCAGTAGAATCACGAGTTCATTTTGACTGTCAAATTTGCAATGGCTGTGGAATATCCAAGTGAAAACTTATGAATCTGGGGTACAGAGAAATAGTACAGTATTCCCCCGTTATCCACAGGGCATTTGTTCCAAGACCAACAGTCGATGCCTGAAACCATGGATAAGACTGAAGTCTATATATACTATGTTTTTCTCCTATAGATACATACATGCATAGGATAAAATTTAATTTATTAATTAGGCACAAGAGATTAACAATAGCTAATAATAAAATAGAATAATTATAGCAATAGACTGTGATAAAAGTTATGTGAATGGGATCTCTCTCTCTCTCTAAATATCTTACTGTACTGTTTGGACATAAAGTAACATGATGACGTCAAGGGAGGGGAATGACATAGGCATGGTAACATAGTGTCAGTGACATACTGACCTTCTGCCATATCACAATGACTTGGAAATCATCAGCTTCTGGATTGCAGTTGACTAGGGTAACTATAACCATGGGAAGCAAAACCGTGGATGGGCCGGGGGGCTTCTTTATGAGGTTGACTTGGTGCTGGAGGCTAGTGGAGACACTCCATAGAGAAGGCTTAGTCCCAGAGAAACTATAGGGTTTAAAGGCTGGGAGGCAGTTGATGGCAGCCGAGAAGCCGGGGCACGAGAAAACATGGAGACGGTTAGCTGCCTGTGGTTATGGACCAGGTTTGGGTTTACTCACTTTTTTATCTCTAGGGATCACCCCAACTCCTGGGTCAGAGTGGATTCTATCACCACCGGTGCTGCCAAGTATGGTTTCACTCACATCCTCCCTGACATTAGGTGTCACCAATCCTGCTGATTTGAAAGGCAGAAATACCTCTCCTCAGCATTTCTCTAAGGCTTTGAGCATTTTGGGGGGGGGGGTTGCCTTTTTGGCGAGTCAGTGATTTACTTAGATATTTTCTTTGTTTTTTTTTTCTTGCCAGGTGTTTCTTTTTCCCCCTTCTTTAATTTAAAGAGCTTTATGTCCATTAAGGAGTTTAACACTATCCCATCCAGAGAACATTACCTCCTCTGTATTTGTCTATTCAATTTGTTTAGAATATCTGTTGTGAAAAAAATCTTAGTTTTTCATTATATTTATTTCTGTCACTTTTGAAATATGTGGTAGAGACGTTTACATAATTCAAACATTAAAAATAAAGACAACGAAGTTGTAGAGTGACAAATCTTCTTCCCACTCATGGGCCTTGCCTCCCCGTTGGGTCCCCTACTCTGAGACTGTGACAGACATTACTGATTAGTGCCATGTGTATTTTTCCAGAGTTTATTTTTGAGTATATAAGCAGATACAAAAATAGATGTCTATTTTTCTGTCTTTTCTACATAAAAGGTAGAAAAGTATACACACCATTCTGTATCTTTTTTTAAATTTTTTATTTTATTTTTATTTTATCTTTTTTTTTAATAGTACATCTTGGGAGTTCTTCCCATATTTGTACACAGAGAACTTTATCAGTCTCTTAAAGCTGCCGTGTCTTGATTAAGAAAGGCTTTCCATCTTTTAAAATTAGAAAAATGAGTCTGGAACATTACATCAAAAACTAATGATGTACTGTACGGTGATTAACATAACACAATTAAAAAAAGAAAAAAGAAAAATAATTTCTCATATTGCTTATGTTTTGGTAGTTTTAATTTTTACAGTTATATGTTTAATGTCTAAAAATTATTTTCGTGTGCTTTGAATTTAACATTTCTTTTCTCAAAAAGAGATTTAATTGCCCAAACAGGTGTTTATTGAATAATCCATCCTTTCCCCACTGATTTGAAATACCATCTTACCCTATAATAAATTCTTATAAATGCCTGCGTCTGTTTCTAAAATCTCTATTCCATTTCCCTGATTCATTTGTGTGGGCCACAACAGCATTGTACTCTTTTAATTTCTCTGGTATTGCAGTGTGCTTTGTGAACCGGTAAGACAAATATCCTCTCTTCTGAATTCTTCTCCAAAATGTCCTCATTGCTTTCTTATGTTTTATTATTTGGGTGAACTTTATAACTAACTAGTCAAGTTAAAAAAATCTTGTTGAAAGATGGGAGTTGCATTACCTTTATAGATAAATTTGTGGGAAAATGACATCTTTAAATGTTGGCTTTCCATTTGGAGCATAAAATGTCTATTGATTAAGCTCTTCTATGTCTTTCAGTCAAGTTGTGTAATTGCTCTTTTCTCACTATAGGTCTTTTGTATTTCATAAGCTAATTTCTAGGTATTTTATGCATTTTGTGTTGCTACTGTGAAGGGTGTCTCCCTCTCTCATTATATTACCTAACTGGTTATTTGTGGCTCAGAGTTTTTTAAATAAATGTGTCTATCTTTATTTGCTTTGGCTTTTATTATAGCCAAAATTCCAAACATACACAGAACTAAAGGCAGCATACAACACATTTTGTGCTCCGCCCACCCAGACCCAATGGCCATGGTCTCCCAACCAATTGCATTTCCCTATAGCACCTGAACGCTCCCCACCAACTCCAGGTTATTAGGAAGCAGCTCCCAGACATCACATTTCTTTACACAGTGCCCAAAGATATGTACTCTTTTTTTACGAAGAAGTAGAGCTATAATACCACGATCACACCTAGATAATATGAACAGCAATCCCTTAGTATCATTAGATATCTAGTGTCTTTAAATTATTTCCTTATTTTTTTCCCTTTCCCTATTGTCTTTAAATTAATTTAAAAGGTTTTTTAAATTAGGATACAAATTTGTTCCAACACATTGTAATTATTTGATATGTCATTTAAGTGTCTTTGAACCTATAGGTTTACCCCATCCCTTTTTTAGTTTATTGTTGTTTTTGAAAAATTCAGGTCTTTTTTCTTTTTTCCTTTTTTTTTCTTTTTAAAGATTTTACTTATTTTATTTGACACAGAGAGAGAGAGAGTGCGAGCGCATAAGCAGGGGGGAGGGGCAGAGGAAGAAGGTGAAGCAGGCTTCCCAAGGAGCAGGGAGCTCCATGATACAGGGCTTGATCCAAGGACCCTGGGATCATGACCTGAGCGGAAGGCAGGTGCTTAACCGACTGAGCCACCCGGGTGCCCCGCAAGTCTTTTTTCTGTAGTTTTGAAATACCATGTTCTGATTTTTTTTCTGTTTGAATCCAATGGTGTCATTTACTATGTTCCTCTGTTGCCTGTGTTCTTTCCAGGGCTATCATTGTCAGGAGATCTCTAGTCACTTGGAGGACTGCAGCTCGTTCTCCTGTGGTATTCCAGGAAGGACTCCTGGGAAAACATTCCTTGAGTTCTCCTTGTATGTTCACAATAGCCTATGTTCGAAGGTCAGTACAGTTGATGTAAAACTCTTGGCGGCTGTGGGGTTCATCTCTTCCAAAGCTGACAGACACCCTCTGGTCTCCCTCTGCTTTCCTGCCCACTTCCTAATACCACACTGATCTTGTGACTCTATTTGTCCCCACCTGCTCCTGTTTGAGCTTCCTGGGAATATCATACAGTCTAATTTCGAGCTAGATGTTATCTGTGGCTTTTTAGTTTTGCTTTCTATTTTCTGTTTTTTTTTGTTTGTTTGTTTTTTTAATGGTGGTGGGGGATTCAGGGAGATTTAAAAAGAAAAAAAAGCTATAATTATATTTAACAACTTGCCAAAGTGTATGACTTTAAAGGTCTTTCAGCCTTCATGGATTTTTCTAGGTGGAAAAAGGATACCATCTGTTTTTTATTTTGTAGTCCCAAGAGTTTTTTCTTGTTCTTGAATTGTTCCTCTGATGATCTTGTTTTGTGATCCCAAATTTCTCAACTCTCACTGAGGGTCCAATCTGGAATATTTTAGAAGGTCGGTCCTTTTTTGCTTTAACACTTGGTGGGAGCCAAGTGTTTTTGATGACTCAGATATTTTATGTTTGTATTTCTAAAATTAAAATCTAGGTTGGTGAGTTTTAGAAGATGATGTTGGTGAGTTTAGAAGATGTGGTCCCCATCAATAATTACATGAATGAATGTCTGGCTCCCTGATGGGCTTCTTTCCTCTCGACCTGTTCAGCAGTGCCCTGGAAGCTTCTGGAACGTGCTGTCTGACTCTCCCTCAGAGGGTAGCTGTGACAGCAGCTCCACAGCTGGCTTTCCTTTAGAATGAACCAGCTGGGAACAGCCTGGCAGGAGAGTCTCTTGTGAATGAAATGGGTAATTAGAGGGACCCATTTAAACATCATTATTGATGGCATTTACAATGGTTGCTTACAATTGCTTGGTTTTGATTCTCAACAGTTATTTGTCTAACATCACCTTTTTTTCTCTTTCTCTCTCCCCAACAATTCAGAAGGGATATGAATGTGAATAATGGCATTTTAGGGGTCATCTTGAATCTGCTCCAACACACACACACACACCCCAATTTATAAATGTGGCTACTATAAAAGGAAAATTATTTAAAAGCCCAAGCACTTTCATAATTAAGTATCACAAATGACGTGTGATGCACCTCAGAATTCATACTGACGAGCCAGATTCAAAATCACAGCATCTTTCCCGTCTCTCTTGCCCGCGGTCCGTGCTCTGTGCTCAGCTGGCCCGCGGCGGAGCGCCTCTATCTGTGGCGCGCGGCCCCGTCTGGAGTCCCCAGACCAGCAGATTCCTGCTGGACAATGGGGAGGGTATGTACTGTTAAGTGCTGTGAAATGTGTAAGCCCGAAGATTCACAGACATGTACCCTGGGGCAAATAATACATTATATGTTAATAAAAATTAATAAAAAAAAAAAAAGAATAAACAAATTCCCCAAGAGTAAAATTGTTGAAACATAAAAAAAAAAAAAAAAAAAAAATCACAGCATCTTGGGTGAAAAAATCAATGATTTCATATATCACAATGCATTTCATACAACATGTTTTATATTTTGTGTCATATTGACATAAATGCCATCAATTAAGTAACCTTTGAGATTTTGCTGTTGAACCTGGGTCTAGTCAATGTTAACCAAATGTTGTAAATTGTATAACAAACCTCATTAGTTGGTTTTCTTTGAGTTTATCCAATTGGATAATCACTAAGACCTCTTTTCTTCTTCTTCTTCTTCTTCTTCCTCTTCTTCTTTTATGATTTTATTTGAGAGATGGAGAGAGAGAGAGGGAGAGAACAAGCACGGGGAGGGGCAGAAGGAGAGTGAGAAGCAAACTCCTTCTGTGCAGGGAGCCCAAGGTCGGGCTTGACCTCAGGACTCTGAGATCATGACCTGAACTGAAGGCCACTTAACCGACTGAGCCACCCAGATGCCCCAGGACCTCTTCTTTATTTGTGCTGTGTGCACAGAGCTGAATGATGAAGAAACATCTTCATATGTCTCATCCAATGACTTTTGTGGTGAGGAACTATTAAGGATAGTGCTCATTTTAAATGAATACATTGCAACTGATGATAAAGTAATGAAGTCCCATTCACTCTTCAGATAGGAAAGCCCTGGTTAGGATTACTGGCTAAGACAATTTTCTCAGCTTTAACTTGGTATTATATCCTTAAATAAGGATCCATGTCATTTAGAGTATTGAGATGCCATGGTAGAATGAGGGTCTAAAGATACCTATCCGACGTTCCCTAAGCAGACGAGGACATTATTTCACAGCCGAAGTGGTCCTTCTAGGTAACAAACTGGTATCCAAGAGGTACACGAGAAGGACACATTTTGACCATCCTCTCTTTCTCTCCAGTTGAAGTTCCAAATTCTCCTTGTCCGGAAAGGTGGCTGAAATGAGGACATTTTATTTGCCTTTAAAGCAGACAGCGTGCCAAGTGTCGTTAAAGATGGCTCTTCTCCTGAATCATTAAAGGGCAATAGAGAAACTGCAATGAAATATGCTGTTTTCTGACATTCCGTAACATTGCCCTTCACGGCAGCTGCCAAAATTGAGCAGCTGCTTCTTACAATCCCCTGCCATTTCCCAGCTTTGCTGAAAGAGGTCAGCTCTGTTTTCTCATTACCCATCATTCCACCGGCCGGACATCTGGATTCATAGTCCCCTTCTCTCCTAATTCAGTATTTTCTTTTCTTCATAAGTGACATGGTGGACAGATTGGGCAACCTATGGCCACAAGTGTTTTTAGTTTGGCCCCCAGTGACCCAGCCCCAGCGATTTAACCCAAGAAAAAAATCCAGCTCACGTGCTACAAGGATCATTGTATTTTTCCACTGAGCTAAGACAGAAGAGTGCTCTTTAGGACACACGGAAAGAAAGGAAGCAAGGAAATAGAGGTTTGCCATTTATTCCTGCTTTCCCCCCCGCCCCCCGATTTGTAGGCATTCGACAAACGTAATGCACCTAAAAAGGAAGAATAAATATTCACCTTTCAGTCCTAGCAAAATCTGATGTTGTTGAGCAGTTGGATCTCACTTAGAGGGGTGTTTTTTTTGTTTTGTTTTGTTTTTTAACTCTATCCATTGCCTCTGGAAACGTAGTAAAACCAATTCTGAGGCATTGTTCGGGGACCTGCTTAAACTATGGTGGCCCAAGGCCACTTCTAGGACCACTCTGGGGATAGAAGCTTCTCCTGGGGTAGGTGTGAGGGATCCTAGGTTATAAGAGGGTCTAGAAGTGGACTCAGGCTTGCTGGCATGGACTTTCAGGTCTGTCCCAGACCGCTGCTGGAAAGGCCCTCTCATGCTCCCAAGAACTGGTTTCTCCCCTCTGGATGGTGTTTGGAATTCTAACACACAATCCTCCTTTTAGCTTAGGTTCAGTAAAGCTATCATTATTTACACGTGGATGAGAGAGTCAGGTTTTCTTCCTGAGTGAACATTTTCAGGGGGAGGAGGATCAGGAAACAAGATTGAGAAGTACTTAATTCAGATGCAGGTGGGAGATGGGATTAGGAAAGAAAGGGATAAAGAGGAAAGAGAATGCACACCATGAAATGGGAAAAACATACCAAATATGAGCAAGTACAACACTATAAATAAACCCCCTTTGTTATCAGTCTGCTTATGAGTAGTGTGCGTGAGAATCCACAATCAGATTCACCTGAACAATTGTGTAAGAAATTGTGATGATTGTAATCCATATATATATATTTTTTTAAAGATTTTGTTTATTTATTTGACAGAGAAAGACACAGTGAGAGAGGGAACACAAACAAGGGGAGTGGGAGAGGGAGAAGCAGGCTCCCCACTGAGCAGAGAGTTTGACATAGGGCTCAATTCCAGGACCCTGGGATCATGACCTGAGCCGAAGGCAGACGCTTAATGACTGAACCACCCAGGCGCCCCCCCATATATGGTTCTAAGAGCTACTGGGCACAAAGGAGATGACCACACATCTCAGATATTCTGGAATGATTCAACATCTTAATTTTTCTGGCTTGAGATCTCTGTCACCATTGAAATAGCTCAGAAGTACTACTGTGTTAGTTTCTGAATACGTTCTAGACGTATTAGTACTGACTGAACCTAATTGGTACTGACAGTGTGGTCCATGGATGGGTAGCTTGGGCATCACCTGGAAGCTAGCTAGCAGCAGAGAACCTCAGGTCCCACCCCAGACCTAATGAATGCAAATGAACACAATGCTCAGTTTGTGAATTACTATTCTAGAGCACCTCTTATAATTAGCCTTACAAAAAGTATTTGTCAAAGCAGGACCAAATGACCTTTGTAGAGAGAGCGGGAGGAGGTCGTATTTTCTCATTACCAGAGCTGAACTCCTCCCTGACACGACCCTGAGTGGGATCTGGCTAATGTCGCTCGTTTAGTATACATCTGGCCTCGCTGGCAAAAAGGATTAAGGGCTTGAAAAGGGAAACATCACAATATGTCTGCTACTGAGACTCTTTAGTCCTCGGATAAAGATATTTCACTCTGAATCCCGGAGCGATACCAAATACTCGATGAATTTGTTTTTTTGTTGTTGTTCATAAGATAAGCAGAAAAATGACTGGGCCCATGTGACGCTGGGCAGGTGCTTTACTATGAAGTAAAGGAACGATTCCAACCCAAGAATGACTCACAGCCCCCACAGCCTCGCCCACCAGCAGATCTAGGAACTGACTTTCCCATTAACTCTCACAATGACATTGATAACATTCGGTAAGAAAGATGGGAGCCCCAAGATAATATATGATAGAACCTTTGATTTAATATAAAATGCAGACCCTTAAAAAAAATACAAAGAATTCATTGTTCTTGGGAAATCACATACCTTGTATCTCTTAGATCATGTAGTAACTCAATCCTTATAGTTTATTATTGAAGCACTGGAAAAGAAGGATTGATTCAGTAAGTCATATTGTGGGCAGCATCACTAATGATGTAGTGAAAGATTCTATCTTTCCTTTTAAGAAGCCACTGCTTTTTAAAGGGAGGAAATGCCTAGGAGAGCTTTTCTTTGTGAAGAGAAAAGAATTTAAAGGCAGCAGTCTCTGAGTTTTGCCCCCCAGTAGTTCTACTAATGGTGTTTAGATACTAAAACCCTTAAGATGAAGACATTCTCATCAAGGGGAGGAAGACACGAGTCAAGGGACTTTGTCACGTGAGCCAGGACACCCTATGGTTAGAGTCACCATCTGGGTTACCCTGGACAGGTGTAGGTTGCAAAAGTCGTGATATGGTCATTTACACATGGTTTATGATACAAACTCCCCATTCACTATTGTGATGTATGTGGCCCTTCTTGAGCTGACCCCTCGGATTTCCAACACTCACCCCATGTTCCAGCTCCCTTGAACTACTACTGGGTTCTTGGAATATGACATATTGTATTTCTCTTTGGCTTTGTACAGGGCTGTTCTCTCTGCTGGAGGGAATTAATGTCCCCCGCAATCTGCTAGGTCCACTCTCTTTTCTTCTAGGCTCTTCTCATGTCAGCCCTTAGTGAAGCTTTCCTCCGAAACTGCCATTATTTGGTGCTTTCCTTGTGCTTTGGTGTGTTTGTTGAGTATATGCGGATTGTGCTGTTGAGCCCAGAGTGCTGAACACATGGTGGGCACTCAGACAAAGTTCGTGCAAGGGATGGAGGGAAGGAGGGAGAAAAAAAGAAGGGAAGAAAATAAGGAAAGGGGCAAGGAGGAAGGAAGGAAGGGAGGAAGAAAACAGGTGTTTTATTGTAGAGTCGAGAACTGTGAAGAAGAAAAACTGAATTTTGGGAATGACTTTTATATGAGACTGTGAGACTTCTCTTTAATGTTATGTCCATGTTTATTTCCCTCTTGCCTTTTCCTCTTTGTTGCTTGTCACAAACCTTCAAGAAGAACCCAAAGTGTCTTGTGCGGCTTTTCAGAGACAGGATGGGTGGGGGAAAGCAATGACATTGCTTATTCTAGGGTGCTGTGGGGAAAGGACAGGGCAGAAGGAATAGGTGAAGACATTTTTAGGAAGTGAGCAGAAAACCCAAGTGCTGCAGCTGGCACATAGAGTAAAGAGCATGGCAGGGTGCCTGCCCAGGACTAAGAAGGGTCTCCGGGGTGTCTACACTGTTGTGTGTCCTTTTGTGTGGTTCCACCTCAAAGGAATAGGCACATGTATGATGCTGCTATTGACATAAGGACAAAAATGAGTACAAGGGACTTCTTACTCCATGAAGATCTCATTGAAAGGGCGCCTGGGTGGCTCAGTCAGTTGAGCATCTGCCTTCAGCTCAGGTCATGATCCTGGAGTCCCTGGATGGAGTCAGGCTCCCTGCTCAGTGGGGAGTCTGCTTCTCCTTCTCCCTCTGCCCTTCCTGCTGTTCCTTTTCTCTCTCCCTCTCTCTCTCACTCATTCACTCACTCTTTCTCTCAAATAAATAGATAAAATCTTGAAAAAAATATGTTGGATACTCATAAAGAAAAGGTCTGAAGATGTCGGGGCATTTGGCTCAATGTTTCTTCACTTCCTCAGGCAGTGTTTCTAACATAGGGTCCAAGGACCACTGTACCAGAGTTCCCTGGACTTGCTAAAATGCAGATTCTTAGACCTTTCTCCAGACCCACTGAACCAGAGTCTCTGGGAGGAGCCATGGATTCCAGACTTGCCACAGGCCCACCAGAGGGGTCTCCATAATCATTACAGAGTGAGAACCACTGCCCAAGATGGGGTTTGTGACCTTTCCTCGTCAACTTTGACCTTGGACAGGAGCAAGCTTCTTAGGGGAGTCAACACTTTCATGTGATGGTTGACTTGTAGAGCTAAACTACCCCACAAGGCTGCCCGAGTCTTCCTGGGAAACCCGGGCAGGGGGCAAACCTCACCTCCAAGCATGGTTCTTTTTTCAGGGGTTGAGGGGACTGGTCTCAAAAGGTTTTCCTCCATATTACTGATAGGGATGGCTGCAGGGCTCTAGAAAATTCCTCTCCTGTGTTTCTTTGCAGCAGAGGTTGGGATGGGACTGCCATCAGCCTGACATCTTCTCTAAATTTCCTACATCAAGGAGACAGGCATCTGATTTTCCAGCTGGCTCACCTTGGCTGGGTGATGAACTTCCATGACAAGCTCTGCCAGGCTTCTGAAAGTCCGTGGAAGGTGAATTCTGTGGGTCTTTGCCCTTGGTAGCCAGAAGACGAATCCAGGTCAGGACGAGGGGAAGACGGGGTCTCCTCAGGAAAAGGAAACACCAACATTTTTAGTGTCACAGTGGAGAATATCATGCAGTGCAATGGTATCCCCAGTGTTTTAAGAATCCCTCTGTTTTCCAACTGTCTCTCAGGGTTGCATACACATTAAATTGTAGCGTGTGGCATTTTTGAAACTATTTTTATTTTAAAATAAACTTTCCTATTATTTGTAATCATTTCTTGGAAATTCCCTAAATCCATGATTATTTGCAATTTTCAAGAATCCACCAAAAGGTTTTATCACCAGCTTGTTTGGGAGCTGGTGCGTCTTTTCCACAAGATCTCCATACTAGTCCAGAATAAATTATTCACAATGATGATTTCTGTATTATTTGTCTATATCAGGGTACTTTTAAATTGGTACTTCTCAATTTGATTGAGTTCTTGAAATGTTCAGCTTTTGAAACATAGATGCTGTGGCTGAATCCATACCTGTCTGGTTCTTAAAATTACATCTGATTGTGTAATTGTGTATTGTGTTCAAATAGCACACAATCAGTAAGTTTATTTTTGGTCTGGGAATTACGGAGTCTGGATTAATTGCTTGGATAGTTCAAATAAATTCATCAGCCCCATTTCCCTTTCCTTTGCTTTGTCCACTGCCTTCCAAAGACAACAGATAGTAACACAAGTGCACCTGTGAACGTGAATAATCCTTTGAACGCGAAGGATTACTAACACAAAGCATGGTAAGCAAGCATTATTAGGACATATAGCATGTGAAATGGGGCTTTGCTTTTTGCTGATATGAGCCAGAGAGGAATCACTAGACGTGAAGAATCACTTAACATGAAACTTTATATTCTGGTGTTGATAGTCACTTGAAGGAGAGTTAAGTTAACCATTTCAAGGGAGAGGTTAATCAAGTTGAATTTGATCCAGTAGAGGGCACTGTATCTCTGTCCTTACATATATATTTATGTGTGTATTATACACACATAATTATACACACATAATATTAATATGCCCTACATTACAACAAAATATACTAATATAAGACAGCATAGCACATATATGTATATTTAGCATTTCTTTGAGAATTTATCTTTTTTTCGCTTTCTAAAGCATGAGAGATCACTTACAGATGAAAACATGGCTTGTAGATAAAACAGACATATAAAGCATTTAAATGTAAAACACGTACTGTATTGTATAGTTACCAATTCATACCAGTGCATTTGTGCAGTAAGAAATTTAGGAGGTTTTCTTTTCGTTTCCTTCTTTTTAGCAACATTGTTCTTTCTTTATTCTGGCTTTCTATTTAGCAACATTGTTCTTGCTTGCTGCATTTTTTTTTCCCTCTGCAGGGAGATGCCTGTTAATTTCTGGAAACTGACTTTCATAGCTAAAACGCCAGAATAAAGAATGCTGATTTTAAGGTTTGTTTTCCAGTTGTGCCGGACTAAGAAGCATGGAACTGAAACGGACCAGGAAGGTCAGCTTGCTGCGCAAGGGCAGGAGGTTCCCTGCGATCAGAAGCTGCAGCTCCTCTCCTGGGGAGCCTGTCTGTGCGCAGTGCGGTGAAACCTGCTCGCGGAGGTCCTGCTTAAGTTTCCACACGTACGTTTTCCACACGTACGTTTATTTCAAAGGGCCCCCTGGAAAACATCATAATAAGGCATGGCAGAGGGAAGAACACTCCTCGTCCTTGCTCACGCTCATCGTCTCGGTGATTCTCGCTCCCCACGCCTCGTTTCCAGTCATTCATGTTCAAATGCGTTGGCTGACGAGCGAGTTGAAGCAACCAGAGTATTAAACAGCAAAGCAGTTCCTTAGAGCTGAGAAATTCGGCTTTGAAACAGTAACACAGAGCAATGAGGCTTTGCAGCACAGGGCTAATTTAGCTGCAGTGACTACCCAGGGGAAACATCCTTTCTCTCCAATTAACCTGGAACAGGCATTGCTCTCCTCATGGTAAACATTATGACTTCTAGAGAATGGGATTTCATTATTGAAGTCTTGTGAATTTCAGCCCAATTGCAAAGTGAATGTGTCTTTGTCTGTCTTTATTAAAGGAGAACTTGCCTCTTAATTTTTCTGGAAGACTTTGCTAATTCCTATTAGGGAAGCTACAGGGGCAGAAAGGGCTTGAAAACCATGACACTTTCTGAAAGTGTAAACCATAAAAGAAAATGTTGGATGTCATTTGTCTCGATAATCTATTTAGAAATACATTATTTTACCAGAGTGTAGTGTGGGGAAGGCTGGGAAGAAAGAGGAAAGATGCAGGCTGACCTCCATGAGATTCTAGATGTTCCAGAAAGTCTGCACAAGAGTGATTTCCACAACTCCAAAAACTGCTGCCTTTTTAAAAGAAGTAATTCTTCTTCATTTCTTCTTACGTTATCAGGACTAATGCTTTAATTAGCTACTAATATATTTCTAACACCTGACATCATTAATATTCATTTAAATACAGAGGCTCTGTGCAAATAATTATTTACTAAATGAGTGAATTCTGGTAATGCAGAACTAAAGAAATCAGGTCATTTCTCACCTTTTTGCCTCGTTGAAACTGTTTCTGCTGCCGTGAATGTCTTTCCCTCTTGACTGGGGGAAGTTAAATTCTGTCTGTCTACACTGCACTTTTAAAAGTTGTTTTTGTTTTTTTGGTTTTTTTTAAACAACTCAGGGTTCCTGGGTGACTCAGTGGGTTAAAGCCTCTGCCTCTGGCTCAGGTCATGATCTCAGGGTCCTGGGATCGAGCCCCACATCAGGCTCTCTGCTCAGTGAGGAGTTGCTTCCTCCCCACCCCCCGCCTCTGTGCCTACTTGTGATCTCTTTCTCTGTCAAATAAATAAATAAAAATCTTAAAAAACATATATTAAAAAAAAAATAAAATAAAAAAAAACACAACCCAGTGTTGGCAAGGGTGTGGTGAAAAGGGCACTCTGTCCACCACTGAACAGAATGTACCTGGTTCACTTCTCTCAAAACAATCAGTATGACCCAGGAACTTACCCTTTAGTAAATTTATCATAATAAGCAACATGGGCAAAGATTTAGGTATCAGGGATTTTATTGAAATGTTATTTTTATAATGGGTCTTGGATGGGGTAGATCTAGTCTAGTTAATGAATGGAGCATGAACTAGGTGAGTAAGCCCTGTACTGGCACCTGCTAACATCTGATTAAATGGAAACAGACATTTTCTGAAGAAGCAGTGGAAATGGAATTTAGGAAAATTTTGAAAAATTTCAAATGTGCACAAAAATAGAGTAATAGAATAAACTTCCATATATCTATTCCCCAGGTTCAACAAGTATCAACATTTTTCAACATTTGCTTCAATCTATCTATTTATTTCTTTGATGAAATATCTCTAGGCAAATCCCATTTATCATGCCATTCATCCTTACAGACGTCAGCATGCATCTTCAAAAAATGCTCTCTTATATTCACAGTGCCACTGTCCCCTCTAACAAAATTAGTATTTTCTTGGTGCCATTTAGTACTGTTCTTAATGAAAAAAAAA
>CM053608.1:108730607-108758237 GCA_028646535.1 Procyon lotor
ACCACACCAGAAAACTTGACAATGTGATTTATGGTGGAGCCTTTGGGCTGCCTGTTATTAGCTTGATTTCCAGAGGGGCTGGAAACTAAGGCCAGTCACACAGGTGTCCAAACACATCTATATGGCCAAAGCACAATAAAAGCTCTGGACACCAAGGCTTGTATGATCCTCTCTGGTTGGCAATATTCCATGCGTACTATCACTCATCACTGCTGGAAAGAATTAGTCTTTCAGAAAGAGTCTACAACTCTTCTGGGAGAGACAACCAGAAGTTGGTGCTGGAAATCCCCTGGATTCTGCCCCAGGTGTCTCTTCCCTTGGCTAATTTTAACCTGTATCCTTTTCATGTAATAAAGTGTAATGGTGAGTATAACAAAAACAAACAAATAAATAAATAAAATTATGTATCCCAAAAATGATTACAAAGAATCAATTAGCATAGACAATAAGATTTAGAATTTTTTTTTTAAGATTTTATTTATTTGGGGGCACCTGGGTGGCTCAGTGGGTTAAAGCCTCTGCCTTTGGCTCAGGTCATGATCTTAGGGTCCTGGGATCGAGTCCCGCATGGGGCTCTCTGCTCGGTGGGGAGCCTGCTTCCCCCTCTCTCTCTGCCTACTTGTGATCTCTCTCCTCTCTGTCAAATAAATAAATAAATAAATAAATAAATAAATAAATAAATCTTTAAAAAAAAAAAAGATTTTATTTATTTGACAGAGAGAGAACACAAGCAGAGGGAGTGGCAGGCAGAGGGAGAGGGAGAAGCAGGCTCCCTGCTGAGCAAGGAGTCTGATGTGGAGCTCAATCCCAGGACCCATCATGACCTGAGCCTAAGGCAGCAGCTTAACCAACTGAGCCACCCAGGTGCCCCAAGATTTAGAATTTTTCTCTTAAAAGTATATTTTAGTAATAAAAGTTAAATTTTTAAAATATCATGAGATCTGGGGTAGCTTATTACAAAACTAAAAATTTTGTTACCGTTTTGTCATTGTGTGATTCATTTTGTTGGTGAACTACTTTCATCAAGACAAACATTATTTTGAACAAATGGACTGGATAAATATATTAAAATCCCTCAAAAGTTATAAAAATTCCACAAATACAACAAGGATCTGTTTGCTTGAATTACATTTAAATAAAAGAAAAATATATGATGTACTATATGGTGACTAACATAAATTTTAAAAGGGGGATAAAGGAAAAACATATAGAACTGATATATTAATACTAGGTAAGAGGCTCTATAAGAAGAATAGCAGTTACTACAGCACTTACATGATAAAGGTTTTCTCTTACATAAGTTATGTTGAAAATAGCATTCTTCAACTAACAGAAATATGATTGGAATCATCAAGCTAATTATTACACTTTATCCACTTTTCATGATCACTTACTTGGAAAGAGGTGAACAAGAAAGAGGGAAGTGACTGATTTACCCAAAATATTTCATAAAGAATTAATGGATATATAGTAGAAGATGTGTACAAAATCAAGTCATAAGTTAAAACTATTGTATTATGGTAGAGTCTACATTGTATGTGACAAGTGCTGATATCTGGAGATTATTCTGTACATGTATTTTAATGCAATATGCTATGAATGATTTTAATATTTTCACTAACTAAAAGCCACCTGTCTGTGAGTTTATTAAATGAACTGAAATGAGATCTGAAGGATTATAATTTGTCACGGAGCAACATTTGTGATCTGTCAACAATGAAGCTATTGTGAATGGTGAGAACAAAGGACTCCAAGTTTCAAAACATTAGTAAGGGACTTCAACTTTTGATCATGATGGAGAGTGGTACTACACTAGCACTTTATCTAGACAAAATTTAGGAAACAATTACTTCAAGATGTCGAGTATCTGGTAGCACAGAACTATGATCCTTGAGAGAAGGAAAACAACAAAATGAGCTCAGTGAACTCCATTATCTCTCCAGTTCTCTGCCTCAAACTTTTTTTCAGGTTTTAATGCAAGAAGTTTGAGCTCAACTAAAATACAACAGTTCTGCTGAGCTGAGGGTTCAGAAGTTGGAAACAAAGGCTACTGAGATATCAAAATTTTGTAGAACAAGGCATCAGATGAAAGAGAGCTGTGAAAAGAAGGGGCTTCAAAAATCAACATTGGGTCCTCATGAGCCCTTCCCTAAAGAGCAAGCTGTGTATGGACAAGCTGAGACTCCACAAGGTCAAGGGAAGACAACTGCTAGGAAAAGAACAACTACCAAGACCTATAAACTGATCAGTTACCAGAGCCCTGCCAGGGCTAAGAGACAGCTGAAAACCAACAACTTTCAGCAGAGATCTCAGAAGGGCTATGCCTTAGAAATAGGGTTAATCTAATCCTGAAGTGAATATTGCTCCTGACTCAACCTAACAAAACTTAAAAACTGGGCTGAAAAGCATCAAGTTGATCCTCAAGAAAATTAATAGCTGATAAGAAAAAAATATTAATGTTTATTAACCTAGACAACAAAATACACTCAAAAATATGACATCTAGGGGTGTCTGAGTGGCTCGGTGGGTTAAAGCCTCTGCCTTTGGCTCAGGTCATGATCACAGGGTCCTGGGATCAAGCCCTGCATCAGATTCTCTGCTCAGTGGGGAGCCTGCTTCCCCCACCCCCCCCGCCTACTTGTGATCTCTCTGTCAAATAAATAAATAAAATCTTTTTAAAAAGTATGACATCTATATGTTTATAGCAGCATTATCTACAATAGCCAAATTATGGAAACAGCCTAAACGTCTATTGACTAATGAATGGATAAAGAAGATGTAGTATATGTATGTATGTGTGTGTGTGTGTACATATATATGTATATATATGTCTGTGTGTGTGTATATATATATATATATATATATGTATATATATAGTGGAATATTACTTAGCCATAAAAAAGAATGAAATCTCACTATTTGCAGTGACATGGATGGAGCTAGCAAGTATTATGCAAAGTGAAATAAGTCAATCAGAGAAAGACAAATACCGTATGATTTCACTCATGTGGAATTTAAGAAACAAAACAAATGAGCAAAGAGGAAAAAGGGGGCGAGGCAAACCAAAAAGCAGACTCTTAAGTATAGAGAATAAACTGATGGTTACCAGAAGCAAGGTGGCAGGGAAGGTTAAATAGGTAATGAGAATTAAGGAGTCTACTTGAATCACTATATTGTACACCTGAAACTAATATCACATTGTGTGTTAACTAGCTGGAATTTAAATAAAAACTTTAAAAAAAAATACAGCATCTATAAAAATGTAGTAACCACCATACAATGAAAATTTACTACACACACAGTGAATTAGGAAAATGTGACCTATAACCAGGCAAAAAAATTAGTCAACATGAACAGACTTAGAAATGACAGAGATAATTATAACAATGAATGATAACAAGAACATTATAATTAATATAAATATTGGCAAGGACTTCTAAGAAAGTGGCGTGCCTGGCTGGCTTAGTTGGAAGAGCATGCAATTCTTGATCTCAGGGTCATGGGTTCAAGCCCCATGTTGGGTGTAGAGATTACTCAAATAAATAAATAAATAAACTTTAAAAAATTAAAAACAAAAATCTCTAAGAAAGCATACACATGATAAAAGAACAAATAGGGGATCTTAATAGAAAATTAGAAAATATTTTAAATAACTAAATGGAAATTCTAGAACAAAAAAGTATGTTTAAAACAAAAACAAAATTCACTGGATTTGTTTGACAATAGGCTAAACAATTGAAGACAAGTCAATAGAAACTATTCAGACAAAATTACACAAAATTTCAGACAAAAATACACAAAGAAAAAAAGACTAAAAAATAAACAGAGCCTTAATGACATATGGAACAATATGAAGTGATCTAAAAGATACAAAGTACCAGGGAAAAAGCAGGAAGAGGGGGAGAAATAGAGGACAGAAAATGTATTTGAAGTAATAATGGTTTAAATTTTTCAATGTTTGATGAAAAACTGAATTCCCGTATGCTTATTCAAGCAGTTCAAAAAATCTCAAGCTGGATAAACAAAAACCTCACACCAAAGCACATTGTAGTCACATAGCAGGTAACTAGTGATAAAGAGAAAAAATTGTTTAAAGCAGTTAAAGAGAAAAGGTATATTACATACAAAAGATTTAAAATCAAAAACAAAAACAAAGCAACAAGGTAGGGAACTTCCCCCGACCCAAAAAAATTCACACTGAATATAACACTTTATAGAGAAAGACCGAAGTCTCCTCTATAATGACTGGGAACAAAGTGAGTATATTTTTTCTTACTACTTTTACTCAACATTGTACATGGAATCCTATTCAGGGTAGGGAGAAATAATAATAATAATAATGAGCATAGAGATTATTAGAGAAAAAAAAGAAGTAAAAATGTCTTTATTCACAGATTACATGACTTCTACCTACAAAATCCCAAGGTTGCTGCATAAAAACTACTACAACTAATAAGTAAATTTAACAAAGTCATGAAATACAAAGTCCCCCCTACATACTAGAAGCAAAAATTTGGAAAGTGAAATATTTTAAAATTTTATTTATAATCACATTTAAACATAAAGTAAACATAAATTTAATAAAATAGAGCAAGACTTCTACACTGAAAACTATAAAACATTACTGAGAAAAATTTTAAAGACTCAAATAATGGAGAGATATACAGTGTTCATATTTTAGAAGTCTCAATGTTGTGAAATATTAGTTATCTTCAAATTGATCTGTAGATTTAATCCAATTATAATAAAAAATACCAGCAGGCATCATTGTATAAATTGAAAAGCTGATTCTAAAAATCATATGACAGTGTAAAGGACCTAAAATACCCAAAACAACTTTGAATGAGGAGAATAAAGTTGGAATATACATCTATGTACCTGGATTTTAAAGCTTACTAGGTAACTATAGTAAGCAAGTTATTGGTGTAAAGATAACCATACAGATAAATGGAATGAAATAAAAGAGTCCAAAATTAGACTCACATTTACATGATAAATTGATTTTTGACCAAGGCAATTCAATGAGAAAGAAAATCTCAACAAATAATGCTGAAACCACTGGGTATCCACATGGGGGGAAAATGAACATTGACTCATACCTCACAGCATATACAAAATTAATTTGGAATGCATCATTGACCTAATTTCAAAAGCTAAAATAATAAAACTTCTAGGCAAAAAAAAACAAAGGAAATTTCTCTTAATGTTAAGCACATGTATATCCAATGAACGAGCAATTCAATTTCTAGGTATTTATCCAAGAGAAATTTTTAAAATATGACCATAAAAAGAGTTGTACACAAATGTCAACACCTATACTTATGTGTTGCAGCAAGAGCAGTTCTAAGAGGAAAGTTTATAGTGATAAGTGCTTATGCTAAGGAAAAAGAAAGATTTCCAATAAACAATCTAACTTTATACATCAGAGAACTAGAAAAAGAAGAACAAACTAAGCCTAAAGATAGCAGAAGTAAGGAGGTAACAAAAGTCAGAACAGAAATGAAGGAAACAGAGACTAGAAAAACAATGGAGAAGATAATAAAACTAAGAATTGGTTTTTGAAAAAGAAATGAACAAACCTTTAGCTAGACTTACCAAGAAAAAAGAGAAAGGACTGAAATAAATAAATTATACATGAAAAAGATATTACAAATGATACCAGAGAAATAAAAAGGATCGTAAAAGACTACTATAAGCAATTATATGCCAAAAAATTGAGCAACCTAGAAGAAATGGATAAATTCTTAGAAACAGATGACCTACCAAGAATAGGAGCTAATAGAAATAGAATGGAGTAATAGAAAATCTCAACAGACCAATAACCAATAAACAGATTGAATCAGTAATCAAAAACTTCCCCACAAAAAATTCCAGAACCAGGTGGCTTCACTGGTGAGTTGTACAAAACATTTAAAAAATAATTAACACCAATGCTTTCCAAACTCTTCTAAAAAATTGAAGAGGAGCACTCCTGACAAGACTAGCATTACCCTGATACCAGAGTTAAGTAAGGAAACTATAAAAAAAGAATTATAGGCCAATATCCCTGACGAATATAGATGCAAAAGGCCTCGACAAAATACTAGCAAATTTAACTCAACAGCACATTAAAAGGAATATATACCACAAGCAAGCAGGATTTATGCCCAGGATACAAGAGTAGTTTTGCATACACAAATCAATAAATGTGATACATCACTTTAATACAATGAAAGATGAAAATCATATAGTCATTTCAGATGCAGGAAAAGCATGATATTCATGATATTCTGATTATGCATCAGAAGAGTCAATATTGTTAAAATGTCCATTCTACCCCATGCCATCTATAAATTCAGTGTAATTCCTATCAAAATTCAAATGTTCTTTTTCACAGAAAGAGAAAAATACAATCTTAAAATTAATTTAGAACCATAAAAGACTCCAAATAGCCAAAGCAAATTTGAGAAAAAACAAAACTAGAGGCATCATGCTTCCTGATTTCAAACTTTATTATAAAGCTATAGTAATCAAAACAGTATGTACTGGGATTTAAAACAGTCACATAGACCAATGGAACAAAATCAAGAACCCAGAAATAAACTCATGCATATGTGGTCAAGAAAGCCAAGAATACTCAATGGGAAAAAGATAGTCTCCTCAATAAACGGTACTGAGAAAACTGGATCTTCACATGCAAAAGAATGAAATTGAACCCCTATCTTACACAATTCACGAAAATAATTTTGAAATTGACTAAGGACTTAAATGTAAGACCTAAAACCATAAAACTCCTGGAAGAAAACGTAGGAAAAAACTTCCTCAATATTAATCTTAACAATGACTTCTTGTATATGACACCAAAAGCACAAACAATAATAGCCAAGATCATAAATGGGACTACATCAAACTAAAAGGCTTCTGAACAGTAAGAGAAACCATCAACACAATGCAAAAGATAAAGCAGAGAAGGGGAAGAGAGAGGGCCAGAGGGTGAGGTGGGTGTTACAATTTTAGATGGAATAGCCAAGGGAGGCCTCATGAAGAGGTAACATTTGAGTAAATACATGAAAAAGAGTGTGAGCCAAGCACATCTCTTGGGTAAATGCTTTCCATGCACGGGGAACAGCAAGAGCAAAGTTTTGAGAGAGGAGAGTACCTACCACAAAGAACAATAAGGGAACCAAGTGGCTGGAGTTGGGATTAAAAAGGGTGTCCTGGACCCGATCGCATAGGCTCTTAGAGCCATCCCCAGGATTTCACTTTTACTCTGAAGCCAGAAGCTTGTCTGAATGTGTTTGGGCTGCATTTGAAACAAAATGTTGTAAACCACAGAGCTTAGAGACAACAAAACTCTATTTCTTATAGTCTTAGAGGCTGAAAGTCAGGGTAACAGCATGATCCAGTGAGAGCCCTCTTCTAGGCCACAGAGTTTTTGTTGTGTCCTCACATGGCAAAGGGGACACTAATTCCATCCATGAGCATTCCACCTTATGACCTAATCACCTCCCAAAGACCTCACCTCCAAAAACCATCCACTGGGTGTTAGGATTTCAACATAGGAATTTGGGGGGACACAAGCATTCAGCCTACAGCAGAACTGTTGCAGGGTTTTGAGAAGTCATATGATCTGACTTCCAATTTTAACAGAATCACTCCTGTCGCTCTGCTGAAAATGACTGAAGGAAGTCAAGGACAAAACCAGGAAGACCAGTGAGGTTGACATCAAATGCAATGAGAGAGCATGGCTTGACTGGATATTTCTTTGGCTCACCTCTGACTCTTAAGTCATGTAAGAAATTAAGAATATTTGTAAGAAATTAAGAAATGGTCAGAGAAAGGGGAACAATTGAAGAAAATTTAAGTAAGTCTATCCTGTTTCTTGGAAATAAGTCATGCAAAAGTGTGGAGGAGAACCAGAGAAAGAAAATATTAAGAATTATTTCACCTTTCTTTCTTTTTTAGCAAAGCACTGCACATTCATCTAAACTGGTGGCAATTTTGTCTTTAGAAATGACTAATGTTTGAGGTGAAGGAATAATTCAGTGACTTGGTGGAATTCCTGCTACCTTCAATGAATCTTAAAAGTTTCCTAAAAAGAATCAAAAAGAGTCAGAAAAGGTGAGCTATAAAATGGAAGAGATGCTCCCAGAAGTGTGTAGAGGGGCGGAAGCAAATCTGATGGCTTGATTCCATTAAGAAGCTGACCCTAGAAAGATGGGCTTTGTAAGAAGCATTGACCCATTATCTGTAAAGAAGGGAAAATATAAAAATAGTACATATTTTTATAAAAAGGTGGAAGGCATTCAATCTCACCATGTGACTATGAAAGTTCGTTAGGATTGGATGGAATCTTGGAGCTTGGGGAATCAGAACACAGAGGATACACGCCTAGTTCCATCACTGTGATTTTATACAAAATGAATAAGGAGAAATGTGGGAAGAAGTCTCTAGGAGAGAAACAGTTCAATTATTGCAGATAACTTTAACCGCACAAGAGGAAGTGTCTTTCCAATGGTAAGATCATCACAGTATTTCCTGCAACTGGTGTGGTGACTGCTCATTAAAGGAGCTCCTAAGAAGAGAGTTCCAGTAACCTTCTGGCTTTTATGACCCATGGAGCCCAAGTTTGTCACTACTGGTGCTTGAGGCAGTTCAAAAATCTATCATGAGTGGCTTCTAAGAGTTGGCCAGAAATATAAAGTAGCACTAAGTGTGTTAGATACTGGCACGAGGCCATGGAGAAAATGCAGAAACCCTCTCATCCCACTTCATTGTCTCACACAGCGTGATCAGAGTTCAAGGGGGGAATATACTCAAATTAGAAATAAAGAGGTGTCTTCTCTTTCCTTGGATTCCATCCAACTGCAGTGTCTCAGCGGTCATTCTAAGTGCCCCGCACAGACTGAACCCTTCAAAGCTGGTGCCTACCATCCAAGTTCTTCACCCACACAGGGGTGCTCATTTTGTCCTATGAACACTTTGCATTGTTGGGAATTGTTTTAGGCATTTTTAATTGTTGAGCAAAAGTCTTTTGACTCACAAATTGGCTCCAAATGTTATCAGACTCTGCAAGTATTCCCTGTACTTCAAATCTAGAAGTATTAACATTAATTTTGAAAGTCCACTGTTTATCTGAAATACTCTAGGTCTACGTCTTTGGAAGAGACATGATTTCATGGCAAAAAAAAAAAAAAAAGCCCACACAGATGTATTTTGAGGCTCTTTTACTGGGTCTCCCATTTTTCTTTCAAAGTATTCATTGTTGTGCTTGAGGGTAGGAAATGACCGGTACATCCTAATGCGGTAAGGTGGTTCCCGTCCTATTGTGACCCCTCAAGAGGTCTCTCTATTCTGCCTCCTTTCACTTTTCTCTTGCCAAGGAAAGATGCTAAGGAATTAGCCCTCGATTTTACTCTGATTTTACTCCTATTGTCTCTCCTCCAGACACCTTAAGTTGACTTTTCCTCTTACAAGTTTGCTAACCATCTTAACCACCTAAACATGAAAGTTATTATCTGCAACCAAAAAGACACTTGTTACAAAGAGCAAACCCATCACTTGAGAGTCTGGCCTGTGATGGTCTTGGTAGGTTGGCAAATCTAGTCCACACGACCTTCCTACCACAGTTGCACTGTTGTTGAGGGAACTCAGAGAATCATAGTCTGATGGTGAATGGGCATACTGAGCTCTGTTCTCTTCTCTCAAAAAACTCTAATAATTTATTTGATTGGACTAGTTTTATAGTTTCTACAAACATGGGAAGTTGTCACTCAACATGACCCATAGCCTCTTATTCATTGGATAGTCCAGGCATGAGACACAATTTGTCCTCCTCTGATCAGCAAACTAAAAGGTCCTGAGAAGATAAACTATTGCTAGTTAGCCCAGAAATCTCCATAGAGGTTAGTACTCTTCCCATGTTGACTAGCATCATATCTACTGGAGGTAGATAGAAGTCAAATCACCATATGATCCAAATGTTGACAGGGTCTAGAGCAGCACTGTCCAATAGAAATATACTGCAAGCCACATACGTAATTGTATATTTTCTAATAACTACATTAAAAATAAATAAAAAGAGCCAGGTGAAAATAATCTTAATAATATATCTTATTCAATCCAATCTGAAAGAATATATATTCCAATAGAATTATTTTCTATTGCAGCTATAACAAATTACTACAAATTCAATGGACTAAAACAAGAAAGGTTTGTTATCTGGAGATCAGAAATCTGAAATGGATCTCCCTGGGTTAAAATTAAGGTGTTGACAGGACTGTGTTTCTTTCTGGAGTCTCTAGGAAGGGATCTGTTCCCTTGTCTTTTGGATCTTATAGCGGCTGCTCACATTACATGGCTAGTGGCTCCTCTTCCATTTTCAAAGCAATGGCTGGTCAAGTCTTTTTTTTTTTTTTTTTTTTTTAAAGATTTTACTTATTTATTTGATAGAGAGAGATCACAAGTGGGCAGAGAGGCAGACAGAGAGAGAGAGGGAAGCAGTGTCCTCACTGAGCAGAGAGCCCTACGCGGGGTTCGATCCCAGGACCCTGAAACCATGACCCGAGCCGAAGGTAGAGGCTTTAACCCAGTGAGCCACCCAGGCGCCCCTGGCTGGTTAAGTCTTTCTGACACTCTTCTGCTTCCCTCTTCATTTAAGGACGCTTATGATTTCTTTGGCTTCACCTGGACATTTGGGATAATCTATTTAAGGTCAGCTCTTTAGCGAGCTTAATTCCATCAGCAATCTTATGCCCCTTGCATGCAACACAACATATTTTCAGGTTCCGGGGATTAGGACTTGGGCACCTTGGTGGAGGGGTGCAAGTGGGGGAACATTATTCCGCCCGCCACAGTTAATATAAAAATTAATGAGATATTATTTTATGGTCTTATTTTCATATCATCTTCAAAAACTCCCAAATTTGGTGTGTATTTTGTACTTGGAGAACATCTCAATTCCAATTAGCCGCATGTCAAGTATCAGATAGCCACATGTGAGTGGTGGCTACCAAACTGGACCTCAGAGGCATCAGCAGTGGTTCTCAACTTGAGCTGCACATTAGAATCACCTAGGGAGCTTTTAAAAAATCCCAATTCTCAGTGTAGACTTTGTTCCAAATAAATCAGAACCTAGGCTTCAGTGCTTTTTAAAGCTCCTGAGGTAATTCCAATGTGTATTCAAGATGGAAAATCTCTCATGTGAGCAACAGTAAACCTCGTTCTTTCTGTGTTGTTGAAACATTTCCTCAACCTCTCTCTCTCAAGAACCAGAGCTATTTCCCTGGTGTCAAAGGTTTGATGGTTGGGCCAGCCTGGGCATTCCAAATGGCAGACAACAAATCATTGTGTGTGTGTGTGCCTGTGTGTGTGTGTGTGTGTGTGTCTGAAGGTATCTATGTCTGTACGTACAAATGCAATTTTGTGTGCACTTAGCTTTCAGCGTTTGAAAATGTAACACTCAGTTTAACTTCTGAATCCTCTGATCAGCTCTGAGAGCCATTCATACATGTTCCTTTGTTCATACATGTTCCTTTGTTCACTAGGTGCCTGCTGCACACCAGGAACTCTGCCTTCATTCTGGCAATTTCTATTTATGCTTGGTAGGAGAAACTGCTATGGAAGAACTACAAGGTCAAAATTTCCATCCCACAGTATCCCTTGGCTCTTCTGAGGACACAGAATGTACACGTACACACAGATGCATCGTTTTGATAGCAGAATCAGCAGCTTTGCTGAGTTAGATCTGGGCAGTTAGATTCTGTTCCTGGAAAAATCTGCTCAGGATAAACTCATCAGAGAGAAATTATGAAACCTTAACAATGACTCTGCCACAAAGTCCAAAGGATGAAATGGTCCCTGACCCCTGAAACGTAAAACTTCCTCAAAGTCTACTGTAAGCCTTTTCTCTCAACCTGTGTGCCTGCCTTTGTGCTGCTCCTTTCTCTCTCCTTTGTGTATTTCTGGTCTCTCCTCTTTCTCTGGAAGATGGTCCCCCACAATCTGGACTTCCTGCCTTCTCTTCTGCTTTCTTAGGTAACTGGAGAGTGTCTATTCTCTCAGTTTCTAATTCTTCATCAATTTCCCTCTCCTACCACTTACTGTAAGTCACACCAAATGCTACTTTTCCCAAAGAGGAAGCTATCTTCTCTTTCTTGCTTCTTTCCATAGGTCTAACAAACAGAATAAAATCTAAACTCATTATCATCTTCCACCATTTGTCTCAATTACTTCTGCACCTGCATCTTCCAATGCCCTCCTTCATGGCCAGTCCTCTAGGCAACAACTCTGCTATTCCCTGAAGAGATCTTGCACTTGGCTCAGGTGTCTGCTAAGAATTCTCTCCCCATTCACGTCATGATGGACCTTCCACCCACATTTCTTGGCTCTTAACAAATTCCACATAACTGTCCCCACATTGTATTCCCAATGATGCAATCTACTTCATGTGTTTGTGCAAATCTGTGTCTTAACCTCTGTATTCATAAGGGTTTTCCCAGAGAAACAGAACAGACAAGATGAATATATACAGAAAAGACATTTATTTGAAAGAATTGGCTCACGAGGTTTTGGGGGCTAGCAAGTCCAAAATCTGCAGGGTAGGTAGGCATGCTGGAAACCCAGGGAAGAGGCAACGCTACAGTTGAAATCCAAAGGCCATCTTCTGTGAAATTCCTTCTTATTGGAAGAAAATCAGTCTTTGGAACCATTCAGAATCTCAACTGATTGAATGAGGCCCACCCACATTATGGAGGGCATTCTGTTTTACTTGGGAGTCCACCAATTTAAATGTTAATCTCGTCCAAAATACACCTTCACAGAAACATGACAGATAATGTTTGACTGTGTATCTAAGCACCATGGCCTGGCAAAATTAACACATAAAATTAACCATCAACAACTTCCTTGAGCATGTAGAAGGCCAAGATTGACTAAATCCCCATCTCACAGCCCCATCAGGGCATGCCATGATGGCTTATCCTTCCTTGATGGCAGACCCTCAGGGAACATGGACTGAACTGAGTTCAGTGAAGCACACCTATAGGCCTTGATTGTGTCCAGTGGTGTGTCAGCACCTGAAAAGCAAGCATTCTGTCAGTCAGACTAGGTTTGTGAGGCTTTGTCTTTCCACAGGCCTTTGATATTTTCTTCTCTCTCGTCATGACGCTTGCCTACCAGTGGTAAAATATGGAGAAAGCTCTCAAATCAAAGTAGTTATATATATTATAAACCTGATACTAATGAAAATGTCAAAATCACAACTTGGGAGCACTGGAATGAACAAATGAGCCCTTGGCCAAGTCAGCCCAAGAATATTAAAGAGAGAGTCACTTCAATGGATCTGAGTAGCCATCTTGGGAATTTCTACAGGTTTGTAGAAATCATAGACCTCTTTACTTTCCAATGCAATAGACCGAGGCCCAGGATGTTACCCAGGACAGAGGCCTCATTAGTAAAGAATGGAATAAGAAAATACAGGACCCCTGCCCTTACCACATTCCAGCATGCTGGGTCTGCAGGGCAGAGCTGAATGAGCAGTTGGCCTCACAACTAGAAAGCTCTGGGGGGTTGTAGCCAGTGAGAATCAGAAAAGCAAACAGGGCCAGATTTCCCCATCCATGGAATGTCTTACTGGAAGAGATGGAGCTCTGAGAAGTTCATTTCCTTTTTTTCTCTTCCACTAAGACCCGTAAGGTTTTATAATGGCATTTTAAGCTAGCTGTTAATGCGGGTAATGTAGTTTGGGAAAAGCAAAAAGGCCCAATTATAAGAATCAATATATTGTGTGAAGGGAGAACAAAAGCCTTTATTAAATATGAAGCAGGGCTTCAATTCCAACTAGAAGTAGGCCAAACAAGGAAACCAAAACCATCGCGTGAGACTGATGTGAGAGAGGAGTGTTTTCTCTGATCTCGGCTTGTTCATTCCTCCTGCCTGGTGGAAATGCTGCAGCTTCACAGGGCAAATTCGTGGTCCCAGGCCCAACCAGCCCCTTCACAGAGCACATGATAGGTCCTTATATTTCATGAACAGGTGACTGAATAAAGTAAGTAACGAGTAGCCCTGCCCTCCCTTAACCATTTATTTTAGGCCAGTGCTTTCAAAGTGTGGTCCTCTGACCAGCAGCATGGGTACCAGGTGGGAACTCATCCATGACAAGGCTGTCTCCCCCAAACCTCAGCAGACCTACGGAATCAGCAACACTGGGTGTGGGGCCCAGCAGTCTGTGTTTCACCAAGCCCTGCAGGCAGATCTGGTGTGCACCCCACAAGTATGAGAACTTTGCTCCTTTAAGCAAAGCCCCAGGTCTCAATGAGAAGATCTACCGCTCAAGAACCATGCATTCTTAGCACTACAGGGGTAAAGATGAATCTGACATATTTCCTGTCGTCAAGGACCCTTTTGAAGCCATTTCTTGAGCAAGTGGCCTTCCGAGGTTCATTCAGAAAACTTTATTCCTCCCTCCCACTATTCCTTCAGTGACAGTTCCAATCCATCCGTGGGCTCGTGCTGTCCTGGGCCCAGGGTGAAATCATCTGCAGGACTCATCATCATCATCATCGAGGCCATCTCAGACAATAGAAGGATTTTGGTTATAGGGACAGTCTCATTTCAGTAATTCAGAGACTTAGTTTGGTATCAAATCACATGACACCATACTCAATTCACTCCTTCCCTCCAACTCTACCTTGCTTCATGGAGGAAGTGGGTAAAGAACGGCAGGAGTAGCCACCTCCTTTATTTGCCAGCCAATCCTTCTGTCCCTCCCTCACTCACCAAACTGCCTCTGGTTCCTCCAAGTCAGAGAAGGAGGGAGAGATGGGGAGGGAGGAGAATCGAGGTATAAGAGAGATTTTACTTGACTGGGATAGAAGGAATGGATGCCCCCAAAGGAATCCTCTAACTTCAACTTCCTGCACACAGACTGTGCCTGGCAACTTGTGATTGTTCACCCAGCCTCAGGATCTGTAACCCTAACCTTCTTTTGGGGTCACCCTCACCCCTACAGGAAGTTCTTGGTGGAATGGCAGAACTATCCCGAGACAGGCACCAGGTACTATTACTTTCCAAGCAAAGCCATTAACTTTGGCCCAGCATCTGTGTGAGTGATATTCATATCCAAATGAGTCATCTTTCTTCATTCCCTAACCAGGCAGGTGGAGTCTAGGACACATTTCACCTTTAATGTCTGTGTCCTACATACTCCAGGAGACAAAGATCAGCCACTCCTGCCTTCTCTTGATGCCTCTCTAGTTTAGCTTCAGGGAAGGAAAATACTGCTTCCCTATTTATAATCTTTTTTCCTAAATTCTTAGCTTCCAGCTACATAGCCTGGAAGGTGAGTGATGGGTGAACAGCGACAACCTGAGTTTCAAAAATCTCCTTGAGGGGCGCCTGGGTGGCTCAGTCGTTAAAGCGTCTGCCTTCGGCTCAGGTCATGATCCCAGGGTCCTGGGATCGAGCCCCGCATCGGGCTCCCTGCTCGGCAAGAAGCCTGCTTCTCTCGCTACCATTCCCTCTGCTTGTGTTCCCTCTCTCGCTGTGTTTCTCGCTGTCAAATAAATAAAATCTTAAAAAAAAAAAAAAAATCTCCTTGGCCAAGTCCACGTGGATTTTCTCATGATCACTTCTGAAATGTGTGCTTGGTTGGCATCTAGGTCTGCGGAATCTCAGCAGTTGAGACTCTTCTATTTCGACATTCTTATCTACTACGCACATAAGTAACTAGTATTTATCTGGTGCTTCCCAGTTAAGAAAGTACCTGCCGATGTGATAAGATACGTGATGGCTTTAGTAGAAACCCTTAAGATTCAAATGAAACAGAGAAAGGATTAAAGTTTAGAATTTTAAAAGGGAGAAAGATCACTTTCCTCTGGGAGGGAGGTGGGATCAGGTAGCCATTAAGAGCAACTCATAACAACACAGGGTTTGTTTGTATTTATCAGGAAGGGCATTTCCCAAAACTTCAACAAATAAGCCTTCAGGATGACTCCATTACTCAGACAGCTCTGTGCCTGACACAGCCTCCCAGGCTGAGCCTCTCCCAGCAACTCTGATAACCCTGCTTCAACCTCTTCATCTCTTTAATACTTCTCAAAACCTAGACTTTACCCAAAATCCTGTGTGAGACCCTCTTAAAACAAGACACCGACTGCCAAACTATCCATCTGGTGGAGGGCTATACTAATCCGGAAGCAGTAGTCTCTTCCGACTACATCTTAATGCTGCTACAGGCTGAGTTTTTACTGTAGAAAGTGGAGGAATTTATTCCCAACTGGGAACTGACCACACCCAGCTGACTGCTCTCTGCCACACTCTGGCCTTCATGGCCGGATGGAACCTAGACCCAACCAAATCCTACACACCTGTAGGATTTTCTGGCCCATTCCAGAGAGCGCAGCTAATTGCCTCCTGTTAACTGAATTCGAACAAAATCTCTGACTCACCTAGAATTCGATAGAACTGGCTTCTTGACCTGATTCTGGGGGCACCAAGAAAGTTCATCTGCCCGTCCACGTGTCAGGTGTCTCACCTATAAACCGATCTCTAATGTGCCATAAATGTGATCTACTGTTAAGCAGACATCAGCAGAAACTAATGCAGAACTTCTATACTTAACCAGAGACTTCAAATATTGATAAGGCTTGCCCCTCACTGCCCAGGCCCTGGCCAAAAAACATTAAGTATTTAGGAAAATGCATAAAGCTAATTGCTAAACAGCACTCTAGAGCTGGGCTCTCCATAAGGGACCAGTAATGGAGCATGTAAATAATTTTACAGCACAAATCGCACTGCCTGCAATTGTATAGTGTATGTTCTCTATAATGCTTATAAATGATCTGACCACACCGCCTTCCTTCCTTCTTTACCGCTAGCTTGCCATTTCCTTGGAACTGTTTTGAATGCCGGGGAGAGCCATTGCTGAATTCTTAGTTCCAAAGACAGTGATATTTTCCCTGGGGGTTTATGACCCTTTCCCACACTTACACCATGCCACTCTGCAGACACACTCCCTCTTGCCTAACTTGTCCCATGCCCTTTCTTTCACTCTCCCAGCCACCTAAATACCATTTTATCCAAATTTCAGTTCTTAGCCGTGACCCAGGTCACCTATCCGGGGAAATATCCCTTTCCAGAGCTACAATGCCAACCCCAGCCTCTGCCCTGAGTTCCAATCCAAACTTTCTAAGCCCCTGATCGGGACTTGTACTTGAATGCGCTTTGGGCGGCCTAGCACATGATCCCCTTTCCTACTCTGGGAGACTTCCAACAGCTAATGAGCTTCAGTGGGGGACAGAGGCTGCATCCCACTGGAAAGCTGAAAAAGCCAGACGCTACTCTCCCAACTGAACTTGCAGCCAGCCAGGGCGTGAGGTCTGTGCTGATTGGCTGCATCTGTCCCAGATGTCAGGCACCTGTGAGATAGGGAAGCAGGGACTGAGCAGCCTGGGGGCATTGCTGACTGATGCCCCCAGGGCAGTAGCCCAGGGGCTGAGGGAAGCAGAACCCAGTGTCAGGCAATCTGCAGTGCAGATTGCACAGTGCTGGGGGGGTGACCCGGTATGTGGCATTGTTCCTGGGTCGGTAGCTCTGAGCCCGAGTCTAGAGAGTCCCTGAAGATTCTGCAGACTACCCAAGCTCCTTCACAGAGTTCCTTTGCTGCTAAATCAGAGTGAGTTTTGGTTGCTTCCAACTAAGAATCCTAACCGATACAGTTTCTTATCTATCATCTCGAATTCAACTGGTCTACAATTGAATTTCGTTTTTTCCCCTAAAACCTATTATTTCCTATGACTTTCCTTTCCCTTCCAATGACATCATTCTCTCAGTCACCCAAACTGAAACTTCGGTTATCCTTAATGTTCCCATCCATTCAGTCATCAGGTGTTACTGATTACTCTGTGATAATGCCTTTCTCGCCCATCTCTTCTGGTTTTGGTATGGTCACAAACCTATAAACGTTTCTAATTTAATCTCACTTTATCTAGTGTTGTACTAACACAGCAAACACTGTTCTAACTGGTCTCCCAGCCTTCGAGCTTTCCCATGTTACATTTCCGGCACACATTCACTTGAAATGCCCATAAGGCTGTTTTCCTTGCATCGGCCCCTGCTCAAAAATTCACAGGAGCCTCCCTAATGGCAGAGAATGTTCTTAAGGTGTTCAGTGTAACCCAGAAGCCAGCTGGCCCTTTCTCCCTGGATTCTTCCTTCCATACATGTGATCCCTATTTTCGCCCCATATCACAGATCACAGATTAAGAGCGTAACCCTTCCTTGGGTTTCCCCCAAATATTCCTGGGTGTTAGTGAACCATTCAGACCTTGGAGATTTCATAGGAAATGTGGAACAAGAGTTCACCTTGCACACCTCTAAGCAAACATGCTAGAAATCTGTATCTTAGGCATCTCTGTTTGCAAAGTGCTTTCTTGACTATGAACACGAAGATACAGTTGTTTCCCTTGTGCTCTGTTTATCTCCCTGCATGTTTGCTCATCTGCAAGGTGAGACTAGCAACAGAACCTACCTCACTAGGGTTGTTGTGAAGAATAAATGGGTGGATGGACATGAAGCCCTTCCCAGTGTCTGGCAAAGCGCATGTTTCTTATTATTGCCTCTGAATTTCCCTTGAGCCAAGCTTCCTACTTCACTGAGGTATATTTGAGTTGGGGTCCTCTCCCCTTGCTGTGAAAGATCATAAAAGACATAAAAGACACAACCACACGAAGTAGGTTTTATTCTCCTCATTTTTATAAGGAGTTAGCGAAGCCAAGCAAGATTCTTTAGCAGCCTAGTATGTTGGTTTGGCCTTCAGTGCCACTTTAACCATGGGAAATTGGAAAATGCCTATTTTACAGTTATCACAAATAGTTTGCAACTTAGATTTTCTGAAACTTGCCCCCCCACCTAAAAAATACCATCATTCCCTGGACATCTAGTTCACTTATTTTTTCTTCAATAATTTTTAACTATAAGCTAAGCATATAGAAAAGTACTAAAAATAACAAACATCTTGGGTTTACTTCTAAAATGCTTATAGTTAAGCTATAGAATATAGAAGCTAAGCATATAGAAAAGCTAAGCATATAGAAAAGTACTAAAAATAACAGACATCTTGGGTTTACTTCTAAAATGCTTATAGTTTGTTTTTCACACTCGGTCTTTAACCCACCAGGAGTTTGTTTTTTCCTGTAAAGGGTAGGGATTTAACTGCATCTTTCTTCCAAAGAAACAGTCCTTTGGAGCTGCATTGGAGCTGCATCACTTACCAAAGAATCCATCCTTTCTCCAATAATTATAATACTCCATCATTTAAGTCACCAGATACTTGTGAGCCTGTTTTTAGATTATTTATTCTGTCACATTATTTGTCAACCCTATTCCACTCCTTACATCACCACCCATTGTCGTTATTATAGCTGTGGAATACCTTTACGCTCTTGGACCTCCCTTTACCTTGCTCAGCTCCCACTGCCTCTGCTTGCATTTTTATCAATGACACTACCGCTCTTGAAAACATTTTTTACTGTTCTAGCCCTTCACTGGTTCATATGAATTTTAGGATAAGCATATTGCGTTCCCTGAAAAATTTTATGAGAATGTTATTGTTGATGAGTGAAATTTTTATTGGAATTGCATTGAGTTTATAAATTGAGGAGAAATTAAAACCATGGCAATATTGTCTTCTCGTCCAAGAAAGTGATATGTTTCAACATTTATTTACATCTACTATGTCTCAGAGGAATGTTTTTAATTTTTTCCATGAAGGCGTTATATTTTTTGTAGCTGTACTACTGATAGCCTTACAGCTTGAGATAATACTGTAAATGTTATCTTTTTAAAGATGACTTGGTCAGTCATTTGGTACTCCTGTTTGAGAATGCTTTTAGTTTCTGTATATTGATCTGTATCTAACAACTTAGCTGATTGTTCTTATTAGTTCCCCCAGTTTACTTGTAAATGTTAGGACCAGCTTAGCTAAAGTGACTCCATTTTTTGCTCCGTCAGCCATAACATCGTCAAGCATACTGTTGTTTATTAACTTCCATCCAGGAACTACCTGGTATCGGTTCCAGGTATTGGTTCCTAGTATCCGGACCAGAAAACAAAAGCAAGCCAGGCCAGGTGGAGACATCTAATCAATAAAAAGCACATATGTAACTTTTCCGTTTCTAACCAGTAAAGATCAAATTGGTCTTTGCCAGCTACTTGACTACAGTCAGTTTGTAGTCTGCAGTTTTTCCCTATAAAAACTAGCCTGTGAGATTGGCCGGGGTCATTCTCTCCATAGAGACGTCCCTGACCGGTCAGCACAATTCTCGATGTTTGGCGCGGAATAAAGCTTTGCTTGACCTTCACTTTGTATCAGACTCGTTCCTTTGATCAGGGACCCTAACAGTAAAGTTTCTTGAATTTTCCATATGGACATTCATATCATTTGCAAAAAAATAAGAGTTGCTTCTTCCTTTCCAGCCCTTATATATTGTGCTCTTGTATCTGGCCTTATTGCTCTGATAAGGAAATTCAGCCAATGTTCAGTAGACACAGGGATGGCAGACATCCATATCTTGTCACCAGCTGATTCTAAGGAATCCTTCAAAGGAAACTGCCTTCTATCCTTAGTATATTAACAGTCTTTATCATGGATGGCTGTTGAATTTTAACAAATGTTTTTCCTACATCTTTTGAGATGATCATATAATTTCTTTTTAATCTAGTCATGTGGTAAACTACAATGACAGATTTATCATGTTAGATCACTAATGTTAGATGATTTGTCTATTCCTCAATTTTGAGTACTTAGAATTTTTCCTTTTATGTTGATGAGTGAGAATTGCATATAACTTTCTTTGTTCATAATTGGTCATTGCCCTTGACCAATTTTTGCAAGAAGATTATACCAGCCTCATAAAAGGAATTAGAGAACTTTCTTTGTTTTTGTTTTGTTTTGTTTTTTATTGTTGTTGTTGTTGTTTTTAATTCTCTGGAACACATTGTATAAAACAAATATTATCAATTCCTAGATATTTCTTAGAAATAACTGATGAAATAGTTTGGGCTGGTGTTTTTAGGGAAGTATATTTTTACTATTCATTAAATTTTTTAAAAAGTCCTAGGAAAACTTAGATTTTCTCTGTCTCCTTGAATAGGTTTTGGAGAATTATATTTTTCTAGGAAATTGTCTATTTCCACTAAGTTTTCAATTTATTATTGTAGATCATCCTATGATTTTTTTCAAAATTTATACAGTCACTATAGTTTATAAGGTTTTCAAGATGGCACCAGAGTAGGAGAACCCTAGGCTGATCTTGTCCCACGAAGTCGATGACTATCAAATCATCCCAAATACCCCAGAAATCAACCTGAAGGCTGACAGAACAAACTCAGCAACTAAAGGAAGAGAAGAGGCCACATAGAAGAAGGTAGGAAGTTCGGAGACATGGTTTAGAGGAGAAATAAATCATGGGTGTTGCATGGAGGGGAGGGAGCCATGGTCACAGAGAAGGGCGAGAGAGAGAGAGAGAGGAGTATACAAGGGAGTGCACAAGAAGAACATTTCCCCAAAGCCACTGGCTTGGAAAATGAGGGGCTGAATTTGGTGAGTTCATGCAAACAGTGGGACTTAAAGCCTAGAGTTTTAAAGGCCAATGGGCTTGACTGGTGTAGAGCCCAGAGGGCACTGTGCTGCTCCTGGAGATAAGGCAGAAAAACAACCCAGGGGCAGATAGCACCGAAAGAGCTATCTGAAGAGCTCCTGGGCACACAGTGGGGAGCACACCCTTGAGAGGTAGTGTTCATGGAGTGGCCTCTCCAGAACACAGAAGCTGGCCAGTGCCATTTTCCTCCCCTACCCTTCAGCATAAACACAGAGCCACCTATGGGAAACAGCTCAGCAGGAACACTGGCTGCCTAACTTGCGTACACCAGGTCTACCTGCCCCCTGCACTCCGCTGGTACCGCCCTTCTTAGTCAAGATTGATTCAGTCCCAGTGTGGCAGGTCCCTCCCCAGAACACCAGCACAATACCCTGCTCAAACACATCTCCCAAGCAGAGAGTTCTGCAGGGCCTTCGTTCTGGCAGAGTTGATGTCCAGTCTCATTTCATAAGCAGACCAGACAACAACTAGTTAAAATTCACCACATTCAGACCAGGTACCAAACAATACCCACAATAGGCAAGGAGAGTCCCTGCATGCAGATGACTGGCCTGAAGGATAAAACAGCTTAAACAAATAGCAAAGCACACAGAACACGCACGAGAGACACTCCCCTAAGCACTAGGCTCTGGACACTACATAGCCTCTCCTTCATAAAGCCATTACTTGCAAGAGCAGGACACATAACTGTCCTTACTAACACAGAGAAGGCTGAAACTTAGACAAAATCCAAAGTTGGAGGAATTTATCCCAAATGAAAGAACAAGATAAGGCCACAGTCAGAGTTCTAAGCAAAACAGATATAAGTAACATGCCTGATGGAGAAGTTAAAGCAACAATCATAAGGATACTCACTGGGCTTGAGAAAAGAAGAAATCAGTGAGGTCCTTAGCATAAAGAAAAAAGAGTTAAAAAAAAAAAGAATTAGATGAAGAACCCAATAAACAAGATTAGAAACAGGCTTGATGCAATGAACGGCAGGCTGGAAGGAGCATAGAAATGAATTAGTGTCCAAAAAGACAAAATAATGGAAAATTATGAAAATGAAAGAGGGAAAGAAAAATTATGCAACATGAGACTTACAGAACTCAACGACTCCAACAATTGTAATAACATTTGCATTATTGGAGTCCCAGAGAAAGAAAGGAGAGAAAAGGAGGCAGAAAACTTATTTCAAGAAATAATAGCAGAAAAATTCCCTAATCTGGGGAATGACACAGATATCCAGATCCAGGAGGCACAGGGAACCCCCATCAAAATCAATAAAAGCAGGCCAATGCCAAGACATACTGTAATTAAATTTGTAAAATATAGTGATAAAGAAAAAATCTTAAAAACAGCAAGACAAAAGAAGTCCTTAATTGAAAATGAAGACTCATAAGGGTATCTGGAGATTTCTTCACAGAAACTTGGCAACCCAGAAGAGAGTAGCATGATATATTCAAAATGCTGAATGGAAAAAGGCTGCAGCCAAGAATACTCTATCCAGCAAAGCTATCATTCATAATAGAAGGAGAGATAGAGTTTCACAGACAAACAAAAACTAAAGGGGTTCATGCAAGAAATACTAAAGGGAATTCTTTGAGTGAAAAGGAGACAACAGAAGTGACAAAGACAGAAAGGATCATGAAAAATATCCAGAAACAACAACAAAGCGAATAATAAAATGGCAATAAATACATATCCATCAGAGTTAATTTGAATGTAAATGGACTAAATTTTCCAATCAAAAGATATAGGGTGTCAGAATGGATAAGAAAACAACCTATAGGCTGCTTATAAGAGACTCATTTTAGACCTAAAGACCTGTAGATTGAAAGTAAGGGGATGGAGAAATACTTATCATGCAAATGGATAGCAAAAGAAAGGTGGAGTAGCAATATTTACATTGAACAAACTAGACTTTAAAATAAAGACTGTAAAGAGAGATGAAGAAGGGCATTATATAATCATAAAGGGGACAATCCAATAAGAATATATAACAATTGTAAATATTTACACACCCAATATGGGAGCACCTAAGTATAAAAAACAATTAAACAAACATGAAGGAACTAAATAACACAATAATAGTAAGGAACTTTAACACCCCACTTACATCAACGGACAGACATCTAGACAGAAAATAAACAAGGAAACAATGACACACTGACCAGAATGACACACTGGACCAGACGAACTTAACAGGTGTATTCAGAGCATTCCATCCTAAAATAGCAGAATAAACATTCTTTTCAAGTTCACATGGAACATTCTCCAGAATAGATCACATAGTAGGTCACAAAACAGGCCTCAACAAATACAAAAAGATTGAAATCATACCACACAACCTTTCTGATCACAATGATCTGCAGTCAACCACAAGAAAACATTTGGAAAGACCACAAATACATGGAAACTAAACCACATGTTACTGAATAATGAATGGGCCAACCAGGAAATCAAGAAACAAATTTTTAAGTACATGGAAACAAATGAAAATGAAAACACAACATTTGGGATGTTGGCAAAAGCAGACCTAAGAGGAAAGTATAGAGTAATACTGGCCTACCTAAAGAACCAAGAAAAATTTCAAATACACATCCTAACCTTACATCTAGAGGATCTAGAAAAGGAATAGCAAATAAAGCCAAAAGCCAGCAGAAAAGGGGAAAAATGTTAAAGATTAGGGCAGAAATAAATAATATAAAGACCCCCCCAAAAAAAAATGATAGAAGAGATCATTGAAACCAGAAACTGGTTCTTTAAAACTTTAATAAAATTGGTAAGCCTCAAAGCAGGCTTAATCAAAAACAAAAGAAAAAAGGACCCAAATAAATAAAATCACAAACAAGAGAGGAGAAAGAACAACCAACACCACAGAAATACAAATCAATTATAAGAGATTATTATGAAAAAATATATGCCAACAAATTGGACAACCTGAAAGAAATGAATAAATTTCTAGAAACATATAAGCTACCAAAACTGAAACAAGAAAAAGTAGAAAACTTGAATAGACTGATAATCAGCAAAGAAATTGAATAGGTAATCAAAAACTCCCAAGAAACAAACGTTCAGGTCCAGATGACTTCACAGGAGAATTCAACTAAATATTTAAAGAAGAGTTAGTACCTATTATTCTCAAACTATTCCAAAAAATAGAAAAGGAACAAAAACTTCCTAATTCATTCTATGAGGTCAGCATTACCCTGATACCAAAATCAGATAAAGACTCCACTAAAAAAGAGAAAAACAGGCCAATATCCCTGATGAACATAGATGCAATAATTGTCAGTAATATACTAGCAAACTGAACCCAACAATACATTTTAAAAAATCATTCATCATGATCAAGAGGGATTTATTCCTGAATTGCAAGGGTGGTTCAATCTTCATAAATCAATCAAACCACATTAATAAAATAAAGGGTAAGAATCATATCATTTTAATAGATTCAGAAAAATGCTTGACAAAGTACAGCATCCATTCTTGATAAAAAACAAAACCTCTCAAAAAAGTAATTTTAGAGGAAACATACCTCAACATAATAAAGAAAAACACAGCTAATATCCTCAATGCAGAAAAAATGAGAGCTTTTCCTCTAGGTTAGGTACAAGACAGGGATGTCCACTCTCACCAATCTATTTGACATAGTACTAGAGGTCCTATGCACAGCAGTCAGAAAACAAAAGGAAATAAAAGACATCCAAATTGGCAATAAAGAACTAAAACTATCATTATTTGCAGATGACATGATACTCTGTATAGAAAACCCAAAAGAGGGCGCCTGGGTGGCTCAGTCGTTAAGTGTCTGCCTTCGGCTCAGGTCATGATCCTAGAGTCCTGGGATCGAGCCCCGCATCGGGCTCCCTGCTCGGCAGGAAGCCTGCTTCTCCCGCTACAATTCCCTCTGCTTGTGTTCCCTCTCTCGCTGTGTTTCTCTCTGTCAAATAAATAAAAATCTTTAAAAAAAAAAAGAAAACCCAAAAGACTCCACTAAAAAAACTGTTACCACTGATAAACAAATTCAGTAAATTCACAGGATACAATACCAAGGTACAGAAATGTTGCATTCCTGTACAACAATGATGAAGCATCAGAAAGAGAAATTAAGGAATTAATTCCTTTTACAATTAAACCAAAAACAGTAAGATACCTAACAGTAAGATACCTAAAAATAACCAAAGAGGTCAAGGATCTATACTCTGAAAACCATAAAACACTTAAGAAAAAAGTTGAAGATGACACAATAAAATGGAAAAACATTCCATGCTCATGGATTGAAAGAGCAAATATTGTTAAAATGTCTATACAACCCAAAGCTGTCTACACATTTAATTCATTCCCTGTCAAAATACCAAAAGCATTTTTCATAGAGCTAGAACAAACAATTCTAAAATTTGTATGGAACCACAAAAGACCCCAAATAGCCAAAGGAACCTTGAAAAAGAAAAACAAAATTGGAGGCATCAGAATTCTGGATTTCAAGTTTTATATTACAAAACTGTAGTGATCAAAACAGTATGGTACTGACACAAAAATAGATACATAGATCAATAGAACAGAATAGAAAACCCAGAAATGAACCCACAACTGTATGATCAATTAATCTTTGACAAAGCAGAAAAGAATAGCCAATGGGAAAGATAGTCTCTTCAACAAATAGTGTTAGGAAAACTGGACGACAATATGCAAAAGAATGAAACTGGACCACTTTCTTACACCAAACACAAAAATAAATTCAAATGGATTGAAGACTAAGTGTGAGACATGAAATCGTAGAGAACCCAGGCAGTAAACTCTTTGACATTGGTATTACAAACTTCCTTCTAGATATGTCTCCTGAGGCAAGGGAAATAAAAGCAAAAATAAACTATTAGGACTTCATTAACATGAAAAGCTTCTTCACAGTGAAGGAAACAATCAATAAAACTAAAAGGCAACCTATGGAATGGGAGAAGATATTAGCAAATGACATATCTGATAAAGGGTTAGTATCCAAAATATATAAAGAACTTACACAACTCAATATCCAAAAGCTGAACAATCCAATTAAAAAATGAACAGAAGACATGAACATTTTCCCAAAGATGACATACAGATGCCCAGCAGACACATGAAAAGATGCTCAACATCACTGATCGTCAAACTTTTTTTTGATTTGATACAAATCAAAACTACAAGGAGATATCACCTCACCTGTCAGAATGTCTAAAATCAACAACACAAGAAACAACATGAGTTGGTGAAAATGTGGAGAAAGGGAAACCCTCTGGCACTGTTGGTGGGAATGCAAACTGGTGCAGCCACTCTGCAAAACAGTATAGAGGTTCCTCAGAAAGTTAAAAATAGAACTACCTTACCATCCAGCAATTACACTGTTAGGTATTTACCCAAAGAATACAAAAACATTAATTCAAAGGGGTACCCGATATTTATAGCAGTATTATCTACAATAGTCAAATTATGGAAATAGCCCGTGTCCATCAATTGATAAATGGATGAAGATGTAGTATACCTATATGATGGAATGTTACTTAGCCATAAAAAGGAATAGAATATTGCCATTCACAGTGACATGTATGGAGCTAGAGAATATCATGCTAGTAGTGTGTTTTTATTGTGGTGGTAGAGATGGTTTATATTTAACCCAAATTTACCAATTTCTTTATTCATCATTGCTCTTGTATACCAATCCTAACTTTTGAATGCAGTTTCCTTTCCTGGAATTGGTTCATTTTATGAAGATCTATGGGTTATAAATCTCCCAGTTTTTGTCTGAAAGCTGTCTATATTTCATTCACATGCTTAAGTGGTTGTTTCTCTGGACATAGAATTTTAGGTTAACTCTTATTTTCCTTTGTCTTTGAATTTATTATTCAATTGACTTCAGACTTCTATTTTTTCTCTCTAAAAGTCTGTTGACAGCCTGCCTGCTATTGCAGTTATTGCTTTTGCAGATAACTTTCTCTGGTTGCTTTAAGATTTTTCTTTAGATTTTATTACTACG
>CM053608.1:108758337-108771528 GCA_028646535.1 Procyon lotor
TTGCATATAATACCCAATGTTCATTACTTCAAATGCCCTCCTTAATGCCCATCATCCAGTTACCACATCCCTCCATCCACTTCCCTTCCAGCAACCCTCAGTTTATTTCCTATAGTTGAGAGTCTCTTATGATTTGTCTTTCTTTCCCATTTTGTCTTATTTTTCCTTGCCTTTCCCTATGCTCATTTGTTTTGTTTCTTAAATTCTACATATGAGTGAAATCATAACATTTGTCTTTTTCTGATTGACTTATTTCACTTAGCATAATACCCTCTAGTTCCATCCACATCATTGCAAATGGTATTCTGAGTAATTTTTAAAATATTATATGTTTCATTAATTCTCTCCTCATAATTTCCATATTTATTAATCATATACAAATAGTTTTATATTTAATGACTATATCTTTCAATTCCAAAACTTGAATTGTACATTTTCAGACCTGTCTGTTCTTTTCTCAAATTCTTGTTCTTTTTTTAGGGCCCCAGTTGCTTTTTCATGTCTGTTGTTATTTTAAACATACTTAATTTGTATTCTCTCTCAGGGGTTCTATGATCTTAAGTTCTTGAGAATTCTAAATCTGCTGTCAATATCTACTGACTCTTGCCCATGGTGAATTATTTCCTCATCAGTTTTGTAATTTTTAGGTGGATTCATTTTAATTTAGATTTTTTTTTTCCTGTGGAATGTCTTGTGGTCTGGGCTAGGGATGCACCCTTCCAGAATGATTTGGGGTTTGGCTCTGACACAACCCCAGGGGTATCAGCATCCCAGGGTAAATTTTATATTAATATTTCTTGGTTTGGCCCAAGGTTCTGACCACAAGAGTAGTGAAATTGGAATCCCAAACTTGTGTGATGCTCAAGTTTGGGTTTTAGAAATCTCAGAGGAGACCTATTTTTTCCACTCTGAACCCATTAAATGCAAACAAGTTTTATTTCCTGTTCTAATTCACTTTTAATGGAAGATGTCGCTCTTCAGAAGTTCTAGCATTATATCAGAGCTCCTTAATTTCAAATGTCTGCCTTATACAGACCCCAAGCTTCATCTTTTGTGCTCAGAAAATGACACCCAAGTACGTAGGTTAGCAAAACCAGTATACACTCTCCAGCCCACCCCTAGGATATCATAGCATCTGTTCACACCATATCACTCTTAATTTTTAGTTTCCTCTCTTTTCTGGAACTGGGACTTTCTTCTTTCTTTTTCCTTCTTGGGATATCTAAAAGATTTTTGTTATGTTTTTATCCACCTTTTTTTAGGTGTTTGTAGAAGAAAAGCTTCAGGTTGCCTTAGTTTATGGTATTAACAGAGACAGAACTCTCTCATACAAATATCATTTTAGTTGCAACCATCTATAAAAACAATATTACAGAAAAATGGAGATTAACCCAGAGAAGAGCTATGTTAACAAACTTTTCACTAATAGTGCTCTACCAATCCTTGCTTAGTGTTGTGTTTTTTTTTTTTTTTTTAATCATTGCTTAGTTTAAGTAAAATCACATAACTGATAACTTTTGTCAGGAAACAACAATTACATTCCACATGGATGCCAAATTGATAAAGAGCCTTCAGGCTCTCATTTAAAACAAACTTCTGAAATAAAATTTCTAAGGAATAACCTAAATGAGCAAAAATCCCTTTGAGAAAAATAATTTTCTCATTTCCAGATGTGAATTAGTGGTAAACATCTAGGAGTCTGTTGCAATAATTTCAGTAATTGAAAGATGCAGAAATGAGAGATCATGGCATGTCACCACCATGAGAGATATTAGAGGAGACATCTAATGATTTGGACAGAGAATTCTTGACTTTTCATGTTAAAATACACTCAGCAGGACCGACATCTTTCTTTGCAATTCCCTGGGTGTATACCAAAATAACATGTTTTTCATAAGAAAAATCAAACAAGCAAAAAGAATATTTTATCCCTCCTGTCAGACCATCTAAACTTTACTTCAGTGTTGAGAGAACCTCAGGGTGATGTGGGGCCCCTTAGGTCAGACCTGCATAAAGCCTTTTAACAGCACTGTCAATAGCAATCTAATTTGAGCTACACATGCAAGTTTGAGTTTTCTAGTACCCACATTAAAAGAACCAAGTGAAATTAATTTTAATGATGTATTTTATTTAACCAAGTATGTCCAAAATATTAGCATTTCAACATCTATTCAGTATAAGAAGTATTAATGAGAAATTTCACATTTACTTTCTGTATTAAGTCCTTGAAATAGTCAATGTTTTATACTAATAGCACATCTCAGTTCGCACTAGCCATATTTCAAGTGCTCACTAGTCTCATATGACTGAAGGCTACCATATTGTCCATATTGGACAGTACACCTCTGACCATCCATTTATAGATATATTTTTTCTACAAATATTTTTTGCAAGTGATTTATTATTTTATTGGAATAACCTTTAGAAGTGAAATTTCTGGTCAAGTAGTATACCAATATCACATTTTAGCTTATTGCCAAATTGACCTCCAGAAATATGTGTTAATTTAAATTTCCACGGCAATGTCATTTCTCTGTGATAGTGTTCTTTGACTGGAAGACAGAACAATATGCAACTGAAGTTACCAGTGGGAAACAAAGTTGGGTAGTCAGGATATGTTACCAATATTTAAAAATTATGTTTTTCCCAATTTAAAAACACTGATGCTTTCACAATGTATTGAAAATATTAATAAAAAAGAAATCACTTATAATCCAATAAACCAGGGGTGATACCTGCTATGAATGTTCAGGTTTCTGTCTTTACAGACTTATGTCTCATTCCTTACCTAGATTTAAATAAAAATGTTGTTATACTGTAAATAGCACACATTATAAATAAGTAAAAACAAAACACAGGTATGAAAGAGATTTTTAAACTATAATAGTACATAATATATGATTCTACATTTTAAAAAATGGAATCATAACAAAATAGACCATTTTATGCAAAAATAAAAGCTGCCAAAATGACTCATGAAGAAGGTGAAACTAGGAAGAATAATGACTTTGGAAATACTGGGAAAAAGAAATATCTCCCCAAAAGGCTTCAGGTTTAGAATGTTTTACAGATAATTTTCTCAAACTTCTAAGAAACGGTACTTGCAACCTTTATAAGCAGTTCTTAAGAGCCTAGAAAAGAAGGAAGGGAGAATCCAATGGTTTCAAAACAAGAGACTATTAAAAATGTAAACTTTGAATGTGGACTGCCTCCTGACATATGTACCCACACTATTATTCTATACAAATTACTCATAAAGACATAGATTTATTAACTCATAATTCTATTTTATCTATTAGGTCCTCACTCTTGAGGACTGGGTACCACTCAGATATAAACTTAGCTTTCAACAAGATTCTACTCTTCACAGGGAACATGACACGCTGAAGAAAGAGATTGAAGAATAAATTAGTTCAAATTTATACTCATTCCAAAAAAAATTCTATGGCTTCTTTCCCATGATAGTAGAAGGCCAACAAGGTTTTTTTTTTTTTTCTTTCTAATTTTCAGATGTTCTGAGTATCTAGTTAAGGTATCCAGTCTTGTCTAGTCAAAGATGATTAAACAAGATTATTAAGTCTTTTCCCATTTCTTTCTCTTTTCTAAATCAGACTGTTTCATACAATTCCCTATGTGCTATGTAATAATTCACTTAGTTATATGACAATTGCCTAGAGGACATAGATGGTGTCCTTCTACAATGTCATTTGTCCGACTCAAAAATTATTTACACCTAGTGGGTAAAAGTGGATTTTAAGACTTCACAATACTAATAATCTTGAAATGCCCAGCTGAAGAAATAACTCAGCTCCATTGCTTTCAAGTTGCTCATGATGACAGGCAAAATTAAAATCTTTTGTAAAAGTTACACTCTCTCTGAGTATTATAAGGGAAAATATTGTAATGGATGAAATTATCTACCTTTGAAAAAATCCTAAAAGATTAGATTGCTTTTACTTCAAAAAGCATTTTATAAAGTTAATATGCTATTTTGAAATTTTAAAATAACTTTATCTTTTATACATATAATAAATATTTAGTCTATTAATGCTTCAATGTTGTGATAATATATGCTCTTTGAAATTTAGAGATGAAAGACATTCAGGGGAGCAATTTATATTTTTTATTATTTTTTGGCATGTGGTGTTACTACTTCTGCTAAGAATGTTTAGAGACACCAAAAATAAAATGCAAAAATAAGAAGAGATAAAAAGCTCTTTCTTCTTTGCTCTTTCCACCTAACTATAAATCTTAGAGATCATCCTATGCAAAAAGATGCAGATCTACACTTACATGCACTTTTTAATTGCTCAATATTCCTCCATAGGATGGAATGGTCATTAAAGAGCACTACCAATTTTTCACTATTACAAATCATACTGCACTAAACAAAATAATATGCATGTATTTTTACAAATGTAAGTATTCCTGACAAAGAAATTTCTAGAGGTAGAATTGCTGGTTCAAGGGACATAATGAAATTTTGTTTAGATAGATACTGAAAATGGGTTATAAGGACATATAATGGTAAACAATATGAAATCTCAGTAAAATATAAGAAACAGTAAATTCATCATTGAGCTAGCATGAGCACGCACGCACGCACACAAGCAAAAGGCAAGGAATCTACAAAGGAAAAAAGTCAATGTGGAAGTGAGAATCTTAGATTAAAAGAACATTCAAACCTGCTTTTGCCCTAAAGTTGACTTTCAAGTCCTGGTGATCTTGATCTTTCATTCTGAGGGCTATATGAATCATGGAAAACAGGCAATAAAACCGAGGGCCCAACCTAAGTAGGAATCAAATAGAAAAATCCCCACAAAAAGCGAGGACTCCCAAAAGCCTAGAGCTTCACTGAATGGTGAAGAACAAATAAACTGTCAGTCAGAAACTTTCTTCTTTTGACTCTCTTATACTAAATAGAAGGCAAAATAAATTGCCTTAAGAATTTGTAACAAGTTGGTCCTCATATGGTTTCGGGAACCAAGTTCATACTACCTGCACAATCTAAAAAAGCTTCAAAGGATAATTTAATTTACTGTCATCTAGGATAATTAGTGCTCCAGGATCTAGTGGAAATAAATGCAAGTCCTCTGTGAAGAAATGTAACTTCAATGTAGACCTCAAAGAATTTCTAAAGATAAAATTCCAAGGAAATGAATTCATAACTCAAAGCCATTCATCAAAAGTATATATGGAGACTAAGCATTATCAGGGAGAACCAACAAAAAGAAAAGTAAATAGCAAACTCAGAACCATTAATATTTCTGAATAGAAAAATTAGTTTGTTATGTAATATATGTCTGATATGAAATAAGAAATAAAATTGAGGCTCAGAAATATGAGTAAAGAATATAGGATCTTAAAACAACCAAAATACTTTAAAAAAAGAATGCAGTAGAACAATTTGAAATATAACACTGAGGAATGACAAACAAAAATATACACACTATTGGAAATAGAATTACAGAACTAGAGAAGTCAAAGAACCTCTTCCAGAATGCACTCTAGGAAGACTAAGATTAAAAATACGATACAGAGATCAAGAAATAGGAGGATAAAACGATAAGGTCTACCTTACACCTATTTGAAATCCAGAAGTGACAACAGAATGTTTCACTTGGAAAACTGATACATACAAAGATTAGGACAGAATTTTGCAGAACCACTGAATGTTCCAAGCCTCAGATCTATAATAATTAAATAATATCAAGCATGATAAATAAAAAGGAATGGATACTTTAGTTACATTATCATGAAAGTACAGGACACCAAAAACAGAGGGGACTCCTTTGAAGCAGCCAGAAAGACATTATACCCAAAACAAAAGATGGTTAGATTAAGGAATGATAGAATACATTAGAAAAATATCTCTGATGAGTTAAACCCAAAATACAGAATGCAAGCCTGGAAATATATTTACAGTGAAACTATCTTTTAAGAAGTGATATTTTCAGGGGCGCCTGGGTGGCTCAGTCCTTAAGCATCTGCCTTCAGCTCAGGCCATGATCCCAGGGTCCTGGGATTGAGCCCACATCAGGCTCCCTGCGCGGCAGGAAGCTTGCTTCTCCAGCTACCATTCCCTCTGCTTGTGTTCCCTCTCTCGCTGTGTTTCTCTCTGTCGAATAAATAAAAACATAAAAAAAGAAGTGATATTTTCAAATAACAAATAAACAAACTGAAAAAGTTTGCCACGAAAATACCTTCACCAAAGAAATCATTTTTTTAAGCAAACGTCCATTAAAAAAAGAACTATTAAAAAAAAAAAAAGAACTATGTGTAAGGTACCATGTAAAACTAGTATTTTAAACTACTAAATAGAATGGATTATTCCAAGACTAGTACAGATAAGTTTACAAGTAATTTAAGAATATCGCTCAGCCATCAAAAAGGATGAATACCCACCATTTGCATCAGATTGGTTGGAACTGGAGGGGATTATGCTAAATGAAGTAAGTCAAGCAGAGAAAGACAATTATCAAATGGTTTCATTCATTTGTGGAATATAAGGAATAGCTTGCAGGACCACAGGAGAAGGGAGGGAAAATTGAATGGGAAGAACTCGGAGAGGGAGACAAACCATGAAAGACTCTGGACTCTGGGAACCAAACTCAGGATTACAGAAGAGGTAGGGGTGGGGAGATGGGGTAACCAGGTGATGGATATTAAGTAGGGCACATGTGGTGATGAGCACTGGGTGTTATACACAACTAATAAATCATTGAACACTACATCAAAAACTAATGATGTACTATATTCTGGCTAATTGAACATTAAAAAATAAAAGAGGGGAAAAGATAGATATTGAATGTAAAGAAAGAATACTCAGGCTTTTAAAAAAAAATACTCAGACTTTAATCCAAAAATGGAAATATTTCGGAAATATTTTTGTGATTTGTTTCATTCAAAGCTATAGAAAGGAATCTCAATTTTAAATTTAAATTTATACTTTCCTCATCAAAATTTGCTCAGTGCAGAAAAACTTCGGGTATGTATGATCTACATTAAGTGTAGGTACGCTTTTCATCATTTTACAAGAATTGGCTGCCCCATCTAACAATGGGAAGGAAATTCCCTCAGCCTGCATCACCAATTTCATCTGTCTCATGAAGCTGCATGACATATAGCTAGATCTTGTCCCTTATGTCCTGAATATCTCACAGACCCCTGCAATATGGGGTCAATCCTTGAGGCCTCCTTCCTGGACACCTCTGGCAAATGGATGTTAGGTGCCTGAGCTCCAAAGTTCGGCTTATGTACATGTTACTATTGACACTTATTCTGGTCTCCTTGTAGCTACGGCTCCCACCGGTGAAGCAACAAAACATGTTATAGCTCATTGTCTTTGTTTCCCGATCTTAGGCATTCCATGTTTGCTGAAAACTGCTAATGGACCTACATATACTAGTAAAGCCTTTCCTCACTTTCGGGATACCTATGGTATTTCTCACAGCCCAGGAATTCCATATAATCCCCAGAGCCAAGGCATTGTGGAACGCGCACATCAAACTTGAAAAGCTCACTTACAAAACAAACAAACAAACAAAAACAAAAAAGGGGGGGATTCCTAACCTCCCCACATTCTCGTCTTAATCAAGCTCCATATACTTTAAATATTTTTAGATCTCTCTGCTGATGGCATGTGCGCAGCTGAGCGTTTGTGGTCTCCACCAGGAAAAAACTATGCTGAAGTGCGACGGAACGACCTTTTAACAAATCAATGGTCTGGCCCTGATCCTATTTTAATTTGGGGATGAGAGCATGTGTGTATTTTTCCTAGAAATGCTGATGGACCCATGTGACTCCCTGAGTACCTCGTACCTACCTACTTGCAATGGATCACACTCCAAAAAAAAGAAAAACCAAAAAACAAAATAAACTTCTGGATCCATCCCAACGCCTCAACCTGCCATTCCAGAGGCTGAGGATTACACTCCTAATGTCTGCCCCTTCCTGAAGGCCGCCTCAGGCAAAAACAACCTGCCAAGCAACGATCCCAACTTGGGAGCAACTGAAGACCGTCATAGTGCAGGCGCAGGGAATGTTGGAGGGTCAGAAAGTTAAGAATGACCCCGAAATGCTTTTTCTAGCCATGATAGCGCTTGTTGCCTGCCGGGTGTCCACTGCATATACTGATACAACTTACTGGGCCATTGTTCAAGCCCTCCGACTTGCCAAACAAGTGTTTGATAAAATACAGAATTTGTTGCACTCAAATGACCTTCCTTCCTTTCTTTACCCGATTGCTGCCACCCTAACTTTTGTCTTATTGTTGGCAAGTCTTTTGCCGGTCTGCATCCGATCCGGGTTCCGATCTCTCTGGCAGCTCCAATCCGGCCTCCAGGAGCTTCGTCTAAAAAATAAAGATGGGGGAACTGAGGTGACCAGACAGCAAGCTAACAGGGTCCTTGTGGTCCTAGGGGCAGGTCAGGGACCAGCCTTGCCCACCATGGTTCAGCCCTAAAGCACTGCAATAACCACAGCTTGCAACCATAGAGGAGGGAGTAGGCCTAGGAAAGCAGATTTACCTGTAAGCTAGTTGATCTGAGCAATGTAGCCTAACGGCGAAGAATGAAAAAACTTATATACCGGTAGTTGTAACTTTCGCTGTTCTATTGAACTGTAAATGCAATGATCAAGGTGACTCCCACGTGACTGTATTATGCTTAAATTGTACAAAATTGCTATAAACAAATAAACATCGTCTTAGCAGCATTGGTTGTAACCATCCAGATCCCATTCTTTGTGTCTCTTTCTTTTTCATTCCAACCCCCAAACTCTGGTCCTTGACAGGTGCAGAAGGTACATATACCTAATGTATACATTAGGTGTATACATGATTTTCAACATTTTATAAGCATTGGCTGCCCCATCTAACAATGGGAAGGAAATTCTAGAGTTTATCAAGATGTGACATACCTAAGGAGCCTTTTTTGTTACTCAAAAAAAATGGGGGCCACCTGGGTGACTCAGTAGGTTAAGGCCTCTGCCTTCGGCTCAGATCATGATCTCAGGGTCCTGGGATGGAGCCCAGATTGGGGGGGGGGGGTCTCTGCTCAGCAGGGAGCCTACTTCCCCCTCTCTCTCTGCCTGACTCTCCATCTCTCTCTTTCTGTCAAATAAATAAACAAAATCTTTTTAAAAAGTTTTTATCCTGATTATTTCATCAACTTGGTATTAAAATCCCTATCTTAAAGACAGTTCTGAAGCCTAAGTCCTTTCCCAGTATCCCTGTGTCCTTAGGCACATAGACAAATTAGATACATAGTTATATCCTTTCTGTTATTTTTTTCTACTAACTATTCTTGTCTCCTAGACTTCAAGCCCACTGAAGACAAGAATCGTTCCTGATTGCTTTTTATATCCCCGTTTAGCATTTGTTAAATATTTGTTGAAGATGATAATTTTCAACTGTTTCTGTCCAAACCTGCTCAATACCCATAATAAATCCATCTTTATCCATGGAATTGTCCATGGATGATCTATAAAAATATCCCATATTTTGCTTCCATGGATCCCAACCGTTAAATCCCTTCTGCCGTGTCAAATCCACTGGCCTTGCTGGTCCAACATAGAAAGCATTTAGAAGTCATAGTTCCCACCCTCACAATGAAAACAAAAGCTGAACAAAAATTCACTATTTTTCTTAGATCCATACGACATGAAGACACAGAGCAAACTACTGCCCCCAAAACTAGAGAGACAGGTGAATACAAAGAATCATAACTTACTAGGAGCAGAAGCCACTGTTGGAACCTGGTGGGAACACTTGAAAAAATAATTGACTATGATCTAGCAATTATATATATATATAATATGTGTATATTATATGTATAGTATTTTATATATTATATTATGTATAGAATTATATTATATTGTATATATTATATTATATAGTATATGTATTATATGTATAGTATATGAAATGAGAACAGAATATCAAGAGATACTTGCACTTTCATATTCACTGCAGCATTATTCACAATAGCCAAGATATAGAAATAACCAAAGTTTTCATCAGTGGATGAATGGATAAAGAAGATGTGATGTATATATCACACACACAATGGAATATTATTCAGTCATGAGAAAGAAGGAAAATTCTTCCATTTGCAAACATGGATGGACCTGGAGGGCATTATGCTTGATGAAATAAGCCAGAGAGATAAAGACAAATACCATGTGATTTCACTTACATATGAAATCTAAAAAGAAAGTCAAACTCAGAAGCAGAATAGAAAAGTAGTTGCCACAGTCTGGGTGGTAGAAGAAACAGGGAGAGGTTGGTTAAAGGATATAAACTTTCAGCTCTCAGATGAGTAAGTTCTGAGGATCTGATGTGTAATATGGTGACCATAGTTAACACTGTACAGTTGGCCCATGGGTTTGAACTCAATGGATCCACTTCCATGAGGATTTTTTCAATAAATACTCTAAGTATTATAAATATACTTCCTCTTCCTTATGATTATCTCTTTTTTTAAGATTTTATTTATCTGTGATAGAAAGAGATACTGAGAGAGGGAACACAAGCAGGGGGAGCTGGAGAGGGTAAAGCAGGCTTCCTACTGAGCAGAAGCCCCATGTAGCACTCAATCCCAGGACCCGGGGATCATGACCTGAGCCAAAGGTAGAGGCTTAACAACTGAGCCATCCAGGTGGCCCTCCTTATGATTTTCTTAATAACATTTTCTTTTCTCTAGCTTACTTTACTGTAAGAATACAGTCTATAATACATAAAACATACAAAATAGGTGCTGTTTGGTGAAGCTTTCCGTCAATAGTAGACAATTAGTAGTTAAATTGGGGGGAGTGAATCAAAAGTTATACATAGATTTTGACTGCATGGGGGTCAGCACCTCTAACCCCCACATTGTTCAAGGATCAACTGTATTGTATAATTTTGCTAAGGCAAAAAAGAAATTTGCCAAGGCAGTGAAATTTAAATGTTCTCACACATACACACATATCACTGTATATATATATATATAGTGATGCATGTGTTAATTAACTAAAGACAAATTGACTGATTACTGGAAAAGGAGCATAAATTAGCTTGAGAATTAAAAACTGGGTATGAATACCCAACTTTTGTATGAACATGGACTTGACTGGAGGAGATTATGCTGAGTGAAATAAGTCAAGCAGAGAGAGTCAATTATGTGGTTTCACTTGTGGAGCATAAGGAATAACATGGAGGACATTGGGAAAAGGAAAGGAAGGGTGATTTGGGGGAAATCAGAGAGGGAGACAAAGCATGAGGGACTGTGGACTCTGAGAAACAAACTGAGGGTTTGGGAGGGGAGGGGGGTGGAGGGTTGGGTGAGCCTGGTGGTGGTATTGAAGAGGTCACTTATTGCATGGAGCACTGGGTGTGGTGCATGAACAATGAATCTTGGAACACTGGGAAAAAAATTTCCTAGGTATGAAACCTAGGGAGACCCCTACCCTTTTGTGAGGTTTACCTCCAGGAAGTACCCTTGTTCTCAGGGTGAAGATCAGAGAACAATCCCCTCAGGCTTCAGGTAGGGGGATGGGAAAGATAACCATTTTTAAACATTTCCCAAACACTCTTTTTCCTTTAACAAAGGCCTCAAGGGAAACTACTTTACTAAAGCTTAACAGGCCTGAGTTTTACCAGAGTCTGACCCACGTGGAGGAAGGCAAATATCTAACTCCAGGTCCCTCTAGCCTTTCTGTCTCGCCTGAGGTGGGAAGGAAGCTGAAAAGTACTTGGGAAGGTCATAGCCAGGGGCACAAGCTCACTAAAAAACTGAAGACATAATCATAGGATTATAGGACATTTCCCATCCCTCCAAGCCTTACCACCACCTCAGTAAAGCTTTGTATGTAACAAGGTATTCAGTTGAAAGAACTGCATTTGTCTTTGCTACTTAAAAGGTAGCCCCTAGAGAAATTCAAAGACACCAGCAAATACATGAAGGACAGTATCTCTACCACCTACAACTCCAGCAAACAGTAAACCCAACCTGACTCTCAGAAAGATAAACATAAAACCTCACATGAAAGGCTTATTTACCTAAGTTCCTTAGACCTGATACATCTTGCCCAGCTTTCAACAACTACAAAAAATTACAATGTATGCTGAGAGGCAAAAAACACAATCTGCAGAGACAAAGCAAGCATCTGAAACAGAATCTTGAACAGGGCAGAAATTTTGGAATTATCAGACTGGGAATTAAAATAAATAAAATAAAATAAAATATAAGATTAAAAAATTAAAAATAAGTAAAATAAAATATAAAATAAAATAATAAAATAAAATAAATAGTAACTATGATTGACATGTCAAGAGCTTTCCTGGAAAAAGGAGACACATGCAAGAACAGATAGGTAATGTAGAATAGAAATAGTAAAATGATAATGCAAAGAGATGGGAACTCTTTCAAAAAAGAACAAAGGAAATGCTAGAAATTTTATTGTATTTTTTTTAAAGATTTATATATTTAGTTTAGAGAGAGAGTGGTCGAGGGGCACAGGGAAAGAAAGAGAGACAACCTTAGGCAGATTCTCCGCTAAACAAGGAGCCCAATGCAAGACTCGATTCCATGATCCTGAGTTCATAGCTTGAGTTGAAATCAAGAATTGATCACCTAAACACCTGAGCCACCCAGGTGCCCCTAGGAAATATTAGAAATTTTAAAACTCTGTAACAGAAATGAAGAATGCCTTACTGGGCTCATCCATGGATAACAAGCAAGAAAAGAACCAGTGAGCTTGAAAATATGTCAACAGAAACTTCCAAAACTGAAATGCAAAGAAGAAAAAAATGAGAGAACAGAATATCCAAGAACTGTTAAAATTACAAAAGGTGTAACATACATGTAATGGAAACACAAGAGAGGAGAAGAAAAGAAGAGAAAGGGACAGAAGAAATATTTGAAGTAATAATGCCTGCAGTTTTCTAAAAATAATGAGATCCATCAAACCACAGATCCAGGAAGATCAGAAGGCACCAAGCAGGATAATTACCAACAGGTCTACAGATGGGCATATCATATTCAAACATATTCAAACAGAAAACTGAAGACAGAAAATCTTCAAAGAAGGTCAGTCTGCTGAAGATTGGCATCAGGTGAAGTCCAGAGCAGGATTCTGAGGCTTCCTGTCCTCCATGCCGCTCACCAGAAGAGGGACTGTGAACTTGTCCCATCAAGACACCGAGAGTGA
>CM053608.1:108772028-108802897 GCA_028646535.1 Procyon lotor
GAAAGACAATTATCACATGATCTCTCTGATATGAAGAATTTAAGGGGCAATTTAAGGGGCAATTTAAGGGGTTTGTGGGGGGTGGGGGAGAGAAATGAAACAGGAAGGGATGGGGAGGGAGACAAACCATAAGGGACTCCTAGACTCACGAAACAAACTAAGGGTGTCTGGGAGGCAGGGGGTAGGGACAGGGTGGCTGGGTTGTGGACATTGGGGAGGGTATGTGCTATGGTAAGTGCTTTGAAATGTGTAAGCCTGACTATTCACAGACATGTACCCTGGGGCAAATAATACATTATATGTTAATAAAAAAATTAAAAAAAAAAGAATGGATAGGTGAAAAAAAAAGAATGGATAGGAGGTTGGAAGGCTGGCTGGCTGGCCAGTTGTCAAGAGGATGGCTTGATGATAGAAAAGATGAATGAATGGATGTTTGGGTTGGTTGATTATAACTTTTTAGTAATATTGGAAGAATGTTCTTAAATATCAACCTTACATCTGGAATTTTGTGACTTTTGATTGCACAAACTCCATTTCCTTCCATATTTTTATTATAAGTTTGTACATATTTTTGTTGTTATACTGCAGCTCTATGGGGAGTCTTGAAGTTGATTTTAATTCAGTATTCTTAAAAACTTTGAGAGACAAAAGATTTAAAGAACATACAGTAAACCTATTGTAAGTGCTCTGAATTATGTAAAACTGACGGTTCACAGACCTGTACCCCTGAAGCAAATAATACATTATATGTTAATAAAAAATATATACATAAAAAAAGAATTTACAATAAACCAAGTTTTGATTTCACCACTTGCTCCTATCTGCAGCTTGATTTGTCATGATGTGTGGCTTCCTAGACCTTTTTAGGTTCTTTATCAACAGGCTGGAAATAATTACAGTTACTTCTTTTACAGAGTTGATGAAGTGAAATTACTTGGGAAAAAATGTATTCATACAATCTCTCTCTGTGTCACTGTCTCTCTTTCTATCTACCTATTATCTCTTTATCTACCCATCTCATTGTCTATCATCTACCTACCTAGAGTTTTGCATGTGTTGTTGTTAAATTTTGCTTCATATATCCCCAGAAGAATCTTGTGGAAATGTAAGCCTTCTTACTCCTCTTTGGCCACTGAAGCTATAAACACAAATAAAGATTTGTTCGGAAGCATAGAGGACTAGCAGAGGCAGACACTAGAATTCAGAGTCTCTGGTGCTATCTGAGAGTCATTACTTGTTACCACCGCTAAAATGATTTTTAGAGCCACATCATTATTATACAGTGTAGAATCCCAGCCGTCAGAGGGGATGGGCTGTCTCTTAGGCATGATGAATAGGTTTTATTTTGAGTGCCAACTCTAAATCAGTTGCTAATAGCTGCCTGGAGTACTGCATTGAGGAGAATTCTGAGGCCCTCTGAGCTGCAATTGCTCAGTGATGTTGCCATGAAGGTAGGAGCTCCCATACACACTTGCCATGTATTTTCCATCTCTTTTCTAAGACCACAAAAGGTGTTCATTATGGTAGGTGTCCATGCTGGTGTGGGCACTGATTCACTATAATGATTCATGAGATCATTCATGAAAAAGTATCTACAGAGATTTTGCAGTTTCTGGAAGCTGGTTTTGAACTAAATATATACATTTCCTCCTTTGATGAATGTGGTTAATAAAATGTAAAGAGAGCAGGGAGCAAAGCTAACTGTGCATGAGTACCTATTAAAGTCATTTCCTTTAAAGAAGAAATGCTTGTTTTCTTAGCCAGGGTAACTTATCTACTCCAAAGAAGGGTGGTTTCTTTCTTTCTTTCTTTCTTTCTTTCTTTCTTTCTTTCTTTCTTTCTTTCTTTCTTTCTTTCTTTCTTTCTTTCTTTCTTTCTTAAGATTTTATTTGTTTATTTGTCAGAGAGAGAGAGAGAGATCACAAGTAGGCAGAAAGGCAGGCATAGGCAGAGGGAGAAGCAGGCTCCCTGCTGGGCAAGGAGCCCAATGTGGGACTCGATCCCAGGACCCTGGGATCATGACCTGAGCCGAAGGCAGCTGCCCAACCAACTGAGCCCCCAGGCACCCCTGGAAGGGTGGTTTCTTGATCACTTGTGGCTAGTAGTATGTTGTGTTGAAAATTAAAAATGTTCACATTTATGCAGATGCAAACACAATCACATTAACTTTATTTGAAGCTTTGATTACATTCTAGTTAATAAGCATAATACGACATTAAGCCAGTTTAACCATATAGCAAATGTATTTCATTTTAAAATTGGTTATTGGAAGGCTTGGCAAACTCTATGATTATTAATTACTTAATAGAATTAGGTATGATGCACATATGGAGGTGACCACTAACCCTCATGGACCCCTGGTGCCCAGAACACTCTTAAAGTCTTAGAAATGTGGTTATACAGATCAGAAAATTTCATTCTGGCTTTTCCCATTTTTTGTTTTTGTGAAGAATCAGACCCTAGGCATATTGATAGATAATTTTGATCATAAATCAGCCTTGCAAATAAACAGCAGGTGGCCTTGCCTGTTGGAACCTTGGAGCATAAGACAAATGATGTCAGCATCTTCTGTCATTGGGTCTGCGTTAGCATTGGCCACTTGCAAGATGGAGTCTGTATTACCTTTTGGCATCTGAGTCCTGAGCTGAGGTCTCAGCACGAGTGATATGAAGGACAACAGGGAACTCGTGGCTCCCCATCCTTCTACATGTCTGGCCACTAAATCTACCAGATTCTTCAACTTATAGGGCTTATTCTATCTTTAAAAATGTACCTGGGCTGGCATCAGTGTGTGAAGGAGAGGATCCCAGAGAGATAGACAAAGTATAATCACTAATAAAAGAGACTAATTCCTCATTGTTCCTGCCCCAAGTTAGCCTTGTTACTTTCTAATCCTGTGGCCCCAAAAGAGTTAAAGTAAAGGATATTGGTTGCTGCTGATCAGGCCACAGTGTGACACCTCTTATAGAAGGCACCGTAAAACTACATTATTTAATAGATCTGAGTATTGCACCTGCTATCTTATCTCCTCTTAGGTGATTAAGTTTCCCACAAATGCAATTTGCTAATAGGGGGCCACATCGTCTCGCAAGGTAAATCTGTGAAACTTGGCAGATGGTTGCTTTGCCGCAGGTGCAAGATGAAAGACCTCGCCCTGGCTTTGCCCAGAAGAAAAATGATGTTGCTCTCAATATTTGGGAAAAATAGCCCGACATAAAGAGTAGAACCCGATTCCAAGAAAAGGGGAATGGAATTCTAGGGCCCAAGTCATGTGCTCCTCTCCCTTTTGGGGAGTACATTACCACCAGAAGGCTGAGTGGGAGATCAGAGTCTTGGTTTACGTGAAGCCAGGTATTGGGCAAATCCCCTTGTTAATGGAAGTCCTCTGGTATTTGGAACTGCAGCCATTTGTGATGATAAATGATGACTTTTACTCTTATGAGCTATGAGAACTTAATTAGAGCTTAATTAAAGCTAATGCTCAGAATCCTTTGGAAGGTGGAGTGATTAAAAACTAACTTCCGTATTGAATAGTCACACTGAAAAGTCGTCTTTGAAATACATGGTGTTTCCACTCTGGGGCCCCATGTAGTCCTGGCTGGGTCTTCACACCTAAGTTAAAGCAAGAGCTGACAAATTTTTGGCATTAGATTTTCCTTAGCCAAGACTACAAGAGGCCCAGTACCCAGGTCCATATCAGCCCCCCGTGGATTTATGCAGAAGGTCGTCTCTGAATCTGCAAATCCAGCTCGCCATACACGTGTCTCAGGGAGTCACTGGTCATGCTGGCTATCAGCTTCCGATGGCCAGGCACCCAAGGTCGACACACTTCTTCCCATTGCACGGTGGAGTTGGGCCGGATTTCACTGAAAGGATGAAAAAGAGAGGAAAGGTTTTACTTTCCAGAGAGGCAGATCCTGTTCCCCACTTTGATCAGGAAGCAGTGAGAACCACTGCCTCCATCACATGCTCTTTTTCTCTCAGTTGATGGTAGAGGGCACAAAAGGGCTTATGTTACTAGTTCCATCCCAAATGAGGCCCCTAGATGGGGTTGTGCCAGTGACAGACTGATGGGGTCATGGTTCCTTCCACTTGGATGCATCCACTGTCATCTACTGCCATGTGGTAGATGTGGTCCATCCAGTGCATGGTGAAGGGCTGAGTCACCCACCAGCCATGAGTCAACTGAAGTCCAGCTTGTCCCCCAGCCTCCACAGTAGCCTCATGAATGTGACTGATCTCCCTGGGCTCATCTTGGGCCACTCTAGTTCCCTCCTGAATTAGATTCCTATCTGAATCCCCAGCTGCCTTTGCTGAGGTTCTGATATCCTAATTAGTTCTTGCCAATCCCTTTGGGATAGACCTTGTTCCCAGGCCCAAGATCCCAGGCCCAAGATCCCAGGGATAGACCTTGTTTCCAGGCCCAAGAACATAACCCTACCTGCGGTCAACTGATGGAGTATTTGCATGCTCTATAATTTATAATCCTGTTTAACCACCAATTTGGGTCCCTTTGCCCATGCACCTTTCTGCTACTCATTTGTATCCATCCCAATAGCGGGGCTGGCCTTTAATGGTTCTGGTATACTTCTTTGGAGCTCAGGGAAAACCCTGAGGTTTTCTTAAGCTTCATGGCCAAGCCCACTGCAGTGAATGACTGAAGTCAATCAGGGTTGGGGAGATTTAGGCTTCTCTGGGGTGCTTCACATATATTACCCTACAGAAGCCTCAGGCCGAAGTTACATGTAGGTTTTACAAGCATGATAGTCCCTCGAGGCAGGTACTATTTCACACACTGAATAGTTAAGAAAAATGGAGGGATAAACAAGTGAAGCAGTTTTTCCAAGATCACATAGCTTTGAATGGGCAGAGGTGAGATTTGGACCCAAGCTGTTCTGATTCCCAAATCCATGCTCTTTCTATTACTATATACTGTATTTCATATTATGGCTTCCATGAAGATGACTTTTCTGATCACTGTGCTAGCTTTTTTTTTTTTAATAAGTGAGACAGATGCCCTTTTATTCAGTACTAAGTTCTAAGTACCAGTACTAGTTCTTGCAGTGTTGTTCATACTACTAAGTACTAGTTCTTGCAGTATTATTCATAGAGGATTCCCAGTCTCTGCTCTCTGATCCTCAGGGAAAGCATGTAGTGGGTGGCCTTGCCGGGGATCTTGGGCCAGCTCTTCTCCGGGAGGGCATCAGGGAGATGAAGGGAGACCACTGTGAATGACTTAGACAGGAAAGGGACCTGTTTTCATGGGGATTACTGAGGCACAGCACATCAGAATTGGAAAGGACTTAGATATCACTTAGTCCAGCTACCTCATTTACAGGCGAAGAGGATGAGATCCTAAGGAGCCTTATTGAATGTTCCACATTCATAGTCTGATGGCCCAGACCACGGATGAACAAAAATGTTCTGGGGAACATGAGGAGTGTGCTCATGCTTAGAAATGAAGAATGTGAAATGCATAGATTTAGGTAATTGCCATATAAAGAATAAGGAACTCGCCTACGTGTGTAGTGACATTTGTGCTTGTTTACTCGTGCATAAAAATGCTGCGAAGGGGAGAAGCGGGGCTTCTCGCCTTAGCACTGCGCTGCGTCGTATGTGCCGGTGAGAGCCCCAGCAAGCTGGAAATAAATCCTCTTGCTGTTGCAAAAAAAAAAAGAAATGAAGAACGTGCTGTGCAGAGGAATTCTGTGAATATATCCCTGGTGGAGGATGTACATCCCTAGTACTTCCTATTAGTACCATGGAGGGATGTGGGACCAGAGGAGCTGGGGAGGCTGTAGCTTCAGACTGGGGTGGTGGTTGGAGGGGTTACCAAGAAGGGGAATTGCCAAAGAAAGTCTGTGGAGTGGTTCAAAGGCCTCAGCTGTGTGATCCCCTATTTGCCCTTGGGGGCCAGGGTCATAGAGCATCACTTTAAACATAGTCAAAATTCAGGGAGAAATATGGGGCCACGTACCTGTGCTTGACCTATTCTATGCAAAGTTAGAACCCCCAAATTTCCTCAAATGGAGCTAAAACAATATGTATTTTAGATGGCAGTGGGTGTACATCCTCTGGGATAGAAAGTGGAAATACCCAAACTCTTAGAAATCTAGACACTAAATAAGAAATCCCTTTCAAACTCATACCTGTGCTCAGTGAATTGGGAAAAGCATCTAAGGCCTTGGGGACTCCTCCGTTTGGAACTGCTCTAGGCATTGACTCTGCCACTGCTGGTCTAAATGTCTCAATTAATTTGGTATTTGCTAATTCTCTTCTTTATAAATGTGATTCTATAAATTATTCTCACCCATTATATAAAAGCCAAATTGGGTGAAAAGTGCACACACATAACCTAGGTAGGTATTTTTCAAACACAGGAAATTGATTTTATGATTCAAGGTTTGAAAAACATTGACCTCACCATGGGTTTCCTTACCTGAAAAGGCAGACACTACAGAATACTGAAGAGAGTGTGGGGGTGCGAGGGTGGCTCAGTTGCTTAAGTATTTGCCTTTGGCTCAAGTCAAGATCCCAGGGTCCCATACCGAGCTCTCTACTCAGTGGGGAGCCTGCTTCTCCTCTCCCTCTGCCTGCCTCTCTGCCTACTTGTGCTCTCTCTCTCTCTCAAATAAATAAATAAAATCTTAAAAAGATGAATAGAGTGTGGAGAGGGGTGAATTACTATTTGTACTGCACTTATCGCCAAGTGTCATTTGGATTTTTATTACTGTTGTTGTTGCTATAGTTATTATTATTAACACAATCACCCTGCGGTTGTTGTTTCCTTTGCCTGAACTCTGCAAAATAACTAGGAAAGTAAGTTCCTCCTGCCTGTTTGCAGAAAAACAATTCCCTGTCCTTAAGTTACAGTGATTAATTCAATATGAATACATGTTTTAAGATATTTATTTCTCAAGAGCTGGGCTATTTTTACCCTGATCCATTCGTTCTTTCTTCCCTGGTTTCCCCAAGTGATCAATCAGAAACACTTTGCAAAATAGTTGTCTTGCTTAAGGATCTGGCCTGGGGCCATGTGATGCAGGTGACTACCTCAAATAGAAACTATAATCCCTGAGCTTCACTTCATTATTGGCTCCCACTCATAAATTCAGCCTCATAATAATTTTCACATATGTATCCCATACAAGTATAGATGTCTACTCAAGACTATCATACAAAGATACTCATACATGAAGATACACATGCATGTCTAAGTATGCATTTATTTATAGTTAAATATGTACAGAAGGAGAAAAGAATCACTCACGCACATTGGTAAGTGGAGTGGTACTGGAATAATCCTATTTGCCTGAGGATAGATGTTGTGATAAATGGTCCTCAGTTAATGTGCTGAGCTATCAAGATACACTGGCCATTTATCATCTTGAATGCATACAGGCAAATGGGATTATTATTCCAATAAACTGCAACTATCTATGGGTTGTTCTCCATGTGTCTAGCCCTCGGCTTCTGTCCTACTTGAGAAACTCAAAATTTAAAACAAAATCATAAAGTCGGGGAACTTTTCTCTTGAAATAACTTACTGAACCTGATCATTTTTTAAAGACAAAAATGAATCTGGAAGATGAATTATTTGATGTTCTGGAAATATCGAGTGCAGAAACTTGAACACTGAGAGTCTGCGGGGGCAGCATTTGCAAGCCTCTGAGACAGGTGGGAGGCGGGCGGTGGCAGAAGGCAGGAAGGTAAAGCATGTAGGAGCACAGTTGGCTCATACCCTGAGCAAAGAGTGAAACACCACTGCTTTCCTCATTCCTAGTTCAATTCTCTACTCTCTAGCTCTTGCCTTCCAGGACTCCTGCTTTGAGCTTGACACCCTTTACCTTGTAGAGCCCTGGCAGGACTATGGGTTGATAGGTGGGGGTAGTGATTCCCTTGACTATTCAAGATGTGTATCCTAGAAAGGAATACAGTCTTGTGAATGATTCTGCTTCTACACAATTGCTCTTTTTAAGGGTCCATGTTGTTACATGGATCTGCCACTCTTAGATCAGATCTTGGCAGCACAGGGTACCTTGGAGTGCTTATAATTATCTGACAATATGGATGTGGGTCCTGGCTGGCTCAGGTCTTGGTTGTGAATGTGTGTGCTGGTGTCAGGAGGAGACAGAGAAAGTAGTGCTCTCTCTAAAGTCCCAAACCCACCCTGCATCGTAAATATTTCCCCTCCCAAGTTCTTTCCAATTTTTGATAGTGTCAGAAGAATAAAGCTACCCTCGTGTTGGCGAGATCCACCCCCTGGATCTGGATTCCCATGAGATTGAGGACCTCACTTTCTGTCTGTTACCTATCTGCCATAGACCAATGTGTTAGAAGTAATGACAAATAGTACCTTAAGGAAGAGTGTGGGCAGGTCATTTGCCTTGTGTCCTTGTAAGGACTGGACTCTTTCATCCTTACCATGATTCACTCCACTTTGCCCTACCTCAATGTCAGATATTAACACTAAGCGCCTGGACACTCAACCCTTAGAGCCCTATGCATCCCAAATGGTGGGTCATTGCACCATGTGAGGATTAATCTTTCTTCTAACACGCAGATTGTCTCTTTTCATGCATTGGCCTGTGATCAAGGTGGGATTTTTGGCACGGCCAAGGTGTACCCTCAGATGAGGCTTCTAGGGTTACCGTTTGAGAAGGAAAAAGTGGATGCAGCGGGGTTGTTTTGAAGAAGAAACGTGTTTCACTTTGCCTGAGTGATTCTCGCATCTGATTCTGGTGGGAAGGTGTGAGAAGGGGTGAGTGAGGCTGTCGTTTCTGACGAAAGCAGGGCTTATCACTGCTGACCTCTCCCTCTCGCTAAGGATGATTTCTAATTTAATTCTTTTTTTTTTCCCTTCAACGTTCCTATTAGCACAGGGAGGGTTGTTATGTTTTGTGCTTGCATTTTTTTAAAAAGCACTCAAATTATTTTCTCTGTTGTTTATTGCATTCACGGGCAGCAGGCGTCTCAGACAATGGGATCGCAGAAGCTGGGAGCATTGTAATTTGAAAGAAATGCAGAGAGCATTTAGTGGGCAAATTGTTCTTTAAAGGCATCCGAGAAGGGGTGAAAGAGGCCTTGGCCTGGTCCCACAGATTCAGAGGGAATAGCTTCCAGAAAGAGTATTAGGAACATTCCTGATACATCTTGTCATCAGGCACTTTCTACAGCCCTCCACCTCCCCTTCTATTCTTCAGAAGTTCACTCCACGGGAAATATGCTAGATTGATTGATGCTGACAGGGTCTTATTTGTGGGAGAAATGAAAGTATTAAGCCTCAAAGATTGGGATCCATTCTGGGTGTCACACTTTAAGAGGAGCACTGACGAACTGGAGTATGTGGGAAGGGGGGGATGCTAAAGCCACGCTAGGGGTCGGGAGGTATAGAGAGGATGTGACAGTTGTTTGCAAACATTTGCAAGGCACCAGATGGAAGAGAGATGGGCTTTATTCTGTGCTGATCCAAATAACAGAATTAGGATCACCGGGTAGGATCAAAAGGTAGAATTGTTTTCTAACAATTAGAGCTACCTGACTGGGGAATGGGCTGTTTTGTTGGGGGGACACTCTTTGTCAGCAGAAGTCACAGAAGCTGAGACACTACAGGGCACATTCTTCTAGGGCTAGGTGTGAAAGAAGCAGTCTCATTCATTTTATGACAGAGCCTGAGGTCGTCATGGGTCCCCAAAATAGAGAACCAAGTCTGCAACTCTTTAGGCTCCCCTTTATTTTACAGAGAGCAACAGTTCTAGAGTGCTTATTATCAGGGAAATCTGGAAGGTGGGGCTGGGAAGAAAGGACCCTTGGAAAGGGACATCTTTCAGCATAATATTTGACACATACTAAGTGCTCCATGTATATTAGTAGAATTGACACTTGAGGAGGTGGTTTGGCAGAACGTGTGCAACTTCATTTCTGAATCAGCTACCCTGGGTCTGAATCTGGGCACCTCTCTTATAAGCTGTGAAACTTGGGGCAAACCAGCCGACCTCCCAAAGCCTCTGCTACCCAAAGGGACATGGTAATAGTACCTATCTCTTTAGGATGGTTTTAACGATTAAATGACGGAAATGCCTAACAAACCCTACTTTTACCCGGCCACTCCTAGAAACGGCCAAGAAGAAGGCAGCAGTTTCTCAGACATGGTCATCAGGCTTTAGATGTGATTTTGGAAAAGACAGAGAAAGCTAAGACTTCCCACAGTCCCATGTCACTTGTCACCTTCTCAGTCCCCACCCACACCTTACCGGAACATCTTCCTCCTTGGCTTCATCACTCCGGGACCATCCAGGTGTATCCACACATTCCGCAAAGTTTCTTTTAGAGGATTAGTGAACTCGACTGTCACCACCATGTCAGAACCCACCATCCTGGCGCCGCGGACCTAAGACAGGAGTTGGGGGAGAACGCAGCTCATTAGCAGCGCATAATACCTTTCTGCTCTCCTGTGTCCTTAGCCATCTTCACTTTTGCTGGTTTTACAGAATGGTTATTTTTTGGCAATAGAACTCGTGTGATGAGGATAGCTGATTGCTTTGACTGGGGAATTACTAATTAGGATCATACTCTTTTCCTCATTATAAAAACTACCCTAATTAGAGCTCAGGTTAATAGCTGTGACCACCAGCTGCTCTTTCTCAGCAGGAGATGGAAGTGTATTTGGTGAAGCAACACATTTCCATGGTGAGGGTGGCCAGGTAAACTCGGTTTCTGGACAGGACTCAAGTTTCCTGCCAGCACTCAGGGGATTCCCGAGTTCAAGAGGAAGAAAACGCTCCAGGGGGCCAGAGCCTTCTTACTTTTAGGTACGCTAGAAAGAAGTATGGCCAAAGAGGGACTCATCACTGTGGAACTTGAGGAAAAGGAATCTGGATAGTTAAGTAGGCAAAAAAAAAAAAAGACTTTTCATCTGCAGTTACAACATCTGAGTCCAGCAGAGTCCGAGTTCTTTTGTTGGCGAGTTTACCTATGACAAGTCTCAGCAGTATCAGGTATTTGGCAAAGCATCTCACGAGGTGGCCAGAGTTCAAGGTCAGTTCAGCACTTACTTACTAGTAGTGGGGCCTTGGGTGACTTACTCAACCTTTTTGAGATTCAGTTCTCCTGTCTCTAAGACTGGACTGACATTCCAATGGGGTCATCAATGTGAAACGCTGTTGTTATTTGCTCCTAGGCTGGGTTCTAGGAATGGTACGCTTTCCCAACACCAACACAATGAGCTAGAAAATGGCCACGTGGCTCTGGAGTTTGTTTGTTTGTTTGTTGAGGAGATAATATGTGCCAAATGGATGGATCTGAGTGACCTCTACATTACTTGGGAACAAGATAATAATAATAGTTCTTAACTAATAAGAAACGGGTAGACTGGGATTATGCATATAAAGCAACAAACCCACGGTAGGACACAAGGCAAAAACTCCATACTTGATAGCTAATACTGTTTTTGGAATAGCAATGCTCAAGGTAGATTGTTTTATTCACCTTATGTTTTAGTGCACTTTGAACTCCAATATCTAGCCAGTGCCCAGCAAATATTTGTGAAATTAAGTTAACTGCTTAACAGTGGAATTTATTGGGTGCCTGGGTGGCTCAGTAGGTTAAAGCCTCTGCCTTCAGCTTGGGTCATGATCTTGGGTTCCTGGGATTGAGCCCCATGTTGGGCCCTCTGCTCGGTGGGAAGCCTGCTTCCTCCTCTCTCTCTGCCTGCCTCTCTGTCTACTTGTGATCTCTCTCTCTCAAATAAATAAAATATTTAAGAAAATGGAATTTATTGACTGAGTCTCTTATGTAACAACTCGGTCATTCTTATACCTTATTTCTTTAAGTGGCATATACTGTAGAAAAAAATCATATGGAAATGAGCCTTTCTTATGAACAGAGGAAAAGAGGAAGGACAATTCCCAGAGAAAAAGACTCTCACTGACTGACTTTGCAGTAAAAAACAAATCTTCATGGGCTTTATTTACACTTTAGGACACAGTTTGTGTCTAAATTTATGTCTCCGGAATTTTAAAAATCTATGAGAAAAATGAAAATTGCAGCCAATTCTCCATGATTATTACATTCAAATCAATACGGGCTGGGTGGGATGTGGGGAGTGCTGGGGTCCGCGGGATCGGGGTGGATCACGATGCTGACCCCAGCAGGTGTCATCAAGAGAGCACAGATCATAGGCCAAATGGTTTTTCCAGTACTTTGCCAGTGGTCTTCAGCCTCCCATGCACAGAGTCACCTGAGGAACTTTAAAATCACGGAGGTCTAGGCCCACTCCCAAGCAATTAGCTCAGAATCTGAGGCGGAGCCTGTAACAAGTTTCTTTTAAGCACCCCTGTTGAATCCTAAGAGCCAACTTAGAAAACTGCTCCCCAGGTGAAAATCTCTGATGCAGACAAAACATTTAGAAGACAAGCTGATATTTTCACTTTTTTCCCAGACGTCCTGACTCTATCAATATATATGTTGGAAGTACAAAAGTGCATTATTAGAATACTCTGACTTCTCTTGGTTTAATTTGCAAGTGTGGCCAACATATTTTTCCTAAGTTGGCAAAAAAATTTCAGAACGCTTTTATTTATTTTTGATTTTTTTTTCCCTAAGATTTTATTTATTTATTTGACACAGAGAGATCACAAGCAGGCAGAGAGAGAGAGAGAGGAGGAAGCAGGCTCCCTGCTGAGCAGAGAGCCCGATGCGGGGCTCGATCCCAGGACCCTGAGATCGTGACCCCAGCTGAAGGCAGAGGCTTTAACCCACTGAGCCACCCAGGCGCCCTGCTTTTAGATTTTTAAAAATGTAAGATGAAGATAATAGTTACAAAAGCTGTCTGAACTGGAAAAAGCGGGGCTGCTTCAGAGACGTTCTTGATAAAAGTCTGATCACTTTAATTTCGGGGACGGGGAATATGTTGTGGCCGTCTGCTGTCTCCGTGGCTTTTATTACAGGTACAGACTGAAGCCCCTTACAAAAATCTGGTAATAGCTACTGACATTTCCTCAACACTGACACACACAATGACAAATACAAGATATACACATCTCTCACGTGTGATTTTAGGGGATTCATTACAGACCCAGAAGATCTATCCAGGGGCCTCCCCAGGCTCAGGGGCTGCAGGTAAAGAATCATTTCCATGTGTGAGGCTGGCTCTACCGGAAGATTCCTGCACTGTGGAAAGCAAAGTGTGCCTTTCCAGGTCACTTTTGATGGTGTTGGGGGAATTAAGTGTTGGAAAGGCTTGCCTCTGTGCCCGGGTCTTCACGGACAGGCTTTCGATGTGGCCGTGATTCGAAGATTAAACCTTCTCACACAACTTCATGCATGATGCCTCACCAGTTTCCCTTCAGATGCTATCTCTCTATGAAAGCCAGCTGCTTCCATGGCCCTGTAAATATTCCCGGGGCTTCTCCGGTCCAGAGTGGGCAAGAGGCCAGGGAGAAGTGGGAAGGTGAAAGGCGAGGTCTCTTCTCAGGTTGTAGAATGTTTCTTTTGCAATTAACAAAGACTCAGTGTCCCTTTGCTGACATTCATCTCCTGCATCCAGCATGTAAATTTCCTTTGCCGGACTACGGAGATGCTAATGAACCCTAGAGAATCAAACCTGAGCCAAATATAAAAGCCTGACCAACAGTTAACATCACTGTTCTCTGTGTAGGAGACTAAGTGGAGATATTTTCCTCCTTTCTTTTGAGGAAAATGGACATAGTATTCTCACAGTATGTGTACGTGTTGCTAAGGTCTCTGCTAAATACTGAGAAGACCATTGTGGATGAAAACGTCCAAATCTAATTCTTTAAGGAATCTGCACTGTTCCCTTCTCTTTAATGCTGTAAAAATAATTCCGTATCATTGTCGTATTTCTGAATTTCTTGCTCTTGTAAGAAGTTAAACAAAGGGAGCCTTGAGCAATCCTGAGAAGGTTAGGTCAGGGAGAAACTTTTATGTGTACTCACTTCTGAGAAGAGTAGCCATTACTCAGGCCAGAGAAAAGGATAAAGTGTATGTCGTTCTTCATGACATCAAAGTCTCTTCTATGTGTTTGATAGTCCTTATTGTTTTCAATATTCCATTTACGATATCTTCTTTTAAAAATTTTAAAAGATTTTGGGGCACCTGGGTGGCTCAGTGGGTTGGGGTCTCTGCCTTGGGCTCGGGTCGTGGTCTTGGGGGTCCTGGGATCGAGCCCTGAGCCCCGTGTCCAGCTCTGTGCTCAGCAGGGAGCCTGCTTCCTCTTCTCCCTCTGCCTGCCTCTCTGCTTACTTGTGATCTCTCTCTCTCTCTGTCAAATAAATAAATAAAATCTTAAAAATTTTTTTTTTTAATTTGACAGAGAGAGAGAGCGAGCGAGCACAAGCAGGGGGAGCAGCAAGCAGAGGGAGAAGCAGGCTCCCCCGCTGAGTAGGGAGCCTGATGCGGGGCTCGATCCCAGGACCCTGGGATCATGACCTGAGCCAGAGACAGACACTTAACTGACTGAGCCACCCAGGCATCCTTAAAATATCTGTTTTTAAATATTGACATAGAATATGTACTTTTCGAGTTAAACATTCACCAATGCTGACATCCTGAGTTCTTGTCTTTTGTGTGACTTCATGGTAATGAGCAACTATTTTGATTCTTTGGTGAACGAGAAAGTTACTGATAGCCACACACACACACACACACACACACACACACACACACACCCCACACGTAAACTTTTGGAAGCAATTACTTTTCAGGAAATCACAAGATCTCTTCCGTGGAGTGTACGCTTTGTAATATGCATACCTGTGTTCAAAATTGAAACTGAAAGGAAGGAAAAAAGTTGAAGGAAGAATGAATTTAGGCGGCAATATCATTCACGCGATTTATTAGTTCACCTCACAGCCCTTACTTCAAGTGCCATCAATAACGTATTACATGTATCACTGGAAAATAAATTTGTTTCTCCTCTCTAGCCTTGCTGGGAAAAAGTACTTTCTTATTTGTGACCTGGGCTCCCCAGCACCACGACTGCTTCTGGCCCAATCACTTAGTTCAACATTTACCACATAATACTAATGGTTTTACGGTAATCAGGCAATGTTCCAAGTCTGCGCTGACCAGTGTGGTAGCCACTGGCCGCATGTGGCTACTTAAAATAAAATTAATTTAATTTAATGAAAAATTCGGTCCTAAATTGTACTACCTACATTTCAGGTACGCAATAACTACCTGCGACCAGCGGCTATTGTATTGGATGGTGGAGATTTAGAATATTGCCATAATCATGGAAGTTCTATTGGACAACGCCGTTAAATGATTTACTTACACTGACTATTTAATCCTCACAGCCCTGTGAGGTAGATACTATGAGTCTTTGTTTTCCAGAGGAAACTGAGGTACAGGGAAGCGAAGTAACTTGTTGAAGTTCACAGGGATGTTAAGTAGGGGAAGTTGGGCGTTATGCAGGCAGTCTGGGGCCGGTCATTGCTCAGCCACACTCCCTCCACGGATGCTGATTGGTAGCCCTGATAATAACACTTCGCATTATTTTTAGTGTTTCCTTGGTAATGCAGACATCCTGCTTGCGTTTTACTTACATTATCTTGTTTCATCCTCCCTACAGCCCTCCTTATGGGCTTGGGGGCAAACATTATCATTATCTTCATTCAATTGACTCGGATCTGACACTTAGAAGATTATCAAAAGATCCAAGTTAACAGAGCTGGTAAACTGGCAGAACCCAGATACCAATCTAGGTCTGTCTGACTCCAAAACATTCTTCTTTAAACTGTACATACACTGTCATCGCTGACAGCAGAGAGGCAAAAACTGTAACTTTTTTCTGATGGAAGTAGCTGCTTTATTTTTCTGAAATCCACTGATGAAATCACTCGCAATATTACCTTATGTTACCATTAAACTTCCAGGCCAGCAGGATGATTACAACTTGACCCTGAACTAAATTTGAAAATGTATGTAAAACCCAACTCTTTGTTTTTGACTTTATGGGAGAAAGAATCCGATTCCTATGCCAGAGTAAAATGTGACAAGGCAGCCTTAGGGGCCTTGATATATTACTTGACAATAATAGGATTTTCTATTTAAGGTAAAGCTAGAAATACCATTTTAGAAAATAACCAGTAGCCTAAACAGAGTGGGATCATAGGAAGGTAGATAAGATTCATTGTTCTTGAGGTTTTACTTTGTACGTATGTTTCTTTTTTAAGATTAAATATAGCAAATGGGCAATGTATAGAGAAAATTATGTCTTAGACACCGCAGTTAGCAGTGATTTCTCATTTTTGTTCTCAAAATCGGTAGCTATGCTGAGCAAAGAAATGGAAATGCCCACTTTAGAGTGGCAGGGCTCACTCAGAGACCTCATCTAGGACGTGCTCTCCTGGCTGATGGAGCCCATCCATTGTCTGCTCCTCTGTGACAAATAGCCAGGAACGGGCAAAGAGTTGGTTCCCCGAGCATCGAAAGCCATGGCTGGTAGTGCCCACCTGAAATACGCAGGCTGCACCTGCTCAGAGCCCCTCAGGATGGAACCCCATAGACTCATGTCCTTGTTTTTCTCCGCAGATTGAGAAGACCGTGCCAACGGGGACAGTTGCAGTGGGTGGGACACAGGACGTGACCGTAGCTGGAGGGAGCTGACAGAGTGCTGCTGCCCTGTGTGTCCTCCAACCAAGTCCTTCCAACTGTCTGGGCCTTGGTTCCCCGTCTGGTTATCGGGAGGATATGTGAAATCATCTGACAGAGCACCTGAGATGTAGCCCTTATTGAATCTAAATGCAGTTGATGTTTAGAGGGAGAAGCTTATGCTGCCAATATGACCTCCAGAACCTCCTCACCCGTGACTTCTCTTCTGCGGAGGGACGTGGGGATGGGTTTCTCAGGTACTGGAGTAGAGATCCACAAGGAGAGAAGCTGCCAGCCTCCACCAACACTTGGAAAGGAAGTGGAGAAGCCCGGTCCCCACGCCCCTGTCCCAGCCTCCCCGGTGACCTCTGGTCCTGGTGGTCCGGACGTGCAGCAGAGTCGTGAAGAACCCAGGGGAGGTCGGATCGGATGATGAATGTGCTTGGTTGGTGACACAGGAGGGTTCTATGGGCCAGGGACAGTTAGAACACAGTCTTTGTGTTTTTGTTTGTTTGCTTTGTTTTGTTTTGTTTTGTTTTGTCTATTTGGACAGCTGCAGATGTTGAGGCTATCACAGAACAAAGTGACTTACCCAGTAGCTGTCACAGGGGCACTCATTCCTCAAGCAGTTTCCCAGTTTTCCCTTCCCCTCCAGGGTAGAGAGAGGCATGTGAATTGGGATGTTGGAGGAGCAGGGCTCAGGCACTGCAAACAGCAACCCTCTGCTTTGTTCTACTCTGGTTGAAATAGGGGCTTCAGGGAGCATGAGCAGAGGGAGAATGAAGCGGATTCTACACTTAACCTCGGTAAGGCCGATGGGCTCCAGCGAGGAAAAACCAATAGTGTTTCAATCAGAGAAGATGTGGATGTGGACACAGTGCCGGGGTTCATGTGTGCAACTTAGGCAAGGGCACCCGTTTTCTGGGGCGGATGCTGCTCCCTGCATGGGATCGGGGGGTGAGTGGGCCAGATCTGGTTCCCTCCCTGCCTCCCCGATCCCCAGGCTGGGTGCATCTGCGCCCGTGTTGGCCTGGAGTGGGGCCTGTCCAGAGGAAGTTCCCAGCTCCCTTCTGGGCTAGACGCGGGAGACACTGGGGACATTTCCTGTGTGACCCATGTGGTCCTCAAGGCTGCAAGCCCGGAGGACATTCAGGACACTGACCTCCCTTGGTCGGCCCCGTAGGCACTGCAGCCAGCCTGTGCTAGAAGAGGGCCACACTTCTGGAGCCGATGGAGGACAGCCACTGCTAGAAGAGAAATCAGCAGTCTCTCCCCATTTCAGAGAAAAAGTCAATAAAAATGTTCTCAGTGTTCAGTTTTTCTCTGCTATTTTTTTTTTAAGCATTTGCTACACAACTTGTTTCCAGAGTGGGCACCAAATAACTATTCGTTGGACGAATTGAACACATGAATGTGTAAGGGAGTGAGTGGCTGGAGGGGAGGAATCAAAGGGAAGGAAACTCTCAGCCAACAGAACAAATAAGCAAGGAGCGCATGCTTATTAGCATATTGCTCACGTGGCTCTTGGCCAACACCTAGTGGGGACTGGGTCCAACTCGGGGTGGGAGGAAGCAGGGAGGCCCGTCAAAATGGTTATCAGAAAAGCTAGGAAACTGTCAGTTGTTCTCATCGTAAATGTTTAAATGATTTTTTTTTATTAATTTGTGGGTGCCTGAGTGTTCATGGTTATAATTAATTTTTTTTTAAATTTTAAGTTTTTATTCTAATTCCAGTTAGTCAACACAGCGTGATGTTAATTTCGGGTGCAAGTGCAGAGATTCAACACTGCCACACAACACCCAGTGCTCATCGCCACAAGTGTCCTCTTAATCCCCAGCACCTGCTTCACCCAATCCCCCACTCCCTCCCTTCTGGGAACCATCAGCTTGTTCTCTATAGATAAGACTCTGTTTCTAGGTTTGTCTCTCTCTCTCTGTCTCTCTCTCCTTTTTTTTTTTTCCTTTGCTTGTTTGTTTCATTTCTTAAATTCCACATATGAGTGAAATCATATGGTATTTGCTTTTCTCTGATTTATTTTGCTCATATTTAATGTCATTGCAAACGGCAAGATTTCCTTCTTTTTATAGCTGAATAATATTCCATTACACACACACACACACACACACACACACACACACACACACACCCCACATCTTCTTTATCCATTCATCAACCGATGGACGCTTGGGCTGCTTCCATATCTTGGCTATTGGAAATCATGCTGCTAGAAACATAGGATCACGGTTGTAGTTTTTTTAATCACACACATAGAAAGCGGTTCTGTTTTCTCCTAGCAAAACTGTCCCTAGTTCATATGAGGAAATTAGTTCTATTGCTACCCAAAGCAATTCTCAGGGGTGCGCCTATTGGCTTCACAGGCACAGATGGGACCAGGCAAGGAGACAGGTGGGGGGTGGGGGGGTATTTATCAGCAACTACCAGGTCTGGTGTGGGCTAAGCATTCTCACAAGCATCCCTATGTTAACGCTCACAACTTGGAGTTTTGCATATGATTGTACTGAATAATAAGAGTAATAATTATTAATGTGTCATTCAGTCTACAAAAGCAGACTCAGAAGTTCAGAGAGAGGATGTGTATGAGACGGACAGAGAGAGAGAAAGAGGGGAAAGAAAGAGGAGGGAGAGAAAGCAAGATGGTGACCAGGCGTGAGTGGTTGAGTATGTGCTATGATTACCATGGTGTCTTGCTAGACTCTTTATGGGGATTGTTTCAGTGATCCCTCCCAGAAGCCCAACCAGGCCAGCACTCTTACTGGATCCATTTTACCTAAGAGGAGGTTGAGTAATTAGCCCAAAGCAGCTCACATAGGATTATGAATTCAGGAGATCCGACTCCGGCCATTCAAGTCACTCTGTTGTTCTACCTCTCTACAGAAGGGACTGCCGGTGTCCCGTCTCGTGTTCTCACTCTAGTTGGCCAAAGAACCTGACAACTGAAGCCTTCACTGGTAACGGAGAACGCGAGAAACCCACCAGAACACTGTTTCCATGTCACACACCACAGGTTGGAAGCAAGCCAGTCCCGAGCCTAGAGAGCAGGCAGATTCCCTCCACATCCCCATCCTCTCCAAAAAGTAGCTGTTCACTAAAAATCAAAATGGTGAAGTCTTTTCTTGACTTACAGCATCTTACAGTGATCAACACATGAGGAAAAACTCCATGTCTGATTTTAATAAAACATACTTTTCTCATCAAAATATTTTGATAGCACAGATAAAGAGACGTGTGCTCATTAAAGTTTAATGAGTGTCTCTCCCTGCCATTTTCTACATGAGGATCATACACTATGACTCATGCGTGGTGGGTGCTGGGAATAGTTAACTGGAAGCACAGTTTAACCCAGTCCCGATCTTTGTTTTCACAGGGACAAATGCAGCCCCAGATGGGGTCCGTTAGGGTACAAGCACACGTCCGGTGACCTAACTGCTTTGGTTGACAGTGACATGGGTTCAGACAGGTGGGCCCAATATTGCTCCTGGTTGACCTTTATTTGCTCTAAAAAGGGAGCGAGGTAAGAACAGGGGCACACTGGCTGCCAGGTGACTCCAGTCCCAAGGCTAAGCTGGGGACCCCCAGAAGAGGGCAGTGCCTTGGACAGAGGCTTATCTTCACTAGTCTCCTGCTGCCTGCCTCGACTCCAGCCAGGGCAGGCTTTCTAGATCTTTCCACAGGCTGTCTACCTCTCTCCTTGCCTTCACTCCCAATTTCTCCTGGCCTCTGGAGTGGTCTCTGCACTCATGTCTGCAGCTTGAGATGTTATCCATTCATTGAGGATTGTCCACTCTTCTACCACCTTGAGTTTTGGTGCCTTGACCTGATGTGATCTCTCCTTCCCAGAAGAGCACAGACCCTCTGTTAAGGCAGGCACTTTCCATGGAAGGAGCAATGCAACCTTGGAGTTATCTGCACGGACTTCCGATCAGAAGAACTCCACTGCTTCCCTGACCAGCACGTTATCATGGGCAAGTCGCTCATGGACAAAATAGCGACCATACTAACAATGGCGACCCAATGCTCGGTGTTTACTCTGTATGGGGCATTGGGTATCCATCAGCTCATCATTACTCACAACAACCCATGAGGTGAGTATGGCGATTTTGCAGATGAGGAAAAAGAAGCTAGGAGAGATTCAGGGATGTGTCCAGGCTCACACAAACGAGAAAGTAGGCTTTGATCTCAGAGTGTTTTGGTCCTAGAGCCCATGTTTGGGATCGTGATGCTACCACTGATTCAGGGCCTCTGTTTTCTCATCTGTAAAATGGAGACTGCAATAATACCCACCTCTAGGATGGTCACAAGGACTAAGATAATACAAGAGCAGTACAATAATCTAGAGCTCAATGGCTCCTAGCTGCTATCATTGTCATCGCCACAGGCTGCCCTCTCCTGCCCCAAAATGAAGGGTGGGCTGGTCAAGTCCTCCTAACCCTTCATCTCTCACTCGGGGTCACCCTGTGCCACGCGCATTCCTCCTCACAGTGAACTTGAGAGGGTCTGTCCACTGTAGGCCTGATCTAGGCTCAGAGAGATTGACGAAGGGTTCTAGCATTTTCCTAGAATTTGGGGACATGCATCCTAGGTGACAGTGGACCTCTGAGTCCTTGTGCTTTCGTGATTCCATGGCCTTTACCCCCTTGCCAACTCTTGCTTTAGACAAGTCATTCAGCCCCTCTGCCTGAGGTCTTCTGGGCCAAGGTTCATCACAACCTTCTCTTTTTCCTCTCCTCTCACTTCCCCCTTCCCTCCCCTTCCCTCCTCTCCCCACTGCCTCCCCTTCCCTCTGCCCTTCAACCCCTTCCTTCTCTCCTCCCCTCCCTCCATTGCTCCTCTGTCTTCCCTCCTCTTCTCTCTACTCCTCCTGCTTCACCCCTCCTCTAAGATTCCTTTCTCCTCCCCCTTCCCCCTCCCTTCCTTCCCCTTCCTTCCTCTTCTTCCTTCATCTCCTCTGCTCCTCTTCTCTCCTCTTCCTCTCCCCTGTTTCTCCTTTCCTTCCTTTTCTCTGTGTCTTCTTTCTCTCCCTCAGTCATTCACAGATCATATCTCCAGTAGGCCAAGCAGCATCCCAGGTCCCCAGCCCGGGAATCAGAATTTCTGGAACCAGGGCCCCTCACAGCTCAGCGACATCTGGGTGGCTTTTAGGGTGGGAAGTGCTTTATCCAAGAGCACTTCTTTCCTTGCTTGGATTTAGTTCATCCCTGGGGTTGATATGAATAATGAGGTTAGTGGTGTGGGGGCAGCTGAGGTTAGGATGTTCCTGCTTCCTTTCCTGAACAAATAGCACTGGGCAGAAGCCAGGGTTTCCATCTTGCTCCGGCTGGAGCCCCCGTCACATGGCCCCGCCTCTAAATAAGTTTCCTCGAGGAACAACATCCCCCATACCTTTATGGAAATAAAAATTAAAAAAAAAAAAAAAAAAGCCCATGAACTCTTTTAAAGGACACTTGACCTTCCCCGGGTCACTCAACTTGTGGCAGAGGGCATTTCCATTCTGCCCCAGGGGAATTTCACTGCCCTTTAAGTAAGCCCAGAAGATAACCAACAGATAATCCTTCACATTAATGATGTCTAAAAGATGAAAGGTGCTAGTTTCCTTTATACATCCAGTTTATGGTCAGTGGTGCAATTAAATTCTATCTTACGCTGTGGCTGGAGCATCCCACAGCTTGGAGGGGCTCTCTCCTAAGCCCTTTACAGGGACAGGGCGTTGGTTCTTAATAAAGAGGAGCAGGCTGGCCCCGCCTCTGGTGGGAAGTGTTCTCCCAAGGAGCACCTGCCATTGTGGAGGGACCCTGTTTAGGGTACCAGCACCTCAGCCTCCTATGAGGACTTTCCCATGCCACCCTCCATTTGCAGCTGTTTCTTATTCTGCCTGCAGACCCTGCATGACCTAATTTTTTGATTATCTTCTCAGATGTCTTGTGTGGATGGTGCTGTCGTGGGCCGTGGGCGGTGCCTGAGGGGGAAGGCCTCGTGATGACTTAAGCCTTTCTAAAAATGAAGGACTTGGGCTGTCCAGATGGGCACGATCTCTCTGTTCGGGTGAGCCTCGGTCTGGGGTGACTGGTTACATGGCAGTCCTCTCGTGCCTCGTGCACAGCAAGAGACCCATCGACGGCTGCCCCGCTGAATGAATTAGCTTTACAAATGATTCACAGCAAAGGAGTCATAAGACCCAGGGTTTACAGTCCCCCCAACCCCACCACCTCTAGGGGCACAACTTGGTGAACTTTGATCATCCCTTTAGAAGAATGACGCTTAAGGTCTGCGCTAATATTTTTAATCACTTTTGGAAAAAAAAGTTCTCCAGCAACTTGGGAAGGCCTCTCATCCCTGGATAAGGCTGACAAAAGGTGCCATACCCCAAGGACGTGGATGGAGGCCTGGGTGTGTGCTCACAAGACAGGAAGGTGTCTCAGGATATGGCTATAGAGGCTGCCAGTGTTCCCCCCAAAAGGGAGCGAACAAGTTGCCATATTTGTGTTCCATTTCCACCCATCCTCAGCCCTTCTCTGCCAAGTTTCTTCGAACAATTTGGGCAGAGATCTCGGGTGCTAAATGGAGAGACGACATAAAAACTACTAGCCAAATGGACACAATAACCTTATGGTGATAGAAGTCAGAAAGATGGTTATCTTGGTGATGGGGGAAGGGATTATTGACTGGAAAAGGCACGAGAGAGCTTTCTGGAGTGTTGGGAACCCTCAATGTCTGGCTGGGGGGTTGCCAATCATCCGCGTGTGTACAACCTCACTGTCACCAAGCTGACATCTCAGTGAGTGCCTCCTACTGTATACAGTTAGATCCCAGTGAACAAGAGTACTGTCCCAAAGGCAGGCAGGAGAGGATCCCAGCGGTTTCCACTTCTTGCCGTGCCTGACCTACTTTACTCTGGAGACACTGAAATCCTATCTGGATCCATTACACATCTTTATCTTCCTCCACAAGCATGTTTATACCCACATGTTATATTTAGATCTGCAGCCACATCTATATATTTAAATCTGGAGAGGAGAGGAAAGTGTTACATGTTTGCGTCTATATATAGGGTAGTTTACTTCTTTCAAAGAACAGGAGGATCTTAGCCCCCCTACCCCTTTTTTGTCGAGCAGGACACACACACACACACACACAAACACACACTCACACTAAGTATGCCTGGCTGCCTAATCAACAACCTTGCCTCTGTCCCTTGCCTGAGATGGTAAAACTGACCTTGATGACGAGCTGGGGGACGGTCAGCACGGTGGACTTCTGCTTGGCCAGAACATCCTTGGTCTCGTTGACACGCGCCGTGATGAAGAAGTGTAGGTAGGCTTGTTCCAGCAGCTGGCCCATGTACTCGCCTGCTCTGATCAGCACCTCCTCTTTCTTGACTGGCAGGAGGAGAAACAAACACGCAGGGCGTCAGGACCTGAGTGAGATCCGCTTGACTTTGCCCAGGTGCCCCATCCTCTTCCCCATCAGGATTCAAGGGAGAAAAAGGACCTCGGCATCCGCCGGAAGCGCAGCCAAGGTGAGGGGCGAAGACTCAACCCAGGACACAGCCTCCTATTTCTTGGATAAAACAAGAATGTGCTAGAAATGTAATATTAGGGAAAGCCTTACTAGAGAAGAGGTGTCAATTTTTCTAAACAGTGCTTTTACTGTTATAAAAAATGCAAAGCCATGACAGGGCTATTTAAGATCCAGGACCAAGGGGTTTTAAGTGTGGCTGTTTAGAGTTGACCAGGGACAATCCCAGATGACAGATACGGAGCTGCGAAACCCAAGGCCACAGGTCCATGCACTGCCCCCTCGTGCAATAAGAAACATCTCTCCCAGGGCATAGACCACCCTTGAGCAGAACTGTCAACTGCCTAAACCTTTCCCTCACAGCACTTCACCTTTTCTTTCCAGCGTTTTCTGTACCAATCTTACATGGTTTTTCTATTTAAGAGAAAGAAGACTTTGAAACCAGTTTTTACCCTAGGCGTCCGGCTCTCTCCCATCCCATTCCTATTTGCAACGTAAAGGACCTCTGTGCCAAATGCTTGTTTCCTGAAGTCACTGATGTTAGCTTTTTGGTGTTGAGGATAGGCCAGCGAGGCTGGCATTGGGAGGCTGGGGAGTGGTCCGGGCTCCCCTCCGTTCACCACCTGGGCTGAGTGCGGGAACGCTATCTCGTGGCTCTGAGTATAACAGAGAGGTCCCGTTCGGCTGCCCTGCCCGCTTTCTCTATCACTCTCATTTCCCACTGCTCAGGATTCGAGAGAGCAAAGGGGCCGAGCCCCGGCCATGGTGTGGCACCTGCTGCAGCCAGGTCCTAGTGCTGTGCTGACTGCCGGCCCGGCTCTTCGGGGAACTGGGTGGCGAAGCCTCCATCCCCCTGCCTGGAACACAGGCTCTGCAAATGCTCACGGAATGCAACATCTCCACCACTGCTTCCCGGCCCCACGTCTGCCTTTTGTTGAAGATTCCTCCTCCCCGTGGATGTTACTGAAGGGAATGATTCCCAGGGTCCATTTCCTTATGTGTAGGTGCCAGGCACAGTCAGTCCCCAGTGAGCACGCGTCCAGAAATGAGGACAGGATACAGTGCAGGGCGAGCAGGTCACAGGCTGAGCCCCCTGGCTTGTCGGCCCACAGGCAAGACTGCATCAGGAGAGGCTGCATCAGGCATGCCCATCCACTGCTCGAAAGCCCCTTCACAGATGAATAGGCGCTGTGACGTCTCTAGCCCCCTGACTGAGGAGTTTGTGTGTATCACACTCGCTCGGCAACATTAAACACCTGGCCCTGTTGAATCCCACCACAGACCAACTAAATCAGAGTTTTGGGGAGGCTGGGTCCAGGCATTATTTTACGGGTCCCGCAGCTGACTTTAATGTGCTGCTGGGGTGGGGAAGCACTGCTCCAACAAGCAGGAGGGTCCCCACAGGCTCATGTAGAAGGTATGGCCCTTCCCATCCAGGAGCTTACTGCTCAGAGTGTGGCCTGCAGACCATCACCTGTGAGCTCATAAGAAATGCAGGTTCTCTGGCCCCCCACCCCTAACCTCACCCCCAGCTGACTGAATTAGGATCTGCTTTAGAATTAGATGCCCACATGATGCACATTCAACTTTGAGAAGCTCCCAGATTTAGGCTTGACCTTGGCCCTTGAATTCTGCTTTTTTAATGACCCGTTCATACTGCCTTCTTTGGGCCTGAGCCTGGAACCTACTTCCTCCATGGCTTCCCTGGAAATTAACTGTCCGGGCACATAAAACTCCATCTCTTGACTGGATACAACTTCAGATGAGCACAGGGGGCCCGTTTTTCATGCCTTCATCTCTGGATGGATGAGTGGCAAATGGTATGCCTTGAAAAACATGTGTTTTGTCTCTTGCTGCTTCTAGCAATAAAAAAATAAAATAAAATAAAAAACAGGCTTCCTCTGGTTATTATGGGGGGGGGCGGGTTGATCACTGGATTCCTTAAGGCTGGTGAGATATGCCTGACTTCTTCCTACCAATTTTAACGGAGGCTTTTGCTACCTTTATAATGTTGGCACCAGGACAATATTCTCTGGGGTAGAACATTCTCTAAATCACAGCACTAAGGAAACTGGGCTGTGCTTCCAAGCCCAAGAGAACAGTGCTCCTGAAATAGTATGTTATGTAAGTGCTGTGTTTTGCCATTGCACAAGAAATTGTTCTAGATAAAGTTTATTAAACGTGGCAAGAGAAAGAAGAATAGGTTTTCATTCTCTGAGTGGTGAAGCTGGGCTCCTGCCAATATCATTTACTGTGTCTGGGGAAAGCCGAGGGAGACACAGACAGGAGCTGCCTCATCTCTTTTTCCAAAAAGCAAAGAAAACTAAATATAGCCAAGTGGAAATGATAGCACCTTTGAAGGTACTGGAAGGTTTAAGTTATTCAAGTCTTCCAAGCTGATTCTAGCCCACACGTTCTCTTTAATCATCAATCTGGAAAGTATGCCTCCCATTCTACTTGGAAAACTTTCTTTGCAATTGAGCCTCCTAGGGGTGCACTCTGACCTGCTTGATCAGGGTCTAGAATCAGGTGGCTTTTTGCAACACGTTGCAATTTATTTTATGGTTTTTTTTTTTTCAATTTGTTTTAGATTGAAGTTTGCAACCTACTGCATACAGTTGATTTTACCTGGTCACTGTCCCTAGATCAGTGACTGAGAGGGTTAATGTATCATACCATTCCAGCCCACTAACTCACAGAAGCTCATTTTCTTATTGGATTAGGGAGAAAAGGGGACGGAGATGGAGAGATGGGAGTCTTGTGAGGTGGGACAGGATGCTGCATAGTTAAACCTGAGTTAGATCATGCTTGATTTCTGCTCAAAATCCTCTAATGGCTCCTCTGCTCATTGGAATCAAAGCCAAAGGCCTTCTAAGGACCCACAGTTCTTTATGTGGTCTAGAGCATCCACTCTCCCTCGCCACCTTTGCTCCCAACTCTGGTTTCCTTGCTACTCCTCGAACACATCAAATGCACTGGCCTCAGGGCCTTTGCATTTACAGTTTCTTCTGGCTGCAAAACTTGCTCCTTCCCTTCTGCCAGGTTTCTGCTAAATGCCATCCTGTTAGAGAGGTTTCCCTGATCATCTCACCCCGCCAACATTCCTTCCTTCCCTCACCCTGCATTATATTTTTGTATTACGTGCATTACTATACTATATGGGACTTCATTTACTGTCCAGCTCTCACCTCTTAACACCAAAAACCCCAAGAGGGCGTCACTTCTGCTATGTTCATTGCTGTGTCTCCAGCACCAAACAGCATCTAGACATTAAGCAGGAAATAAAGGTTTGGGGGAATGAAACTACAACCCAGTGATGTGGGTGGTATTGTTCCCATGCACAGAAGAGCTCAGATTACTTAAGTAACTCGGCTGGGGACACACCGCTGGTCGGTGACATAATCACACCTAAGATCCCCATTTGTCTAATTCCAAGGCTCAGTTTCTCTACTAAACTCCACTGTGTCTGCCCAGTCTCTTGAATCCTTTACACAGACTACTGTCTTTAAGAATTACTTTTCCTACCTTGAGGGATAGGAAAAGTGCTAGATCTCTCAGTTTCCAAAAAAAAAAAAAAAAAAAAAACCCACAAAAAACAAAAAAAAACCATACCATGGTGATTTCCTAATTGTTAGTCACATTACTGTAGCTCTGGAAATTTGTTTCCCTAAGGTTGCCTAGGTTTCTTGGAATTAGGATTTTCAGGAATGTTCCCCATTTTTCTGGGAATATCTTTCTAAAGCCTCACAAGGGTACTCACTGTGGTTTGGGACAGCCCCTGAATCCAGAAAGCCTGAAAACAACTGGGATGTGGGAGTCGGTCATACCCGAGGGGCATATTAGTCTTTCTTGCCTTCACTTGTAAAACTTATTATTTGTACACCTTTAAATTTTTTTTTCTTTTTCTTTGCCACCTGTCGGGTCAACAGAAATCCAGTGCGCTGAAGGGTTCAGGTCATTTCCAACCTGCTCTAACTCAATATGCTTGGCCTGGAGATCGGTTTCTCCTGGCTAACTCATTTCACCAGTTATGTGACCAACCTTTGTGCCCCCTAAATACTTGTGCCCCAAGAAATGAGATCGATCGAAACTGCAATCCCCAATGTAAGCTGAAGACTGTCGAGCCCAAGCTTGCTTAAAATATCCTGAATTTTTATTGTGAAGGAGGTGCTTTGGAAGGGCATGTATTTGAGGGAGGCTGGGCAGGATCCACGAGAAAAAGACCCCATGAGAGGTGACAGAGAGAACAAAGCCCTTCAGAGGCTCCCGGACAGCACATCCGAGTCTCTAGACTTTTCTCCCAAGGAGAGGGGGCTCTCCCCTGTCCTAGTATATCAGCAGATGAGTTTTCAGAAATGGCTTATACGCAGAGCTTAGATCTTATTTTTGTATTTTTGTTTTTTAAGGATTTTATCTATTTATTTGACAGAGAGAGAGATCACAAGCAGGCAGAGAGGCAGGCAGAGAGAGAGGGGGAAGAAGGCTCCCTGCTGAGCAGAGAGCCCAATGCGGGGCTCCATCCCAGGACCCTGAGACCATGACCTGAGCCCAAGGCAGAGGCTTTAACCCACTGAACCACGCAGACGCCCCGCAGAGCTTAGATCTTTTACCTTCCCAATGGTAAAGCAAAACACACCATTCCTGCTGGAGCAGTCACCCAAAACCTTACCTAACTTGGGGAGAGAGATATCCCTGTCCCAGATACCCCTGGCAGGGGGATTGCTTTCTGACACAAGAAAGCCTCACAAACTTTCCTGGGCACTAAAATCCCCCCGCCCCCAGGATTTTGTTACAGTGTAGATCCCGTCCTAACAAATCTGGGGTGGGCCCTGGCAGTCTGCATATCTAACCCGCTCCGGGGGGATGCTGATGTGATGCTTCAAGTCCTTGGCCCACACTTCGAGTCGCAAGAAGGCACCTTTAATTTTCATGACTCACGGGGCTCCAGGCTTTGAAAATTTCAGTGTTCACTTCTATGCATGAGAGGTGAGGCCGAAATCTGAGGCCCCTCTGGAAGAAAGGGGTTCTCCTCTGGGGCTCATGGTCCTAAGCTCTGTGGCAGAACTTTAACTTCAACAGGAAGTTATTATTATTATTTTTAGATTCACTTATTTATTTGAGAGAGAGAGAAAGAGAGGAAGCAGGGGAAGGGGCAGTGGGAGAGGGAGAGAGAGCCTCAGGCAGACTCCCGCTGAGCACAGAGCTGGAGTTGGGACTTGATCTCACAACCCTGAGATCATGACCTGCGCTTAAACCACGAGTCAGACGCTTAACAGAATGAGCCACCCAGGCGCCCTGACAGGAGGTTATTAATGAGTGACAGCACCAAGCCAGACAGGGAGGCAGAGAGCAAGTTTTGGGGAGAAGAGCCCCCCTCGTTAGCTTACCGGACAAGGGCTCCAGCGTGACCTCGAGTGTCTCCTTCTTGAACTCCGTCTTGGAGACACCCGTGTAGAAGACAATGTTCCCTGAGAGATAGGCCGAGAGGGTATAACGGTTGGGGCTCTTGTTCTGGAAGGTGATGGTGAGCTTGAAGTCTCTTCCTAGCACGGCATTTTCCACTTCAAAATTCATGGCCACGTCAGACCTGGGTTTGAGGATGCTGTCCGTGTTGAGGGGCTTTTTAGCCCCATACATCAGGGCAGTTTCCAGGGCCAGCCTCTCTTCTTCTTGGCCTAGGAGAGACGCAGACATCAGGACGGGGGAAAAGAAATGCAATCCATCCTAGAGAAATTATCAAACACTCTGAGCTCTGGGCACTGTGTGCCCTATTCGTCCAGTGGCCTCTGTAAGCCACACGACTGCCCTTCGAGACAGGTGTCATCATTATTCCAGGCTTACCAATTCTGCAAAATCAGGTTTCTGGGGAGCTATGACCCGCCCGGGCTGCCAAGTTAGGTGGCATTACTGGGGCTTATCTGAAAAGAGGGTGCTAAGGGGATGTTCTCGGGGCTGTTTCTCTAGGGCTGCGACTTCGGGGTTCTACGGGCAGAGCTGGCCCAGTCGAGCTCTTCTCAAACAGTGCTGCCAATTTGCTTCCCTGCCCAAATCCTAGCTAGAATTCGGGGCTCTCTAAGCAAAGATTTTGGCCACCGTTGCATCTTGCCATTCTACCTTGTGCTCTGTAAGTTTTCTCCTAATCATGTATCTTTCTGATAATACCTGTCTTCCTCGTCTCTTCCGTTTTTTTAAATTTAATTTTTTCAGAGTTCCAAGATTCATTGTTCATGCACCACACCCAGTGCTCCATGCAATACGTGCCCTCCTCAATACCCACCACCAGGCTCGCCCAACCCCCCCCTCCAAAACCCTCAGTTTATTTCTCAGAGTCCACAGTCTCTCATGCTTCGCCTCCCCCTCCAATTTCCCCCAATTTTTCCTTTCCTTCTAATGTCCTCCATGTTATTCCTTATGCTCCACATGTAAGTGAAACCATGATAATTGACTCTCTCCGCTTGACTTATTTCACTCAGCATAAGCTTCTCCAGTTCTGTCCATGTTGATACAAGAGTTGGGTATTCATCCTTTCTGATGGAGACGTACTATTCCATTGTATATATGGACCATATCTTCTTTACCCATTCATCTGTGCAAGGGCATCTTGGCTCTTTCCACAGCTCATCTCTCTTTCCACGTGGGCCTGTCCCACTTGCTCCTGCTGACCTGACCCCTGGGCAGCAGCCGTCCTGCCCTCTACTCCTTCCCCTTTTGCCCTGCCCCCC
>CM053608.1:108802997-108828551 GCA_028646535.1 Procyon lotor
CTTAGTTAACATAAGACTTCCCAAACTCATCTCACGCTGAACACATTTTTTTTTTTGAGGGACACTTACTGGCATCCGGGGGTACACCGAAGTTCTAACGCATTTGGAGACGTGTGTGTTCTTTTTAAGAAAATGTCTTCTGTGGGATTTCCAGGGTGGTGGTAGAGGACATAAGGGTAGGGACAGAAGGAGAAGGGGTGAGCTCTGGACGAATCAAACAATAGCTTTGGGCAGGTGTGCAAGCAAGAAATACAGGTACAAGTGAGACCTCAGAGCTCGCTCCCCCTGGCTCTGAGCTGGGATGACGTTCCTTACAGAGCCCTGGACAGAATGCTTGGCTTGAGGAGACAGACTCTCTGTTCTCTTTACCACCCGAATGAATACCTTTGGGTACATCTTAGTGCATCATGGAAGACACAGAGGCAAGTACTTTGACTTGTAAAAACTAGTCATGGGAATGGCTAGCAAGAAAAGAATCACCTGGAAATAAAAGTGCAAGCTTTTCAATGCGTTAATTTTAAGATAATGTTTTCTACTTTATTTAGCAACGAAATGCAATGCAGATGAAGAAGTCAATTGACAGCAACAGCTACCGCTGAGAGGTATTGTGACAGGCATTGTGGTAAAGTGCGTACTGGGCATTGTCTCGTTTAATCCTCAGAGAACTCTACAAGGCAGGAGCTATTATTACCATCCATGTCCTTGTTTGTAAAATAAATAAATAAATAAACAAACAAACAAATAAATAAATAAATAAGTGGGGGGCACCTACATCAGAGGGTTTTTAGGAGATTTGGAGGCAAGCATGAGAACTAGCAGCTCCTAGTGCTTTGCAAAGGTCTTGCAAACGAGCGTGAACGTGAGTGTGTGTTCATAATTTCTCTGATCGTCAAGATTGCAAGAATGTGCCAGGAGCCATTGGTCTAGGACAAGCATTGGCTAGAGCTCATGTTTACAGATCAATAGGAGGGAGACATTCTCTCCCTATAAAGGGAAGGAGGGGCCATGATAAGGAAAGTTTGGTGAAATATTTTAGCAGAAAGCACCGGGCCAGCAGCTCCTCAGGAGAGCATTATTGATGATCGCTTTGGATGGGCCCCAGATATGCATTTAGACAAAATGCAGGAGGGGAACACCAGCAGCAGGGACCTCTCTGTCAGAGACGTGCCTTCGGGGGGAGAGAGACCAAGCTGGCCCAGAGGAGGGGAAGGGGCAGTGGAAGGCCTGTGGCGAGCCACGAGAGACTTCATACGGCATCACAGACAGAGAAGCCTCTGGGTCTCCTCTAGGGACCAGCCTGCCAACCCGTTGTTCCAGGAAGCACAGGCTCAGATAGAAGGCAGTAACGTCAGGGTTTCCCCAGAGCCCCGCAGAATTCCCATCTCTCTGCAGTTGGGCTTTATGCTCTGACATCTTACATAATTCAGGGCCGTGAATTTAGCGCTGTGGGAGAATGATCTAAAGCCAAATTGTATTTTCTGAGATTCCTCTGCGGCCTCCGGGAGCAAGGTCAAAAGCATCTTTCCGCTAACTCGGACGTAATGAAAGTGCCCTTTTATGTTTGTTAAGCTTCTTCTCATTGTTCAGGTTTTCAGCCGAATGTCACCTTCTCAGAGAGCACCCCCTTCCGTCACCCTGTGTAATGTGTCCCCAAGCTCAGTCTCTCATCTCTCACTAACACTTTACCTGGTTTTTGTCCTTTTCCCAGCACTTGACGCTGCATAACATTATTTCCCCCACTAGAACCTATCTCCCTGTCCCCAGGACCTACGACTCAGCCTGGCACAGAGGCTTTAAAGGGTCCAAGTTTGGAAAAGAACCCTGCTTTCATCCAGAGACAGAACTTTCATCTTTATAATGGAATGGATACTAAACAGTCCAGTTTCAGGTATATGATGTGCATTTAAATTCACCTGTGAAAGTGCCACCTGCCTTACCCTTCATTTGACTGTTTGGTGCTATTGGAGCCACTGTGACGTCCAGGCACCGTGCTGGGCTCAGATGAGAAGCACAACCCTTCCCTCCCGGGTCTCAGGGACACGTGCAGAGGGATGGCTATGTGTGTCCGTCACAGACGCCCGGTCAGACGTTAGCACGTGGGGCGGGAAACAGGGCGAGAGACTCGACAGTACCTGGGGGCAGGGAAGACTTCTTGGAGAGGTTTTTCTCTCCGCAGTGAGAGCAAAGGCATGAAGAAAGCGGCAGCCTGGCTCTGGGGAGGACCGCCAGCAGCAATCCCAGCCCTGCTCGGAAGGCCTGTGCGCGTGGCCAGGAGGACCTGGGGGGTGGGGCCAAAAGGCAAATAGCAGAGGCTTGGAGCTCTGATTGAAAGGCCCTGCAAGGCAACAGAGGAGAGCAAGGGCTTTTAAGCGGTGTCCCAACAGGCTCCAATTTATATTTTAAATATGTCGCTTTGGCAGCAATGCACGGGTTAGAAAGAGGGAAAGAGAGGATGTGGCGGGGAGGCGGTGTTGGGAAGTAACCGCAGGTAGCCAGGAGAAAAATACTCCTACGCTGACTAATAATAGTAGTAGTATAGTAAGAATAGAATTACTAGCAGGAGCAGGAAGTAACTTTATTGGACATTTATTCTGTATCGGGCACTATGCTAAGGGCTTTCCACACCTGAGACCACTGAATTCTCAGAGTGGCCATGGCATAGGGATAGAGGAGAGGAGGTGAATTTGAACTATTTCAAAGGGGACATTTCGAGGGTTTGCTGCCTGACTGATTCTCGATTTGCTAAATTTGGGGGGACTGTGGTTCTCTTCACTGGGGTCTGGAGTGGGGGAAACAGATCCAGGCAAGGGAGGGAGAGAGAGAAGGCAGCATTCTGGAAGGGTCAGTTTCAGGTTTCTACAGGAGACTTAGGGGAATGTGGAGCTGAACAGAGAAGGTGGACCAGAGACACCAGCCGGGGGGTGATCAGTAGATATGTGACTCTTACAGCAGCCACGGAGAAAGAACATAAAGTGGATAGGAATGAAGCCTGAGGATTGAGTCTAGAATAAGTGCCCTTCAGAGGTTAGGAACTCAGAGAGGCGCTTCGGTGGTTCAGTTAGCTGAGTGTCTGCTTTTGGCTCAGGTCATGGTCCCAGGTTCCTGGGATCGAGTCCTGCATCAGGCTTCCCGCTCAGCGGGGAGTCTGCTTCTTCCTCTGCCCTTTACCTCGCTTGTGATCTCTCTCTCTCTCTCAAATAATAAAAATAAACAAAACCTTCAAAAAAAGAAAAAAAAAAGGAAGAGGAGCTTCAAGGATCCATGGCTGGTAGCAGATGCAGGGGATGGTAGGTGAGAGAGGAAAGGAAAAGGCACACAACGGGACGCCGAGGACAGGCGGCTCTCTCGAGATGCATGTGGAGAACAGCGGGAAGAAAGAACGGGATATGTTTGGTGGGGAATCTATTGCTGAAAAAAGAGTTGAGTATTTTTTTTTTTAAACACAGGTGACACCGGATCCTGCTTAAATGCAAATGGGAACGAGCTAATAGGGAAGGAGACATGGAAATACAAGTGACAGAGGGAATGATTGATGGAACAAAGAGGAAATGGGATCGAGACACCATCATAAAAGAAGACAGATGGCCGCAGAAGTTTTAAGAATTCTGGTTTTCAAAATTTTATAGTTTTCTTATCGTACATATTTGAAAAAAAGTATAAAATTAATAACAAGCTTTAGTTCATCCATGTGAAAAATGATCTTTTCACAATTTAGTTAATTAAAATAGTTAATCCCTGAATCTAGTAATAATTTCTTCTCTATGTTTTTATTCATCTCCACATTTTAGTGGCCACATTCAGCATTTATGGACAGAGAAATTATATGAGAAATTCAATAATGAGAATCAGAGTGACAAATGTATGACCAGGGATGCCAGCAGCCTTTCCTGGGGGCCCGTGGCAACTGCTATAATCACTCAGTCGGTCCTGCCAGATTCAGGCACGGTCGCACGGTCTGTGCACCCTTCTGTAAAACAGCACCCCACTTGGTCATTGCTAAGGTCAGAATTTAAAATGCAGCTGCCATTCTTGAGTAAGGGGCTTGTTAACCTCCTGGGATCGAACTCCAGCGCAGAAGCCGGATGGGGTGTCTCATAACTCTCTATGGAGATTTAGGGGTTCTTCTGCTTGAACCAGACCCTCATACCATCCGCCTCCCTGAGCCTTGCCTTCTTGCCAAACTCTGGAAGCCTGAACCTCAGCTATCTTCCCCATCCAGAGTGGGCACATTATAAGTCTTTTAATCTGGTGTCCAGCCCTGGTCCAACCCTCACTCCTCTTCTGTTGGACTGGCCTTTGGTCCTTCCTCTTTTGACATCTGACCTTGGTTCAGCCTTCACTGTCTCCTCCACGGATGACAGCTGATGACAATGGCGTTCCCCTGTGTGGTTTAGAAGAGCCAGCTGGTTGTCTGGATGGCTCCCTATAGGCGCACTGCTTTCTCTTTACGCTGTCTGTCCAGGACTTCTTCCACACCTGGAGTTTACCTACAATCCCTTGTGGGCCACCTTTTCCTGGAGAAGTGTCCCCTCGTGCTTCAGCTGGTTGGTTCCTGTTTCCCCTTCTGTCTCAGTGAGCCCATCGCTAATGTCCTTCAGGATCCCAAGTCTGATTTGAAACTCCCTTCTCTGTGTCCCATTCTGGGCACCTGCTGTACAGCGTGGTGAGGGCTTCCTGCTCATCTCTCCAGCTAGACGGGAAGGCAGGGCTGTGAGTCTCATCCCTACACACCAGCACTGGGAATATTTAGCGGGTGGCTAAATCAAGTTGTTGAATGGATGAATGAATAAATGACTGAATGTTGCAGCTAGTTTCTTTCTCTTTCTCTTTCTTTCTTTCTTTCTTTCTTTCTTTCTTTCTTTCTTTCTTTCTTTCTTTCTTTCTAGATTTTATTTATTTGTCAAAGAGAGAGAGAGAACGCGCACAAGCAGGGGAAGCAGCAGGCAGAGGGAGAAGCAGGCTCCCCACGGAGCAGGAAGGCCGATGTGGGACTGGATCCCAGCACCCTGGGATCATGACCTGAGTGGAAGGCAGCACTTAACCCACTGAGCCACCCAGGCGCCCCTCTTTCTCTTTTTCATGGACTTTTATTTTTTCTTTCCAAACCTTTTTGCCCATAACTCTATAACAAGAAGGCATCATTTGTTTGTTCTGTTTTATTGTACTTAAGGGTTTTTAAACTCTCATTTCAGGAAAAAGCCAAAAAGAAAAAAAAAAAACAAACCCACAACAACCACATTTGTATCTATGTCATGCAATGGATGATAACCACTAGAAGAAAAGAATGAACCATTTCAGGAATACAGCAAAAATTCACTAGTTCAGGTGACAAAAATCCTGAATTTCTAATACAGTGCATGAGAATTCTCAATTCAGCAAACTTTCTCTTTATAGTGCAAATTGCTTTTTTAAATAAGAGCAGAGAGACTGTCTAAAATATTTAAAACAAAATCTGCACTGCTTAGCACTTCAGGAACACTGATGAATATTTAGGTGTATGCTAATTCCTTGTCATTTCTCTCCATTCACTAAAATAAATGCCTTTCCTAAGAACCTCTGCTGGTGAATCATTTGTAAAATATACTGCACATTGCCCATCAAGAAACCAGAGCTCCTCTAAGTCCTGTCCACTACTGACCTTGGGTGGCTTTGTCTCTAGCCACTGGCATTCTGAGCTTGATGTTTTTAGGACCCTAAAAACACCGACTAACTCTTACCTCCAGGATGCCTTTCGTCATGTTCCCAGTGCCTGGAAATCCCCATCTAGATTTCCTTAACTGTGGTCTGTGACTTCTCTCACCCTGCTTTACTTTTTTTTTTTTTTAAGGATTTTATTTATTTATTTATTTGACAGAGAGAGAGATCACAAGTAGGCAGAGAGGCAGGCAGAGAGAGAGGGGGAAGCAGGCTCCCTGCTGAGCGGAGAGCCCGATGCGGGGCTTGATCCCAGGACCCTGAGATCATGACCTGAGCTGAAGGCAGAGGCTTTAACCCACTGAGCCACCCAGGTGCCCCACCCTGCTTTACTTTTTTTGAATCTCCTGGATGGACTGTCTTTCCTCTTTGTTCCCCAAACCCTCTGCATGATGATCCTATCACTTTTCCAGGAACAGAAACCGAATCCTGCTCACCATGGGGATACCCGGTGCCAAATGCAATTCCAGACATTAGAGTAGGCACCTGGTACTGGCCGAAATGGGTTTGAACTCCACAGCTCCCTTGGAAACACTGTTAACATTAACAGTATTTTATGATTGAAAGGGGACTTTGACCTAATTGGCTTGAATGAGTGAGATCACACTGTTCTGTTGAAATTGTATTACGTATCTCAAAGGACTGCCGTGATAATTCAATGGAACAATGTATGTGAAAATAATTTGTAAAGTACTAAACAACTATGTTCAAATTTGTTACTGAATTAAAATTACATTAGTGATACAATGTTTTCTATCATCAGAAATTAAGATTCTCCCACGTTTTTTGTGAGCAAGAACTATATTGTTAAAAAAGACATAACGTTAAACCCAATCGTCTTCACAAGCAATGTGAAGGGGAATTCTGCTTCAGCAAGTAAAACTATAGGAGAAATTGTGGGTGTGACCTGTCTCCCTCATGAGAGTTTAGGGTATAGTCTCTGGAACACATTTCATCGTGACAGCAGGTAAGTATTAAACAGACTTGGGCAAAGAAATCTTCATTTAGGGGCAGTCAGTTACCTTCTTGGAATTTGTAGGTATCAGTAATATCCTTGATGCCATCTCCTCCAACTTCTTTGGTCACAATCAGTTTCCCAATGTGGGTGGTATCAGTGGTTTCAACCACATGAGTGCCATCTTTTTTGGCTGTAATGTAAATGAGATCACTGTTGACCTAAAAACAGGAAAAGAGAGCATTAGTTACCCTCTGAAGTCCTTGTCATCAAAATCTCTCTCAGTGGTGTAGCCATCCAGGATCTCAGGAGTGGACGTGTTCTTTTCCTCAACAACATTGGATTCACAGGGCTGAATTTGTTTTCAAATGAATCTGAAGGATAAGCTAGCTTATTTTAGTCATCAGGCATTATAAATGAAGAGGATTGGGACTAATTGATTGTTTAAACATCAACCACTTCTTTCTCCCCTTTTTCTTGCTGGTGAATTCCACCCCTTCAGAAGGGGCCAAAACCAGCACACACTGTTCCTTTCCCAGACTACTTTTAATCCGGCGGTGGCTTTGTGACCTACTTCTGGGAAGAAGAGGAAGTCTGCTGGGTGGCTTCTTGGGAGGATTCTTCTCTGTTGTAAAAAGAGAGAGTTTGCCCTTCCCTTCCTGCTTTTCCGTGTTTTCACGTGAAGCGAGGTGATGCTTGGAGCTTCTGCAGCCATCTTGGGGCAGTGAAGAGAAACACTGCTAACAATACAGAGATGGCCAAGTGGAGAGATAAGAAGCTTGTGAGGACTTAACAGTGTGTACAATAAGTACCGAGGGTGGGGGATGCTTAAGATACCACAAGAACACCTAGGACAGTGGGGTGTGGTGGGGGCGGGTGGGGGGTGGAGGGTGGTGAGTGGCTAGAAAGTAACAGCCAAGTTGAAAGCCTGAAGATGCATGGGTATTAGCAAACTAAATGATTTCATGTTACTCGTTCTTACCAACCAACCAACAGAAGCTCACAAAAGAACACAAGGAAATTTTTGGAGGTCATGGCCATGTGTATTTCCTTCATTGTGGGGAAGATGTCACAGGTGTATGCATATGTCCAAATTCATCAAGATGTATCTCTTAAATATGTACAATACATTAATCATACCCCAATAAAGCTAAAAGGAATAAAGGGGAAAAAAATGGAGAGAGAAAGGCTATGACAGGCAGAAAGACCCCAGCCACAGTTCTGAGAGGTTCAGACTCTGGATTCCTGCAAGAACCTTGGGGTCTGATCTTGGATGTGTACTTTTGGAAAACTACCTTATCCTTTCTGAACTTCAGTTCCTATTTCTATAAAACAAAAATAGTTACACATGTTCTGCCAATTTCATAGTAATGCTTTAGTGAGACAGCACCAAGTGAGCTAGGATCTATGTGAGTGTGACTTGTAAACTTTAAAACTGAGTGAAAATGTAATGGTTTTTACCATTAAAGGGGAACTTGATAAAGCCCTTTCTTTCTTTCTTTCTTCCTTCCTTCCTTCCTTCCTTCCTTCCTTCCTTCCTTCCTTCCTTCCTTCCTTCCTTCCTTCTTTCTTTCTTTCTTTCTTTCTTTCTTTCTTTCTTTCTTTCTTTCTTCTTTCTTTCAAGATTTTATTTATTTGACAGACATAGCAAACAGAAAGAGAAGGAACACAAGCAGGGGGAGTGGGAGAGGGAGAAGCAGGCCTCCCGCTGAGCAAGGAGCCCAACTTGGGGCTTGATCCCAGGACTCTGGGATCATGCCCTGAGCCAAAGGCAGCTGCTTAACAGCTGAGCCACCCAGGTGCCCCAAAACCCTAACTTTCAAAGTTGAGGTTAAAAAGAGCAACTTCTCTCTACTTTGTCACAAAATGTTCTGAATTTACATGGACCCTGACCTCTACTGAGGCGAAAGCAAGTAGCAGACATTTACTGAACAGCCATGAGGTTTCAGGGACACTTACAAATTATTTAATCTAAACCTCACAGCAATAACCACCTGTGAGGTATGTATTCTTATGCCTATTGGACTTAACCCACTGTGCCAAGTGGGTTAAGAAGGGTCAGCAAAGTGTTTGTGGTCACATAGCCAGCAGCTGCTAGAGAATGAAACCCTGGGCTGGCCTGTATCTTGTTCCTTGACCTTCACCCTATTCCCTGACCTTCACCATGCATTGCCTCTCCCACACAACCCCTGATGAACCAAGAGCACCGCCATGAGGTGGTGAGATGGTTTCATGCTTGGGGTGCAGGTGGTCCCATGCACCGGGCTCAGATATCTGAGGGGTGACAAATGGTGACCTCATTCTTCAGCAGAATAATCACAGTTTTGTGGCACTAGCCATAGGACGTGCAAGACCAAAATAAGAATTTAGGAATCAGGATAGGCCATGACAGGGCAGACACCAGGGATATTTGTCATTTTGAGAGGAAAAAAAAAGTGAAGGAAACTTTAAATGAGCTTCCTGAGGATTTTGGCTTTCCTCCTGGAGAAGGCGATGGGAACACAAACAGCCTCCTCCTTCCCTTGCTGTAAATTTCACTTGTTGCAAATTATAGCAACAATGCTGATAAATATCCTCTTAATAACTGCACTTACAACAGTTGACAGTTCTCCAGGGAGAGGAGGCTAAATGTGAAAGTGACTAAATCATTGTCTCCCCTTGAGCACAGAACTTAGGAAACTTACATGGGCTGAAATCTCAGGCCAGCCCAGCAGCACTGTTCCTTGTGGAGAGAGAGGAGAAACCCACATATGAAATGGCTATTGCATATGTATGCCGAGAGGGTGTGGGGAGAAAGTGTTCCTTCCGATCAACATTAGCAAGCTTTCTTTTTGGTTTGAGCCCCCAGTGCAATGGTTCTCCATCCTGGCTGCATATGAGCTACTGAGGGCTTAAAAGAGTGACAGTGATAAGCCCCCAGCCAAAGCCAACTGCATGTCCAAGGTAGACAGTTAGTTGCAAGTGCAGGTGATGCTGGAAAGAATATTGGATCTATACTGGATCTATACTGTGTGACCTGGGGCAAGACTCAATGTCTCTTAGCTTGGGTTTAATAATGCCATTCTTGCAGGGTGGAAAGCTAAATCAGTACTGCTGGAGAAAGCCCTATGTGGAAGGCTGACTTCTTTTGAATGAAAGGGAGTCTTAGTGGCCATCTAGTCCCACCCCTACCCTTGAGGGCACTGTGGTCCGCAGAACCTGGGCATCCCAACATAGAATCTGGTGCTGGTGTCAGCACACCATACTTCTGTCTCTTTGTCAGACACAGGAACTTCTACTAAGCCTCTGCTGAAGTACTTACTCAGCTCCAGGGACTTAGCAAAGATGGGCTGGGGCTGCAAGGTGAGGGTCCCCTCACCACAAAGTTCAGCGTGTGCTCCTGGACTTGTGTTTACTGCTGGCAGAAGCTACGCTCTTTACCACTAAGGATGGAAACTCTTTTTTCAGGATGCAGAAAGATTTGTTTTGTTCATTTGTTCCCAAGTAGAGATAGCTAAAAAATAGGCTGTGGAGAGAAAGTGGTGCTCCTTTGAGAGCGCACGGAGGCAGTGGGTACTGTCCTGGTCCATGAACCTTCTGGAACAATTGTCAACCTTCTACTCTGTCCTTGCCCTTCCTTCGGCCTGTAGGTGCTGGCTATGCGGCCAGGCCACTGTGTGTGCTCTCTGCTGCTTTGTCCCTGTGCCTCATCTCCTGCCAGGACTACCAGCTCTGAGGGAGGGATCTTATCTCTCTGAGACTCTGTTCTTAGCAGGGTCCTTTGCCTCTGCTTTCGTTTGCTTGCTTGCTTCATTCATCCATCCATTCACCATTCCTTCTTTCAGCAAGTACTTATTCACGACTACTTTGTGCCAGAACTTGCTTTCAGTGATGACAATGTATTCACAGAGCTTATATTCTAGAAGGGAGAGAACTAGTAACACTAAGGCAGGATAGAAGGATAAAAGCAACAGGCTAGGAAGTGGGATTTTAGGTGGGGGTGTGGTGGGGTGGGTGAGGGGCTCTTTGAGGAGGGTGACCTGAGCAGAGACTTGGATGCAAGGAGGGGTCAGATGTACAAAGTGTGGTGGAGGGTAGGGGAGAGCTTTTCCAGCAAAAGGAACATTATATATAAAGGCTCAGAAACAAGAGTGTGTTTGTATGTTGCCAGAAGAGCAAGAAGGTCAGTGTGACTGAAGGGAAATGAGCAAGGCACGAGGTAGAAGGAAAGCCAGGGGCCAGACCACATAGAATCTTGTCAAGACTTGTGATAGATTTTATTTTAAGGGTGGTGGAAATCCACTAGTAGAAGGTTGGGGGCAAGGGAGTAATGTGTTTTATTTACATTTTAAAAGGATAATTCTGGATAGCTCATGGAGAATAGACAGGAAAAAGGTCAGAGGAGAGAAGGGAGGTGGGCTAGGAATCAAGTTCATGGAGTTCAATGTTATACAGGATTCAAAGGGTAACAATTGGCATCACAGACCTGGATGGATGGATGGTATTTTTAGAAGGTCTTTTTTTTATTAACATATAATGTATTATTTGTCTCAGGGGTACAGGTCTGCGATTCCTCAGTCTTACACAATTCACAGCTCACCATAGCACATACCCTCCACAATGTCCATCACCCAGCCACCCCATCCCTCCGAACCCCCTCCCCTCCAGCAACCCTCAGTTTGTTTCCTGCAATTGAGAGTCTCTTATGGTTTCTCTCTCTTTCTCTCTGGTCTCATCTTGTTTCATTTTTCCCTCCCCTCCCCTCTGATCTTATGCCTTATTTCTCAAATTCCTCATATCGGTGAGATCATATGATAATTGTCTTGCTCTGATTGACTTATTTCACTTAGCATAATACCCTCTAGTTCTATGCACATCCTTGCAAATGGCAAGATTTCATTTTTGATGGCTGCATAATATTTCATTATATGTATTATATATATATATACACCACATCTTCTTTATCCATTCATCTGTTGATGGACATCTAGGCTCTTTCCATAGTTTCGCAATTGTGGACGTTGCTGCTGTAAACATTGGGGTACAGGTGCCCCTTTGGATCACTACATCTGTATCTTTAGGGTAAAGATCCAGCAGTGCAACTGCTGGGTCGTGGGCCAGCTCTATTTTCAACTTTTTGAGGAACCTCCATACTGTTTTCCAGAGTGGCTGCACCAGCCTGCATTCCCACCAACAGTGTAGGAGGGTTCCCCTTAGGAGGTATTTTTGGCAAGATGCATGAAGAAGATTAAGAAAAGAAGCCAACCTGATTCTAGAATCACATACATTATTCGAATGAATGGATGAACTATTTTAGATCAGAATAGGAGCCCCCCACACGAGCTAACAAGTGGTCGCAAAATAGCCTTGAATCGAGAAGGAAGCATTCGTACAGTCGGTACCCAGAGAACCTCTCGCCCAGAGCAAGGGAAAGTGCAATGTAGCTTCTGAGCAACGGAGCAGTTACTGTGGCCTTGGGGGACCAGTCACCACTGCTGCGAAAATCAGCTTAGTGACAGGGAGGGAAGGAGGAGAGGGCACATGCTCAAGTGGGCATGGGTGTGCAGGTTCGGGGCGGGCTGATACGAAGGGGAGGACAGAGCGAAAGAGAGGAAGGGAAGATGGAAGTGAGCATGGCAACTCAGGACAGGACTCCACAGCTTAGCACTGTTCTGCTCTCTCCCGCCCCCTTTAGAAGCCACAGGCCATCGTTAGTTGGGGAAAGAAAAGGCAGATGGGCTTCCTGAGTGGAGGTCCTCGCCATGGCACGGAGGGCATGAGAGAGGAGGGTGGAGAAACAAGCTCCGAGCCCTGGAAGCAATCTAAAAGTGTGAAGAATACCTTTCTGATGCTTCCCGTGTACCTGCCTCTCTTCGTAATTTTTAATTTTTCAATGTGAGTCTAGTTGATACATAGAATCACGTAAGTTTCAGGTGTACAACACAGTGGTTCAACTTCTCTAGGCTGTGCTCACGGCAAATGCAGCTACCGTCTGTCACCACACAACACAATTACATCATTGACTGTAGTCCCTATGCGTGCCTTTCATCCCCGTGGCTTATTTTGTCACTGGAAGCCTATATCCTCTGCTCCCCTTCACTCCTTTTTTTTTTTTTTTTAAAGATTTTATTTCTTTAATTGACAGAGAGAGAGAGATCACAAGTAGGCAGAGAGGCAGGCAGAGGGAGAGGGGGAAGCAGGCTCCCCACTGAGCGGAGAGCCCGATGCGGGGCTCGATCCCAGGACCCCGAGATCATGACCTGAGCTGAAGGCAGAGGCTTTAACCCACTGAGCCACCCAGGCGCCCCTCCCCTTCACTTCTTATTTTGGAGTTTGCTTTCACTAAAGGAGACGACGGCTCTGAGACGACCAGAAAACGTCAGCGAACATGATGCTGAATCCAGCCCGGAAGTGAGTAAGGAATGACCAAGAAAATCAGCGAAAGGCTAGAAAAGGCACACGGGGCTGCCTGCCTGGGGGACGACAAGCAGGCTGACGCAGCCAGAGGATGGAGAAAGGAAGGGAGGATGCCGTCGGAACCTGAGTCATGGACACTCTCATTAAAGTTAAATACGACGCCCCTCATGCGGTCCAACTTTGGGCACCCTTGAGAAAAGATGCCTCATACACTTTCAACAGCTTGCGCGTCTCTCCTAAATGGCTCAGCCCCGAGGCTCAGCCCTTGCCAAAGCAGCAAATCGTACGCTCTGTCAGACAAGTCTGCAGTGGCTGAGAGAGGAGTAATTATAATCTGCGAATCCCGATGACATGCATAACACCCCGATCTATATTTAATAATAGCAAAAAGCGTTTGCATTAACAGCTATTAGGCAATTTGCTCTTGGAGGGAGGTTGCTCCCTCTGTCTTTCTTTGCAGCAACAAAGCATAATAAAAATAAAAAAATAAAAAAAAAACACGTGGCTCTGTGAATTTTAGAGTGATTTCCCATTAAGAGGTTCTCGCAGCATCATAAACTACCAGTTGGCAGCTGGGGAGGTTGCGATAAATCTCCAAATCCCGAAGTGAAATCGAGGGGGTTGAAATTCGAAACACAGTCTGCCTGTTTCCCCCAGGCTTCTAGCAACTGTAATGGTAGCCTCCGTGGAAGAAATACTTTCCCCTCTGTGTATTCCAACTCCCGATCTTGCTGTCTGACTATTCACGGTTATTTGACTTCCTAAACATTTCCGGATGCTGCCTCCTCCTTCCCGCCTCTTGCCATTTGGGGATCTCAGGCCCCGCCCTCTCAGGTGGGTGTGGGGCAAGCGCAGCCTCCCCGCTGACCTACCCCCTCGGGGCCACCCCTTTCAAGTCCCACCCCCAAGGGGCGCAAGTCTGTCCCCCGCGGGGACTCCTTTACAGAAGTCCAGTTCCTTCTGCCTACATCTTCTACACCCCGGACGCGACACTTTGCGTGAGTCTGCACAGCTTGTCATTTCCCACACACACCGCAGGGAGGCTCAAGTTGTCCCCTCTGCCTCAGATTCCTTCCCTCTTCTGGCTTCTTCCTTACACCCTTGGCCTGAACTATCCCTCAAGACACAGTTGCAGCACTAATCCCTCCAGGGATCCTCCCTGTCCCTCCGGCCGTGTGGTCCCTCAGTGCTCCTGTCCATCTGCTGGGACTCTCACACAGGTGTCATTATCTCCTGTCCTCATGTCCCCCTCCTTGGGTGGTGTCTTATGGCCTTTACTGTCCCACTCAGTTCCTAACCCGTGTTCCTCAATTAATGAATCTGGAGGCATTAAATGCAGATCATTCAGCACCTACACTGCACATCTGACAATTAGTTCTGCAGAGCGTCCTGTACTACTGTTATTTAACCTTTGGTGTGCTATGTATTGCCACCTCCCATCAAGAATCTAATTTTTTTTAAAAGATTTTATTTATTTATTTGACACAGAGAGTGATCACAAGTAGGCAGAGAGAGGGGGAAAGCAGGCTCCCCGCTGAGCAGAGAGCCCGATGCGGGGTTCGATCCCATGACCCTGAGACCATGACCTGAGTGAAAGGCAGAGGCTTAACCCACTGAGCCACCCAGGCACCCCTCTTTTTTTTTAAGATTTATTTATCTATTTGAGAGTGAGAGCATGAGGGGGAGGGGCAGAGGCAGAGAGAATCTCAGGCAGATTCCCCATGAATGCAGGGCCTCTCCAGGGGCTCCATCTCCCAAAACCAAGAGTCAGAGGTTTAACGGACTGGGCCACCCAGGCACCCCAAGAATCTAGTTCTGTAAGGGCATAGGAGTCTGAGTTCCCCACTGGACTGTGCCCACCGCATATTTATAGTAGCTATTTATTCACCGCAGTGTAGTAGTAGAGTGTGGTGGTTATTGACATGAGCTTCCTTCAGTACCTGCCTGGCTTTAGATCTTAGCAGGACTCCTTATAAGTTCAACGAATGTGGACATATTATTAACCACTCTGCCTCATTTTTCCTTTCTGTAAAATAAGAAGAATCATAGCACCGATTTCGAAGGATGGCTAAGAGCCTCGAACGGTAGGCACAGTGATCACACAGTAAGAATTCTGTACACAACACACATTACTTCAGTGTGTTTTTTGGTGAAACTATACTCTGGGTAAATCCTGCCTCTTAGCCTCTCACATATTTCTCTACTTCTCATACCCTGCCCTCAGCTTCCCAGCCTCCCAGCCTTCTCCTTTACCAATACCTTTTCTATTTAATTTGATTTTTAGAGATCTCCTGGGAGTATTCTGTAACTGCCTCATCTACTCCTAGTCCCTATCCAAATCTTTCAGAATTTCAGACTCTTCCCCGAAGTGTCCCTATCAACCCACGAAGTATGCTGCCTTCTAGCCGCCCCTCCCTCCCCTCCTTATTTCAGCACCTCTGCTTTCTCTCCCAGGTGATGGAGGATGGCCTGGAGTGGCAGGGATCAGGTTGCGGTTCTCAGACTAAGACCATGGCTGGGGTGTGTCCGTTTCACATAAAAACAAGACACATTTTGTTTTTATGCGAACTGCTAGGTTAGTGTTAGAGTCAGGTAGTACGCTCTGCAATCTCAATTCGTGGGCTGTCTGCACCAATTTTTAGTTGGGGGATTCATTTAGTCACTTAATTTCTCAGGAGCAGCTGATACCTATTTCACGGTGCGAAGAACTCAACTAAGATTAGCAACAGAATTGCTTTTCGAGGAGAAAAATCTCAAAGCATCAAGGAGAGAAAAATGTTAAGTAAGAATTACATTTAGAATTAAGAGCCTGGAGGTTGGAATGATGTTTCGTCAACTTTATAGACATGAAACACGTGCCACGGACTTGGGAGATTTAGAAGTCACAACCCGATGTCTTATTTTTCAAGTGTTAAGAGGTTGGGGAAGAGAGTGGCACTTCTCTCCAGCTTACCACTCACTCACCTCTGCGAAAACAAAGGGTGCATCAAACTGGAAGCAAATATGACCGTGCTTAATGGCTTGAACGGAGGCCGGACCACACCGATACATCCCTGCATCACACAAAGGAAGGGAATAGTCATCAACTGGAATTGTCATCTCCAGTTCTGTCCAGATACCGATAGAGGCCCTGTCGAGGCAAGTGCTCCCAACTTCATCATTGATATAGTCCCAGTGCTTCCCATGGCCCGAGATGGCCAATGACCCATGTGTGTCATCAAGAGGGCTTTGTTGGAAATGCCTCCTCAAACCAGAATACAGGGCATCACGATGTCTGTGTGTGTTCTCCCAGTTGGGACACATACTCCAGATACTGGTGCTGAGGCTGAATTGTTTGCTCACGGAGGACTGATCCATTTACAACCGGTGTGTCCCCAGTGGTGGTGGTGTTTGTTTTGATTTTGGTGTGTTGTTTTTGGACGTTATGGATGGATGTCAAGTGTTAAATTGAGGGACCTGGACATTGATCAATGCCCAATATGTATTCCGGAAGTCAGTAGGCACATGATTACTTTTATAAAGTTCCTTACATTTTAACCAGCTATCTTTGGTTAATAAGAAATTAACTGCCATTAGTCATCTCTGACGTCTCCTCATGATACATAATTGAGAACAGAGAAAGTGTTGAACATTCTCCCTCAAAATCCAGCATAAATAAAGCATGAGTCTCTTATGAATAAGTTATGAATGCTTATGGATATATGCGTATATATACACACGTCAATATCTCATATCAGCACCTGGGGAAGTAAACATAATGTCCCCAGCCACTGATTTTTATCATCATATTAAAGAGAAACGGAGGCCTATGATGTGATTTTATAAAAATCTGGGGGAGGTCACAGCTGCCACTCACTGCTTAGCACAGACTGCAAGTTAGATGATAAATACCCACATACTTAGGCTTTGGAAGAAATCACACAACATAAAAAGAAATCAGGTTCTGGGAAAACAACAATTTAAAGGATGATCTGTAACTATTTTTTGAGTTCTTTATTTCTTCTACTGCCTTATATCTTATCACTGTGTATCACAGAGGGCCGAGGTGTATTTTAGAGCCTAGTAAAAGTGCCTACATGGATATTTTTTCTCTTGTCTTCGAAACTGCTTATCAAAGCAAGAGTAGATGAATTATATATGTTAAGTTCTATGTGCTTTTTTTTTTTTTTTTTTACCAGTTATAGAATAATCAGGGGAAAGCCGACCGTTGAAATAAAATTAAACTGATTGACAGGCCGTTAATACTGTACATGGGCCCAGGAAGCACGCTTTTGATGTTGGTTCCCAGTGGGAGTGTTGCCCACACATCAAATGCAATCCCAAGAGCAAAATAAAGATTGCTGTGATATGAGTTTGCCGAAGGAGGATGCAATTTTACCATCGCTGTTTTCTTGGGGGGTGCTGTCCACGGCTTGCCACCCCCCAAATCCAACGGGAAGATCAGGCCTTGTCATCCAGGCTTCATTCCAGCAATGGTAGTTCCTGCAAAAACACCACCTCAGTGAGATTAAACTCCCTGTTCCAGGCAACGCCCCAAGAAATTAAAACGTGTCCAGAATTCCCGTAAGTGCACTATCTACAAGTTGCTGGAATGGAATAAACCAAATGGAGGACCCCCCGAAATATCCTGGACTTGAGTTCTCTAAGCAGATGCATTTCCACTGGCACCCCTGGGGAGGAGGGCAGTGGGTGGCTGGACATCGCTCTTCCCTGTGATTATCAGTTTCAAGGCCACCCGGTGCATGAAACAGTTTTGGTCTTAACCATCCTCTGCTGCCTAATGAAACAACGTATTATGTGCTAAAAAAAAATAGAAAAGAAGTTAGTTGAAACTGAAATACATATATCTCTGTATTTCTTTTATATTTATGTTTACATTTATGCATACTAGATTAAAAGAAGCAGATCTCTTGTAACAATTAAGCAATAAAATGCTTGTGTTTATGGGCTTAGGCTGGTTGCCATAGAAACCAGAACGTTAACTCCTGACTATAATTGTCTCTAATTTGTGGCAAGTTTCCATTTGGTGTCCAAGAAGAAGAAAAGAGTGTCAGGGCGAGTGTCTCTTTACCCTTTATCAGAGGCGGGCAACCCACAAGCTGAGGGCCATGCCAAAACTTTTCAGAACTTTGCATATGACCCTTGAGGCAAGAGCATGGAATAAAATGTCATCATGAATTGTATTATTGTGTCCTTGGAAAGACCTGAAATTATATGACAGTACAGAAACCAATGAGAGCACATTAACCCGTCTGCGCTATAGAAAATATTCATTTAGTAATAACGATTTAACGATGGGGGAGAGCTCGACAGCAGTCTTTGTCTATAGCACGGATGAATTTCAGATCCAACTACCATTCGTCCTTTGCCTAAATGTCCTTCAATGTCAGGAATTTGTACATGTTCCCATCTCTGAGTTTGGCTCCTCTTTGATTGGCTCAATCTGGAGGTATTAATTTCACTATGTATCCTTTATGCACCAGGTTAGGTCCTGGGGATGCGGCGATGACCGAAATGTAGGTTCTTGCCCACAGAGACTGTCATGATCCAGGAGGAATGATGAGAAGGTAAACCAAATGTCACAACATTTCATAGATTTGCTGTGAGCCCTAAGCAAGATAAAGGGTGTAAAGCCCTTAGAATAGGGCTTGGCACGTAAAAGTGCTCAAAAATAGTTAAGTGTTGCGCTTTTTTTTTTCCCAAAGATTTTATTTATTTGACAGAGAGAAACACAGCGAGAGAGGGAGCACAAACAGAGGGAGTGGTAGCGGGAGAAGCAGGCTTCCTGCCGAGCAAGGAGCCCGATGCGGGGCTCCATCCCAGGGTCCTGGGATCATGACCTGAGCCGAAGGCAGACGCTTAACAACTGAGCCACCCCAGGCGCCCCACGTGTCGCGCTTTTTAAAATAATTCATAGACTTGATGCAGTGGAAATCCATTTGGGGTACAGCAGAGTCTCAGTGGGGGAAACCCTTAGGGTATGAAGAAAAGTTTCACAGCAAAAGCGGTATTTGAGCTCAGTCCTGAGGAATGTGGGAGTTTAGTAAGTCAACAAGAGAAGTAAGAACAAAATTGTGGAGGCATGAAATAGCGCACATGGTGTGTTTGGGGGACTGCACGCTGTTCGTTGTGGTGTGAGGGCAGCATGCTTGCATATTTGTGTGCACGGGGGAGAGCGATGGCAGGTGAGGGTGGGCAGGGAATCACAAAGCTGACAAACACGCACAGCACTTACTGTGTGCCAAGCACTGTTCTAAAACTTCTATGCACATAAGCACATCTGACTGTTCCTGTGTAGAAGGGTACTACCATTATTACCTCCAGTTTGCCTGGGAAGCACAGAGAGGTTAAGAATCTTGCCTGAGGTCACACAGTTGGTTAGTGACAGAGCTCTAGGGCTCGTGCTCTTAAGCAACCAGCTGTGCCGTAAGGCAGGGTGAGACTGTGAGATCCTTTTATTCCCAATCAGATGACTGAGCTCTATGCTCGGGCAAGTTAAATTTGCAAATCTGTCTTTGTGGAAGATGGGTGGGGAGGCAGAATGGGACCTGGAGTTGAGTTGACCTCCCTCCTGGGGAGAGCCAGGGGCCATCCGCGGGTATAGAAGTGGAGATGAGAGACTTTCGTGTCTCCAGGGCGTACGATGGTTCCATTTACCAAGACTGAATGAAGGAAGAAGAGAAGCCAGTTTGGGTTGCGGGGTGTGTGTTGGGTGGCTGACAAGCTCAATTTTGGATGTGATGAACTCGAGAGCCAGTGAGAAACCGAGGAGACAAAAACCTAGAGACATTTTCATATACACTCAGGGTTGGACGAGTTGCTGGCGTCTTCACTGACAGTAGAGGAGGATCGGGGGCAGAGGCAAACGAGGAGAGCATGGAAATGGAGGAATGCATCGCTCCTCAGAGTGATCTAGGTTGTGAAGGGAAAAAGAGAAGCTAGGACCGTGGCTAGAAGGTAATGCAAGGCAGGCAAGAGTGTTTTGATTGTTTGCACATTAGGAGAGATTATCATGCTTGTGGAGGAGAACCAGGGCAGGGAGTGGGGATTGGGAATGGAGAGTTGGAAGAAAAGGATGCTCAACTCCCAAGAATGCAGGAAGTTGAGGTTGACAGTGACACCACGCCTGGGTGTGGGGATCGAGGCCTTGTTTACGGGGACAGGGAGGTGTGGGTGTAGATCAGGGTCAAGGTGTGGAGGTGTGGGACAGGAACGTGAGGTTGGTTCCCACTTGGGAGCCTATATCTTTCCTCTGAAGCTGGAAAGAAGGTCACTGTGGGTTTAAACATGATTGCTAGCCTCCCTCCAAGAACAGTGAAAATTGCATCATTAGGCAGAGAGATCCAGGAAAACAGCAAAGAAACATTTGCAATCCAAATGGACATAGTCCCGCTTCCTACACAATCCGTGTAGGCAACCTGTGTTTAGCAATCCTGGCTCTAGCTAGGATTTCACTGTTACACCACCACCCTAGATTAATAGATGCCAGAACCTCCTTATTTAGATTCAAATATCCTGGGCAAGGTTAGCCTTGAACAAGATAAACAGGCTTTGCATTTCAGATCTCAGATAGAAAACCCAAGTTGGGGTTGGGCCTCAGTCAATGGGTAGAAAGCCAATGGCTGGGCTCCCAGGCTCGTCGTGAACAGAGTGGGAGGATGCTACCTCCAGAGCTACAGATTTTTTTTTTTTTTTTTCAAATCATGCCATTTTCTCTGCTCAAGAATGGCCAGGGAAAATGTGTCTTGGGCCACTCATGCCATGAGGGTTCCCTTTGGGCTGGATGTTAAGTATTTCTAGGTACACATGCTTTTCTTTCATTTCAAGGTCCCCATGAAAGAGGATAATATTTACAGACATCTCTGATTTCCATTTACCACAAGGTTGTCCGCAGGTTGGGGAGTATATATGCTTCCTGAAAGGTTATTTTAAAGTTTCTTTATCTAGATGTGTCATAGTCTTTCTGTTTTCATCTCGTAATTTTATTACGCATTTGTCCAGAGACTCATTCCCTTCTGGGACCCTGTCTTGTTCACCAACACATTGATGTGTTCATGTGTTCATGTGATGTGGTTCACACCACATTGAGCGAGGCCTTTGAAAGTGCTCAGAAAGTATTGGTTGATTGAAAAGCAAGGACAATTCCTAGCAAGTGTAGGACATCTCCAAGGCAGGTGTAATTAAACTTTCATTTGTTTGTTAAGATTCCTTTTCTCAGAGACTTCATTTGAAACTTGACTTCCCACTATAAGATCGAACTGCACGGTATCACTTTAAAAGTAAAAGAAAAGTTAGAAACCCTCAAAGTGATCTAATTTTCTTATTGCCTCTTTCTAAAGAAGCAATGTAGAGATTAAAATAAAGCCCCCTTTTCATTGAGAGTTATTTAATCAAGTTGAAAATAACTTTTTTGAGGGAGAATAATGATGGAATGACAAGTGAAGAACACATCTTTGCTTTATGTTATTTTTTGTAGGTTTCCTGCAGTGACAACTAGTGCTTTCTAGAATTCCTTTCAAGGATGCTAATAACTCAGCAGAACTGGTACAAAGGATCGGCAGATTTTTCACCAAAGGCAGAGCCTTTCTAGAAAAACCGCACCATGCATTGCTGAGGGACCTTCGGAAAACGTTCACAGCATTGGTTTGGCTTATCCTTTGATTAACCCCTTTCCTTGGAATTTATGTGTAGCAAATAATCACACCAATGCAAAGACAAGTACTTCAGAATGTTCATCCTTGCATAATTTGCAGCAAGGAAAAATCAGAAACAGTCTAATACATGATTGTTTTGAAACACAAAACAGAATATTATTCAACCATTAAAATGTGAGTCTACATTTATTAGGCAGGAAAAATACTTATGGAATATTAAATTTTAAAAATCATAGAACACATACAGTGTATGTGTTCATTGTGTGTGTACTTATGTGTGGAAGGCAGAATTTTAAATGACCTTCACCTTTGTATAATTTCCTCCCTTTGAATGTGGGTGAAGCCTGTGAATAGGACAGTGTATCACTCCTGTGATTATGTTACTTTACATGGTGAGGAGGATTTTGCACATGTAATTAAGGTAATTAATCTTTGGGCTCTGAGTTAGTTAAAAGGGAGCTAGTAAGGTGGGCCTGATCTAATCAGGTGAGCCCTTTAAATCTGGGTTTAAAGGTTAGGGACAGAGCAAGCTGGAGACTGGAAGCCAAAGAGACATTCTCCTACTGAACCTATAAAAGATGGAAGCTTCCATGAGTTCTACAGCTGCAAGGAACTGAATCCTTGCAAGAACCTAAATGAGCTTGAAAGCAAGAGCCCTGGACATCAGATGGGACCACAGCCTCAGCTAACATTTTGATTGCCATTATTTGAGACCCTGAGCAGAGGACGCAGTTAACTTGTGCCCAAACTGCCGACCCAAAGAAACTGATAATAAACTTATGTTGTTTTAAGGTGCTAAGTTTTGGGTAATTTGTTGAGCAGCAATAAAAAATGAGGAGTTAGAAGATGGATGACTCTGACTTTTATATTTTTTTCTGCAACATTTGAAATTTTTATAATGAACATGAATTTCTACCCCCAACACACACACACACACACACACACACACACACACACCCCTAAGTGGAATGTCTTTTATTAAGAGAAGATAGAGCACATCTTCTAAAAGAAGATAGAAGATAGAGTTAAAAATCTGCCCTGGTTTTAACCACTGGCTAAGGTCACATCTGGAGCTGCATGAGCCTATGGGATGATGGAGAAATGGACAGAGAACACAGCTGAAATTCATGAGGGAACAGAAGGCTGGCAGAGGACAAAGCAAAAGCTGACACCCTCCAATCTTCCCTCTCCCCCACTCCCTGGGTGGGACAAGTGTGACATTCTTCCAAGAATCTCCCAACTGTCTTAAAGTTAATACCTTGCTAGAGGAAAAAACCTTGACAAAGGCAAGGCCTCTGGGATCTTACAGGTCTTCTTTAGCATATGAAAGTTCTTTTGAAACCTTCCTTTTTCTTCACCTGCCCCAACCCTCCCCCCATCATATATAATTTGCCACTCCTCACAACCCTGGGGCAGCAGCTCTTTCTGCCCACGGGTCTTGTCCCTGTGCTTTAATAAACCACCATTTTGCACCAAAGATGTCTCCAGAATTCTTTCCAGAGACCTCGCCCCACCAAACCTCACTTATATTCTAAAACTTCATCAAAATCAAGAAGGGCTTTGGGTCGCTCCGTGCTGGATGTTCAAAGACAATAAACTGGATAAATTACACAAGGAGTCCTTTGCTGCCTTTAACTTGGCTAACTGCTTAAATGCTCCACAGGGTCGTCTCATTTACAGTTTGTCCAGGAACATTTTCCTACAAGGGAGGAAAGAGGTGTGGGCTTGGAACCCTGTTTCTGCAGCTTTATTATGACTCAAGGGAAAGGACTGAGTGAAAGCCCTCAAGGAAGACTTGTTGGACCAACCTCAAGTGTAAACAAATCTTTGAATTCTTTTATTTTAAAAATGGGAGGGGGTGGAAGAAAGGTACTCAGCTATCTTGCAAATTGTGTATTAGTGGCAGATGGGCACAGCCCCTCTTCTAGGGCTCTTTTGGGATGTTCTTAACACAGGCAATGCTATTGGTGACAAGAATGACAGCCTACCCTGAAATTGTCAAGCTTTGGCCAGTACAGTGCTGAAGGGTATGAGTGGGCTGGGAGTTGCTGAAAGAGGTGAAGACAAGTTGATGGATCCTGAGGCTTGTCTAGCAAGACATTCCAAAGTGGAAATGAAAGCTTGGACCAAGAAAAAACCCCAATCAGGGCGGTTGAAGATAAAGGGGGTGGGCTTGGGGATGTGCTGTTATTCCCAAAATGAAACTATGTGGTGTATTTATAGAAGGGGTAATAATCAAAATAATTAATAACTGCTCAGACACAGACACCAATCTACTGGAAATCTCAACCAATCAGAAAGGGTACTCAGTCCAAATAAATGATGTATGTTCCTCCCAGTACGTACTGGATAAAGGCCAGCCCAGATGTATTCAATTACATATACTGTACCATAGTGCCTAAGAAGTTTGTTTCCATTTACAAAGTTTTCTGGGAGTGTGTCTTTCCTTAGTCTTGAGCCTTTCCGCTCTCTTCTTAAGCTTCTAGGTACTGATTTCTTGAATATTTATTAAGAGCATTTTAGAGCAGTCCTATCACAATGATTTTTTTTCACTTTTTTCTCTTCTTTTGATAGCTTCCCCTTTTGATTATCTGTTTTACTTTTTTATTGTGGCACCAGAAAATGGATAAGACAGAGAATGAAACTAAATTTGGTGAAAGCAAAGCAAACACAAAACAAATAATCCTTAAAATGCTCAGGAAGTAGATATCACCCATCCATATGAACCACATTTGCTATTACTTTTTAGCAAAAAGCTCACTGTAACTCTCACGGGTTCCATGCACTAGATTCATTTTGAAAATAAGACCCTGTCCCCCTTTACTACTCTCTCTGGCATCACAAATTAGGATGATCTCACACCTGAAAATGAAGAAAAAATTAGATTTTGAGAATATTTTAAAAAAACTATTAATTTAATTTAATTAATTTAAATTTAATTAAATGTAATTAAATGTAATTAATATAATTTGATTTAAAAATTTTAAAAGTCTACAGACACATAGATCAATGGAACAGAATAGAGAGACCAGATATGGACTCCCAACTCTACGGTCAACTGATCTTTGACCAGACAGGAAAGAATATTCAGTGGAAAAAAGTCTCTTCAACAAATGGTGTTGGGAAAACTGGACAGCCACATGCAGAAGAATGAAACTGGACCATTTCCTTCCACTACACACAAAAATAGACTCAAAATGGATCAAAGATCTCAATGTAAGACAGGAATCCATCAAAATCCTTGAAGAGAACACAGGCAGCAATCTCTTCGACCTTAGCCACAGCAACTTCTTCCTAGAAACATCCCCAAAGGCAAGGGAAGCAAGGGCAAAAATGAACTATTGGGACTTCATCAAGATCAAAAGCTTTTGCACAGCAAAGGAAACAGTCAACAAAACCAAAAGACAACTGACAGAACGGGAGAAGATATTCGCCAATGACATATCAGATAAAGGGCTAGTATCCAAAATCTATAAAGAACTTCTCAAACTCAACACCCAAAGAACAAATAATCCGATCAAGAAATGGGCAGAAGATATGAACAGACATTTCTGCAAAGAGGACATCCAAATGGCCTCTTTGAGGCTCATGAAATGAAACAGACACATGAAAAAGTGCACCACATCACTCGGCATCAGAGAAAGACAGATCAAAACCACAGTGAGATACCACCTCACACCAGTCAGAATGGCTAAAATTAACAAGACAGGAAATGACAGATGTTGGCGAGGATGCGGAGAAAGGGGAACCCTCCTACACTGTTGGTGGGAATGCAAGCTGGTACAGCCACTCTGGAGAACAGTATGGAGGTTCCTCAAAGAGTTGAAAATAGAGCTACTATTAAATCCTACTATC
>CM053608.1:108828651-108850377 GCA_028646535.1 Procyon lotor
ATGCAGCCATCAAGAGACACGAAATCTGGCCATTTGCAATGACGTGGATGGAACTGGAGGGTATTATGCTAAGCGAAATAAGTCAGAGAAAGACAATTATCACATGATCTCTCTGATATGAAGAATTTGAGAGGCAAGGTGGGAGTTTGGGGGGCGTGGGGGAGAGAAATGAAACAGGAAGGGATGGGGAGGGAGACAAACCATAAGAGACTCCTAGACTCATGAAACGAATGAAGGGTAGCTGGGAGGCGGGGGGGCGGGCAGGGGGGTAGGGAGGGATAGGGTGGCTGGGGTGTGGACATTGGGGATGGTATGTGCTGTTAAGTGCTGTGAAATGTGTAAGCCTGACGATTCACAGACATGTACCCTGGGGCAAACAATACATTATATGTTAATAAAAATTTTAAAAAATGCAAAATAAATAAATAAATAAATAAAAATTTTAAAAGTCTATAATAGATTATGGCCAAGTTTATCCATAATTATTGAAGGGATTTAAGAAATATATAGCCAATAGTTTAAATATGTACCAAAATGACCATTTTGTATTGTAAAGGTATTTATAAGTATAATATTCTAAGGTTGATAGCTCTTATTTATATAAGGTTTTTCTAGAGCTCTCATCAAAAGAAATGAATACATTCAATATAGCCTATCTGGTGTATATTTTATTAGCTTCTAATTGTTTGAATGCTGGCAAAATTTGAATGGTATATATGATGACTCTTAGGCAGAATTTATGATTAACCAAAACATGATATTTTTCTTATTATGGAAAATACCTTACTGTTTTCTATGTGGTTTATCAGATGGCTCCCGCTTTCTTTTCCATTCTAATTTCCTGAGAGGTATTTTTTTAACCTCTCAAACTCCTTCTTTGTTTTCTTTAAAGTGGATCTTGAGTAGAATAGAGACTTCAGGCCCTCTTTAGAGGTATTCTTATAGGACTATGATAAGAATGGGAAGAGAATCTAGTGAAGGGATTTTCAACCTTCAAAAAAACAATGCCCCTTCCTAGTTTTAAAACAAATATTTTATACCATCTCTTTATTGTACTGGATTGAAATCCACAGATAGTTTTCTATATACAATTTCTAAAAGAGCAATATAATGCCCTATAATGTACAAAAGAAATAGAGATGTAAAAGGATATACATAGAATAATGTTTTTTCAACAGGATATCAGGAAGATGACACTAGACACTAAAATGTTACCACAATATGTAAAACTTTCAAGGAGTGTGGTAGACTTCTAATTTGGAACCACTTGTGTTGTGATTAAGAGCATGCTCTAAGGAAATATGTTTAAAATGAGAGACTAAGGACTTCCAAGAAGCTGTTCTTTCATAAAAACAATAGGAATGCTAGGAAACATGATCAAAACCAACTTTTCCAGAACTCTGGGAATGAATCAAAGACTTACAATAATCTGAGGTGGAACTTATTTAACAAAACCAAATGGATTTCACTAAAAATAGTGGGATTTGTAGCATTGGAATTTGTCTTATCCCCCACTCCTCCTCTCCATAGCTCCATGGTAGTCATGAAAGCCAAGAGCCTCGCAAATATGATATGAAAACTTGCAACCTAGTAACCAATTAAGGGGAGAAAATTGGGTTTGGAACTCGCTAAAAGTCCCATCTCCAAAGAATTGCCACTAACTTGTCTAGCGGTTCTCTGAAAACTCCGTTCTCGGGATTTATTTTTATTTTATTTTATTCAGAATTCACTCTGTGCAAATAGCCTTACCCAGAGGCTGTTTTTCAAAAATAATTAGAAGTGACTGTTTAACATCACAGCTGCCTTAAGGGATGACACCAATTGGTGATAATAAAAGGCTGCCCCCAAAAGAACTTAAAAGAAAAACCCAAGGACTGAGATGTCTGTAGAGGGCTTTGAACAACTCTGACATACTCTTAAGAGTCTAGATGGCCACACGGATGTGCAGGGCGGTGAGCACGGCCAGGAAGTCCCTAAGAGGGTTCTAATCTCTCAACTCTTAGTGACCTTGACATATGGTGGGTGCAAGCAGGATGTAAAAGCTACGGCAGAATTGCAAATTTACTGGTGGAGCACTGATGACATTCCCCCAACACACAAAGAGCTCATTGGTAAGGCTGAGGACTTCTTAGTTCAAATATTTAAGGAAATTTCTGTCCATTTGTTGACTGACAATTAAGCTAACCCAGCAGAGACTTCAGTGGCCACACATGATAAAAAATACAGACTTTTCAGAATTAGTTCAGCAAAGTCACTAAACAAAGAATAGCAGCAGCAACAACAACACAAACATCTACAATAGACTCTGGGGAGCAGGAAATCTGATTTACAGAGCTGTCACATTGTATTATTTAAAATGTCTAGCACTTTTTTTTTAAACGAAGACACACAAAGAAACAGAAAAATATGGCCCATACACAGGAAAAAAAAAAAAAAGCAGTCAAGTATCATTAAGGAAGCCAAGATACTGGTTTTACTAGACAAAGATTTTTAAATCAGGTATTATAACCATATACAAATATACAAATAACTAAAGAAAACCATGTGAATAATGTCTAATCGAACAGAGGATATCAATGAAATGATAACTATTATGAAGGGGAATCAATAGAAATTCTGGAGCTGAAATATAAAATAACTAGAATAAAAAATTAAAAAATTCACTAGTAGATCTCCAAAGCATTTTGGGGTAGACACAAAGAAGAAAGAATTAGTGAACCTGAAGATAAGTAAATTGAAATGAAAAAATATGAAGAAAAATGAATAGAGCCCCAAAGATACGTGGGATACTATCAAGAGTACCAACATACTCATAGTGAAGGTCCCTGAAGGAAAGGAAAGAGAGAAAGGAGCAGAAAGAATATTTGAAAAAAATAATAGTTAAAAACTTTCCAAATTTGATGAGACATTGATATATACTCCTGAGAAGTTAAATTTCAAAAAGGTTAAATTCAGAGAGAGATATATATATACCTAAATACCTTAAAGTCAAACTGTCAAAAGCTGAAAACAAAGAGAGAATTTTGAATACAGTATGAGAAAAATTCATCAGTAGGATTAAAACTGACTACTCATCAGAAACCGTGGAAGCTAGAAGCCAGTGGAATGATGTACTCAAACTGCTGAAAGGAAAAAGTAAATAAGAACTGTATATCTAGGGGCACCTGGGTGGCTCAGTCGTTAAGCATCTGCCTTTGGCTCAGGTCATAATCCCAGAGTCCTGGGATCAAGCCCCACATTGGGCTCCCTGCTCAGCAGGAAGCCCGCTTCTCCAGCTACCATCCCCTCTGCTTGTGTTCCCTCTCTCACTGTGTTTCTCTCTCTCAAATAAATTAAAAAAAAAATCTTAAAAAAAAAAAAGAACTGTATATCTAGCAAATATGACCCTTCAAAAAGGCAAAGGTAACTTACACAAAGAAATAGGCAAAACAGTATAAATGTATATTTGTTTGAATTCTTTTCCCCTCTGATTTTAAAGACAGCTTCATAAAGCAGGATTTATAAAATTGTGTTGATGGGCTTATTATATAGAAAGATGCATTCTTTATTACAATAACAGAGCAAAAGATGGGGAGTGGGACAACATTTTTGTATGCTACTGAAATTTATTGGTATTAATATGAACTAATTTGTTTCAAATGATGGTTTTAAATTGTAATCCCTAGGGAAACTACTAAGAAAAAAAACCTGAAAAATATGTTATCAAAAGAAACAAAAAAAGAATTGAAATAATATACTACAAAATATCTTTTTACACAAAGTAAGAAAGTAATGGAGGAATAGGGAAAGAAAAAAGACATAATGCATATGGAAAGGAAATAGCAAAACTGCAGATATAAACACGACTTATCAGTAATTACATTAAACATTAGTAGACTAAACACTAAAAAGGCAGAGATTGGCAAGACGGATAACAAAACTGTATGTTGTACCTAAGAGATACACTTTATATTCAAAGTTGCAAACACGCTGGAAGTAAAAAGATGGAAAAGCATAAACTGTGCAAATAAAACCAAAAGATAACTGGAGCAGCTATATTTACATCAGATAAAATAGACTTTATGACAAATATCGTTACCAGAGCCAAAGAAGGACATTTTTAAAATTTAAATTCAATTGGCTAAGGCATCGTACATCATTAGTTTTTGAAATAATGTTCAATAATTCATTAGTTGAGTATATCACCCAGAAGGACATTTTATAATGACGAAAGGGTAATGCTATTAGGAAAACAATAGTCATTGGCATATCTGTATCTAATAAGAGAGCCCCAAAATGTACAAAAGGCAAAACTGACAAAATTGAAGGGAAAATAGATAATTTAACAATTCAAGCAGAGGTGGGGAATAGTAAGTAAAATGAGTGAAGGGGGTCAAAAGATGCAAATTTCCAGTTATGTGAAAGTTGGCAGATGAGATCTTAAAAGTTCTCATCAGACACACACACACACACAGACACACACACACAGACACACACACACACACATTTTGTGACTATGTATGGCAACAAATATCAGCTAGACTTACTAGGGTGATCGTTTTGCAATATACACAAATCATTATATTGCACACCTGAAACTAATATGTCAATTATACCTCAATAAAAACAAACAAGCAAACAAAACAAAAATGATTTAGCAAATAAAAGCTGGAGAATTCAATACTGCACTTTCAATAACAGAACAAGCAGGAGGAAGATTAGCAAGGAAATAGAAGACTAGAAAAACACAATAAACCAACCAGACCTAATGGATGGCTATACCATATCCCACCCAACAACAAAATATGCATTTCTCAAGGGGAAATGGAAATTCTTTGGACTAGACCATATGTTAGGTCATAAAACAAATCTTAATATTTGATCCATTAACATTTAATCTAATTACTGATAAGTAGGACTTACATCGGCCATTTTGCTAATTCCTTGCTATAGGTATTATGGTTTTTTTCTTCCTCTATTCTTCATTACTTCCTTATTTTGTGTAAAAAGATATTTTCTAATATACCATTTCAATTCTTTTTCTGTTTCTTTTTACTGTATATTTTTCAGTTTTTCCTTAGCAGTTTCTCTGGGGATTATAACTAACATTCTGAGAACTCTAGTTCGGATTAATACCAACTTATTTTCAACAGCATGCAGAAACTTTGCTCCATTCCCCGTCCTTTGTGCTATTATTGTAATTCAGATTGCATCTTTCTACATAACAAGCCCAGCAACACAATTTTTATAACTACTGATAATGTGAATTATATTTCAATAAAGGTGTTATTTTAAAAAGTGGGCTTTAGGGTCAACTCCCTTGGGTTTGTAATTCAGGCTCTGCCACTTATCGGCTGGTGACTGTGGTTAAGTTACTGTGTGCCTCAGTTTCTTCATCTATAAATGCAGACGATAACAGCAAGCACCCTAACAGGTTGTTAAAGAGGTTAAATGAGTTACTACATGTCACTCACTTCACTCAGGACCTGACACAGTGAAAGCATTCCATAAGCATGAGGCATTTTGAATCTTTGGAGGTGGCAAATAACTTTTTCCATCCTTTCTTCAAGACTTTGGTATAGATTCAGAGTGTATATTCTTAATTCTCTAGTGACAGAGCTCGTGATCTTGGTCTAGAGGGTTTCCTCAAAAACAGTTTGGGTGACAGCAATGTGGTTAACAAGATAATCTACTTGAAAAGAAATATCTTTGGTAGATGTTCAAAACTGGCAACTTAGATGCATCACTGGTTGATTTTACAAACCCTTAGACATCTTTAAGCAGTTGGGTTTATATTCAGAAAATGTGCTCTACCTTTTTATTTGCAATTCATTTTTGTGTAATTCTTTTTTGCACATACAGTAATTAAAACTTAGTGTAATATAAGAACATGAAATTCTAATTATTTGGAACACACTGAACATCTACAACAAGATAGATTGATCTAAATTCCAAAAACATGCCTACAATGGTTAAACCCCTATGTCGAGTGCAGAGATTGCAATGAGAATTAGGATCAGTGTGATACCCAGTGTTGGCTCCTGGGTGTGAAGGCTGTTTAATTTCTGCTCTAAAACTTGCTTCAAAAGAGCTTTGTTTATAGATTCAATACTACCCACTGAGTTTTGTTTTTGCTTTTGTTTTTTTTGCACTTGGAGTAAGAAAAATAAAACAATAATGACTGTACTCTTTCCATCAAGCATGAAGGTAGTTGCAATTCTTTTTTTAAAGAATCAGATCCACTAAGGCCAGAAATTACAACTACAGAATTTTTCTGTGGTGTGGGTCTGATTTTTGTTTTTGTTTGTTTGTTTGCTTGTTTTTCTTTCCTTGGGAGCTGATGTGAAGTCAGTTTGCAAAGCAGCACCTATATGTGAGCGGATGGGTCCTAGCTGACCTTGTGCAGGTGGTAGGTCTTTACACAGAGCTAGTGGTAGAACCTGCTGTATATGGGAGGAAAGGCCCTGCTGGAAGACCAGTGAAATTTATTTAAAAAATTTTGGGGAGCTAGAAATGACCTTAGAGCTCATTAAGACCAAACTCATACATTTACATAAGAGAAAATTAAGGTCCAGAGAAATCAAGCAACTTGCCCGAAGTGACCCAGCTAATTAGTGGCATAGCTAATCATATTGCCCAGCACCATGGAGAGAGAAAGGGAGGGCAAAATTACAAGAATAGCTTGACTTGATCTGGTGTTTTTCCATCATGCTGTGGGGAAAAACAAAATAAAATTGTGATTCCTTTCCACGTGGATCACTGACTACTTCTCAGACTGTTGCAACATTGAGTCGAAAGTGAGAAATGCAAACTTGCTAGTTCACAATTAGTTAAAAAAATTAAATTGTAAAAAGCCGGTTTAATCAACCCTACTTAATTCCGAATGAAAGGGCAATAAAAGGAAATAAAGACTTGCTAATTGTTGCAGTACTTACAGTTTTTACAATTATCTTTGATGTTGTATAAAATGTTTAAAGCTCTGAGTTAGGATGTTTCTACATCTGCCAATTAATTGGCTAATCAACCAGAATTTGGGAAGCAGACCAGTGAGCTATGGGCCTGGGTGCACACACACGTGTTCAGCCCCCTTTCCTTCGCATCCTGGTGCATGGCCTGCACTTGCTTCTATCCACCCGACTTAAAGCTCCATTGTCAGGAGATGAACGACTTCCCTGGGAATGTGGGCAGGATGGAAAGGGACACATGATGGAGAGCCTTAGAAGGTGGACAAAGAGTCATAGGGTCTCAAAAGCTGTTGGCTCCAAGAAGGAATCTGGAGCACCATTGGCTGTTGGGTTTGTTTTAAAGGACTCAGAGATTCCTGCCTATGGTTCACATATACAATGGAATATGACTCAACCATCAGAAAGGATGAATAGCCACCGTTTGCATCAACATGGATGGAACTGGAGGAGATTATTCCAAGCGAAGTAAGTCTAGCAGAGAAAGACAATTACCATATGGTGTCACTCATAGGTAGAACATAAGGAATAGCATAGACGACCTTAGGAGAAGAAAGGGGAAAACCAAAGGGGGGGAAAATCAGAGGGGGAGAAGAACTAGGAGAGACTATGGACTCGGGGAAACAATCAGAGGGTTTCAGAGGGGTGGGGGTGGGAATTTGGGATAGCCCAGTGATGGGTATTAAGGAGGGCACGTGTGGTGATGAGCACTGGGTGTTACAGTGCAAACGATGCAATCATGGAACCCTACATCAAGAACTAATGAAGTACTGCATGGTGACTAACATAATTAAAAAAACAAACAATGGACGCAGGGATTAGACAGTGCCTAGAGGGTAGACAAGCAGGAGAGATGGTGAGAGGTGGAGAACACGGAAGGAAGGACAGAAGGACGCATCCCCACCCCTAAACAGTATTAACTCCATCTGCTCCTCATTGAACGCACAGCGTGGGGGCTTTAGCTCCTTCAGGAAGGTGGGCAAAGAGCCAGGTGTTCTCGATGTTGTAAAGGAAGGAGTGGCAAGGGGCTGGAAGGTGAGTTAGAACGAGTTTTGATATTCAATGACTGTGGTCCTAAGAATACAGACTGACTCTGCATGACCTTTCATTCCTTCCTGCTGGGTCCTTGAAGCAGATTGATCCCTGGTTGTCTTATCTCAGTGCTTTTGAATTTTATAGACATACCCTTGAGTTTCATTTGTGGGCTAAGGTCATTTCCTGGGCATTCCGTCTTTGAATAGCACAACCAGAAGATTGCAGGGGGGATAATGGCTTTGAGTTCATGGCCATTTCCCGCGTGAACAACCGTTCCCTTTGCTCCCCCTGGGCTTACGATGGAAACCCCTCCCCCTCACCTCTGCCTCCTGGCTCATGTTACAACCTACTTATAATTTTTATAGAGTTCTATATGTTGTTGCCTCACCCATGAACATTGGATCAAGCTCCTCAAGGGTAGCGACTAATTTCTCTCTGAATCCTTAGAATCTGGCATTTGGACATAATAGTGCACAATAGTGTTTGTTGAATAAATTCAGTGACATTTACTTGATTAAATGAGCATCAAAAATGTTTCCAACCAATTCCATGTTTTAAGTCCTTTCTCTATTTCCTGTATGGTTACATGCTGGCAAAACAAAGGAAAACAAATTAGATCAGACATTGCCCTCCCCCACGGGGGCTGTAGTCTGGTGGCGGCCAGCCAAGGTGGGCACAGTTCTTTCCCCCAGAATCATCAAATCTGACTACATCCTCTCCAGCCAAAAGGACACAGGGTAATGCTTTCATTTAGGAGAAGAGCCTTTCACTGAAATACTTTCATGACACTAATAAGCACTACCATCCCTTTCTTTTAAAATCGTTTCCATTTCCATTGTGATAGTCACATAAAGACATGATCAAACTGAACTCTTGCAAGGTGAGGCCAAACCGTCACTTTACCCCTGCCCACGGAGTGAGCCGTGTTCTCCCTCCTCAATGAACCTTCATCTCCCTATTCGCTGTTTGCACTGCAGCTAAACATTGTGCAAGCATCTTCATTAAACTGTCCGCAGTGATTCATAGTTGCCTTCCTCCAGAGGTTACACATAATTCAAAACCCATCAGCACACGGGGGACAGGCGGCTTAAATTGCTCCTTCCAGGATATGTTACCTTTTGCGTTGGTCCACTCAGAATTTCATTTGCTACGGTGAGGTCCAATTACTCTGCCCTGCTGTGCCCTTCTAAGGTTCCTTGGCCCCTCCCTCTCCTGAATGGCTGAGAAGTGGATTCTTCCCCACCGTGGGCAACAACAGTGTGTCCACTCTGCAAAACTGCTGTTCCCTGTGAGGTGAGGCCTGCTCTGAGGGGAAATCCACCACAGACGGACCTGAGGTGCCAAACCGGAGCCAGGCACATGAGCAGTCAGCCCTCCATGGTCTGTGGTGCTAAGGAAGAAGAGGAAGTCAGAGCGTGGGCTGAAATCCCTGCTTTGCACCCCCCACCCCCTGACCTTGGGGAGTGCCATGCGTGATATGCCCTGGAGAGCATTCTTGCACTGGCTCTCTGAGCCCTTTGTACTGGCTTACTTCTGCTTTGGCCACACTGGGCCTGGCCGAGTCATGGGGAAGAGGTCGCCTTCAGTCACGGAGACCCAGTTGGACAAATGAACTCACCCCAAGCTGTGCACCATCAGGACACTTCTGTGTTCAGAGATGGTGGAAACACAAGATAGAGAAACCAAGAAGTCATTCTCATGGTTGCCTTTAGAAAGAGAGGAGGGGCAGGGAAGGGAGGGCAGGAGCCACGCACAAACCAGGAGGGAGTTGGGGCGAGATCGTCTGACCGGAGCCTGTGGAGGGAAGTGAGTCTGGGAGCCTGGGGGAGGCCACTTGCTCCTGAGACCCCGGCTAGGAAATTTGTTATGCCATGTGTTGTCAGCCATGCTGCGCTGTCTTCTCGATGCTCAGCGGATGCCCGCGGAATCCTCCCTGCCCTCCCCTCAACCTGTCAGCCTTCTGCTCCACCCCCTCCTTGCTCGCCAACCTATAGCTCAAGCAGCTCCTACTTCTTATCCAAGGCTATTGCTAATCTCAGTAGCAAGCAGAAGGAGCACACCCTCTGGGCCTAGCACTATGGTAAGTACTTTACCTGTATTACCTCATTTAATTGTCACAGCTACCCCATCAGGAAATGCTTACCCTTATTCTACTGACGAAGAAACCGAAGCTCAGAGAGGGGAAGTCATTTTCTCAAGGTCACACAGCAAGTAACTGTCAAAGCCAGAGCCCGAGGGTCCTAGAGATTCTTTCAGTTTTATGGAACATCTATAGTCTGTAGGGTCTACTAGTATTTGCTCACGGGGGTGTTTGTAGGGAGAGACACACATTTCTGATTTTGTTTTAAAAATAACCCAAAGGTACAGAAACGGCACAGTTATCTTAGGACATGGGATACCCCTCTTTTTTCTTACTGCTTCAATGTGCTTAGGTTGATGGCAACATATTGCCTCCAAGAAATTCCAGCTGTGTGCCTAATAACGAAGGCAATAATGACAGCTAACATTCATTTAGGCACCTGTTCTGCTCTGCTCTGGGCTGAGGGAAATAGGAAATTCTGTCTTCTCTAGTTTACAGGAGGAAAGAGGCACAGAGAGGTTGTGCCTTGCCCAAGGTCACACAGCTGGTTAGTGACAGAGCCAGGCTTTGGACACAGACCTGACTGAGCCTTTTACCTTTTGTGCTCCATGGTCAGACGTGTCCCAAGTTGGGTTCACATCAGCCAGTCACCATATGTTGAAAACCCACCATGAGCCATGCAAGGGGAGGGAAGAGGAACCCAGGGCAGTGGTCTGGTGGTGGAGGATCAGTGAGGCTCCCAGAGCAGGGAACATAGTCCCAGGGTGATGGGACATATGTGGAAGGCAATGACAGAGCAAAGGTTGACAGGGACAAGGAAAGGAATTCAGAGTAGGAAGCCAAAAGAGAAGAGGGTTACCAAGAGCAAGATCTAATAGCTTCACAATTTGGTATCAATTTTGTTTAGGGCCTTGTGGGGTTATTTGTTAGGGTGCCCATGGGGATTCGTGGATTCGTGGTGGAAACATTTAGATCAAGGAATAGGGAGAAATAATTTTGAATTTCAGTTGGCTACCAAGGCATTAAGCATGTGTGTGTGTGTGTGTGTGTGTGTGTGTGTGAGGAAAGGTGCACAGTACAAAATACTAAATAATTCTCATTTTGGCCATTTTCTACTGTCACAACAGGCTTTGGGGGCAGCTATTTTGGTCTGTGGTTTTTTTTTTTTGTTTTGTTTTGTTTTTTTAATTCCATGTACATGCAGGGCTGTTGTGCTGTAATTCCAAGGCTTAAATAATGCTTTAAATTGCTGTTCAATTTACAGAGGTGAGGTTTTGTCTTGCCTGTACTCTCTGGCTTACCATTGCTCAGCTCGTTCCCTTCAAATGAACTGCACTATTTTTTATTCGTAGTACCACTCTGCTACTAGTTCCCCGATTTCCTTCTTTCCACATCCCCCAATGAGCGTTTACCAGTATCAGCAACTTAATACTGCTCCTAGCAGTATTGGTCTCAGGAGCAAGTGGCCTTGTGTAAGGCCATTCCATTCCTGTAACACAGGGGAGTTAAGGCACTGCTAACTTTTAATTTCTCTTCAAATGAGCTTGTAACTTCCTCCCATTCCCGTTTGGATGCTTTTACAACTGACAGTGTTTCCGCTTTATTACTTATAAAGAACAACCCTAGTAGGTACACTTTTGGCTTGGATATTCCGATTAGTTCAATGCCTGGCAATTTCCCCCATACAGACCTTCATAAATATCCTTTACATTTGGGTTTTTTCCCCTGGTTTTAGAATATTGTTTTGAACTGAGTGGGTCCCATGGACATAGGAAATTTCTTTGGGATCTTAAAGCCCCCGTGGCCAGCTGTGGTGGAGCTACTCAGGGCAGTGAAAGAAAGACACAATTGGTATTAGTGACCAGTTTCACTTTACTCTCATTCTTATCTCTGAAAGATGAGGTCACGCATCATGAAGAACCACATCTTTACATTCAAAGAGCATTACCAAGGGCACCTGGGTGCCTCACTTGGTTAAGCATCTGACTCGTGATTTTGGCTTAGGTCATGATCTCAGGGTTGTGAGATCGAACCCCAAGTCAGGCCCCATGCTCAGCAGGAGTCTGATTGAGCTTCTCTGTCTCCCTCTGCCCCTCCCCCATCCCCACACACTCTTTCTCTTCCTGTCTCTCTAAAATACATAAGCACATCTTTAAAAAAATAAAAGACCAATCTCATACTGCAAAGGCAAAAATGTAGTTAAGGGTCAGAGGCACTTGGGTTTTATTTTCAGTTTATCAGATGTGTGACCTGAGCAAATTGTTTTAACCTCTCTGGGTCTCAGTTTCCTCCTCTGTAAATGGAGATACTAATAAGCACCCATGTGACACAGCTGTTAAAAAAATAAGACGAGGGGCACCTGGGTGGCTCAGTGGGTTAAAGCCTCTGCCTTCAGCTCAGGTCATGATCTCAGGGTCCTGGGATCGAGCCCCGCATCGGGCTCTCTGTTCAGCAGGGAGTCTGCTTCCCCCTTCCTCTACCTGCCTCTCTGCCTCCTTGTGATCTCTCTCTGTGTCAAACAAATAAATAAAATCTTTTATAAAAAAAAAATAAGACGAAATCACATATGCACAGAAACTGGTACATACTAAGTGCTTAATAAGTGTTAGCTATATTATTTCTGGAGTACTGGCATAGAGAATACTCAGCTCCATTATCTCTTCCCCTCAGCATAATATTCTCATACTAATGTAGAGAGGATCTAGTATGGGCTCTAGACGAAAAGCATAGCTAAAACCATGACCCTTTCCAGTGGTTGCTGTCGTAATGCAATGATTGATCTTTATTACTAGAAACGCAAACTGCCTGTTCAGTAACAATTCTCATTCATTCGCTAAAAACAATCTCTACCAATCAGACATTACTGCCTACTGGTATTGAACAGTCCTTAAAATAGAAGGGAAAGAAACATTAGACCCGGTCTGTCTTGTGGTTAATGTGTAATGTCACTCTAATTTGATATCAGCAAGTGCCCTTGTAAATCAAACTCACCACACTGAATCCTTGGTGAGTTTGGAGTTCACGTTCCCATCTTCTTCCAGGAAGATGTCCATTTGCAAGTTGGCATCATTATCGTGGGCTGAGAAGTAATTGGTAACAACTCTTGCTGGTATCCCGAGGCATCGCAAAACTGCAGGAAAGGACGGACCACAGCTAAACCCATCACCAAAATTTAATATATCCATAGTGAACAATTCCTTCTCGTAAGGGACTTCCTTCTTTACCAAAAAGAAAAGCCCTTTGCACACATTTTATCCTCAAATGTTCCCTACTGAAGAAGGGAGACTACTATGAAGCTTTGGGACAGTGGAGAGAAACCTTGCCGTGTGATCATTCAGAATAAATGGAATAAAAGGACTAAAATCCCAATAATGAGGTTCTAATTGTTTAGTTGCTAATCACGCAATCACTAAAGGAGTATTATTTTAGTCCATCTAATAGGACTGTGTTTCTGAAAATAAAATTAAAAAAAAAAACTCAGCTAGATTTTATTTATTTATTTGAAAGAGTAAGAGCACGAGCAGGGAGAGTGGCAGAGGGAGAAAGAGGGACAAACAGACTCCATGCTGCATGGGGATCTCAGTTCAGGGCTTGATCCCAGGACCCTGAGATCAAGACTTGAGTGGAAGTCAGAGGCTTAACTGACTGAGTCACCCAGGTGCCCCAGAGTAAGACGAATACCATATAATTACACTCGTATGTGGAATTTAAAAAAACAAACAAACAGATGAACATAGGAGAAGGGAAGGAGAAATAAAATAAGATGAGACTAGAGAGGAAGACAAACCATAAGAGACATTGAACTCTAGGAAACAAACTGAGGGTTGCTGGAGGAGAGGTGGGTGGGGGGATGGGGTAACTGGGTGACGGGCATGAAGGAGGGCACTTGATGTAGAGCACTGGGCGTTATATGCAACTGATGAGTCACTAAATTCTCCCTCTTAAACTAACAAAAAAATTTTTTTTAAAGATTTTATTTATTTGACAGAGAGAAACACAGTGAGAGAGGGAACGCAAGCAGAGGGAATAGTAGTGGGAAAAGCAGGCTTCCTGCCGAGCAGGGAGCCTGAGGTGGGCTCGATCCCAGGACCCAGGGACCATGACCTGAGCCGAAGGCAGACGCTTAACAACCAAGCCACCCAGTTGCCCCTAACAAAAAAAATTTTAACTGGAAAAAACAAACAAACAAACAAACAAACAAACAAACAAACCCTCAGCTAATAGGAAGTTATAATAGAGGTCCTCAGTGGGGTTTGCTTTCCTGGCTAGAATTTGCTCTTGTGACACTTGGTGGAGGGTGACACCACAGATTTATTTTAATTGCTAGATAATAAATTACCTGGATGCATCTCTTGCCATATGTACCTATTGATTAAACTCAATCCAAATGCCCTCCCTGGCTCCCAGGATACCAGACATCAGGGCTCATTGAAAATAATTCAGCTGACAATTTTAAGATTAATGACTTGGCTTGCCTTTTTTTCTCCAGAATAGTTTAGCATTTTTAACCAAAGGCTATCCACCTCCTTCAATAGAACAACCTTGAAGTCCAAGTTTGAGTCTGGTAGCATTCAAGTGTCCTTATCATCTGACTTAATATTAATACCCCAAACAGAAATGATGGCAGCCACCGCCTGCTTCCTACTTCCATCTTCCTGTATTGATTCACAGACCTCATTCAAGCCACAGGTTTCCCAGTAAGATGGTTGGCACTCCAGCTCTATTTCTGGCTTACCACTAATTCACAGAATGGGGATTGTTCCAGACTTTGCCTGACCCCACAATTTTAAGACCAATGAAGCCTGACACTGGGGCACCTGTACCTCCTTCCTTTCCACTTCCCTCTTGGGGTTGATTCTTACTCTGACCTCCCCACATGTGCTTCTGCCTTTTCTTAGCTTCCCACCAAAGCCTGTTTTCAGGAATAGATCCGATGACCCTCCCATACAAAAGGCATAAATGGTTGGAAGGTGTTCCACTATTTTATTTTATTTGAAGCCCAAAGGAATTACACTGGGATAGTGAAATTGTAAACAGCTGGAGGAAAAGCAGAGGGTCTTTTCTGTTTTCCCGGAAGCATTTCCTAAGAGTGACTGCTCCCATTAGGCACCCTCTACATAGTCTGGGCTTGAGAACAGTGATGGGGCGGGGGGCTGGCTACCTCTAATCGTTAGCCTATCATGAAGTTCAGCTTCTATCTAGAACCTCAGAGACCAGCACACCTAGGAAACTGATATGCTGGCCTTTATTGCTCTTAGGAAATATATTCCCTTATCCCTTGGGTATACTGAACTGGCTAAGAAAATAATCTTATTCATTTTAATATCATGGAAAAACAAAGCACAAGAGGCATAATTTCTTCCCACTTGGATCACTGACTAATCTTGGACTGTCACAACTTTGAGCTAAAACTGTGAGGCTTCATGATCATTTATAGACTTCATATATGATGCCTATAGGCTTCATCTTGGCTTCTGGCCTCCAGCCCCTCCTTGATTTTTCTGATTAAAAGAAAAATGCTAACTAGGTAAAACATTCTTTATTAAGGAGCAAGCAGAAAGGACACTCCAACTTGAGCTTAATGTTTTCTCCAAGGCTGTAGAAGTGGCAAGCGAATGAAAATCATTACCAATGATGAAGACATACTGAAATAAATGTATTTTTAAAAATATTCACTGAATTAACAATAATATTGTCTGGGCCTAGACAGGCAAATGGCATTTCAAAAAATGATGCATGAAGCTGAAAAGACTAATTCTGTTCCCATATGCTTTTCTCTATAGATTAGATGTTGGGTAGATTAAAAAACAGAAGGGAAAGTGGGGAGTAAAGATTGTTCATTAAGTTCTGATATCTAATTGCTCAGGGGCATTGAAATTCCCATGTAAAAACAGAGATGAAACCACCTGTCACATTTCTCTCACAGCTAGAGTAAAAATTAAGTACATATATTTACAAAACTTCTGAGTGGTAAACAATGTGGTAAACAACAAGCTAATAAACATATTTATAACATATAACATATTTATAACACTTTTCAAGATGCAGTATATATCTATTATTATTTATCATTTTAAATTTTGTTAATTTAATCTTTTTAAATTTTTAAATTTAATCTTTTAGATTTAATCTTTTTAAAATGTGGGGGCTCACTGAAAAGAAAATGGCATATCCTTTCCCTCACATCATTTCTTGGCCCTGGAACCCCCATTTCTCTGGGTGTTGAATGATGGATTATGTAGGAAATAGTCCATCATTCTTTCTACAAAGATTCTGCAGTCAAAGAGAAACTATGAGCATATTTGGCCCAGTACAATTTAATTATGCATTGACTACATCCCAGAATAGCCATCTATAAATTCTAGAGAGCTAACAGGGTTGCTAGGTCTCTTTTCCAGTTTATGGATAAAATATCTTGAAGTAAAATTCTCTTTATATTAAAAAAAATGTTACTCAATTTGTTACTTACATGTATTAAAGACACCAGCAAAAACCCAGCACTGGCCATACCGGACTGGATTCTTAGTACTCTGGTATTCCAACAGAATGTCAACACTTCCAGTCCAGGCTGATGGGGGGACACCATAGGCATAGACATTGTCCCAGGATCCAATAAGGACGCCTTCATCATCTTTGGCATTGACCTAAATGAGACCATGAGTGGTAAGAAGGAAGAAAGAACATTTAGAAGGGTTCTCTCCAGACTCTGACATTAAGCAAGCTAAAGCATCCAGTGCCTTCCAAGTGTCCTGTATGATAAAAACAATTCTACTCCTGTTCTATTCATTGTTGTGTTGTCAGGAAAGTGATGCAATAACTAACTGTGCAAGAGAAAACCAAATAACTGAGACTACTTCTCAAATAATATATTACTGTAATTAAGGTGGTGTCAAATAGCAGCTATGAGGAGTTGTAATGTCTTCTCTACATGCTTAGGAAAAAATAGGCACAGGAAACTGGTTGAAGTCGTGAGGGAAAGAGAAAGAACACCTACAAAAGAGGACAGTTCAAGTAGGGATCAAATAGGGATCTTGCCTTGGTGGAAGAAGAATTCAAAACTGACACGTGACAAAAATGTGTAGGTAGAATGGGGGTCCAAAGTCTCATGGTCTAGTGAGTTTTGACTTTGATGATTAATTGCAGGCTCCGACAAAGTAAGCAGATGTCATAGGAACCATTAAGAATTAATAAGAAACTAGATTTCCATGGATACCTTACAACGTTTATTTTAAGCAAGTCGCATTAAAAAAGTATTTCCTTTATGATTGTTTAAGGTGATTAAGATTCTGTAGTTTTGTTAAAAGATATCTGTATTTACAGGAAGGGCCTGTATCTTATAGTGTAAGTATGGGGGAGATTAAAAAATGGCAATCTTGAAGATTTGGGAAAATCTTGCTATACGTTTAGACCACAGTTTCCTGATAGCCACAGACCTTAAGTGCAGGAACAAAGACCTTTTTTGTTTAGACATTAAAAAGGCTAAGAAGTAGCCATTTCAAGGCATCAGTTTTGGGGTGGGGGGTGGATTTAGAATCTTACCTCTTTTGGTGTAACTTTCTTCCTGTTTAATGATACTTAGAAGGCTATCTAGGTAAGGAGCAGTGGGAACTTTTCCAAAAACTGGTGTCACTTCAACAACGTTTATGTGTTGACATGACAAATGTTTAGAGCCTTGATCCTCAAACTGTGGTCTGTGGACCAGCAGCAGGGGCATCCCCTGGGAGCTTGTTAGGAATGCAGAATCCCAGTCTCTGCCACAGACCTCCTGAATCAGAGTCTGCATTTTAACAAAATCCTGGGGTGCTTTCTGTGAATGTTAATTTGAGAAGCATAGGTTTAGACTATGCCAAGAAGACATTAGCAAGCAATGTGAAACATATGATTGAAGCAGGTGTGTTTGGATTATGAAAACCATAGAAGATATATTAAAACATGGGGACTTTATGTGTTCACTGCCTTGCCAATTAACAGCTAAGCCTCAACACTTGCCCAGACCCCTTTCTTAGGCTTGCTGAGTATAGTTGTATAGGAGTCTATTCTCCCCCACTGGGCCATGAGTTCATTGAAAGTAGAGATTTTTTAAAAATCTATGTCTTTTTTTTACTTCTAGCAAGTCTGGGCCAAGAGCAGGTGCTCAATAGTGGTTGAATAACCACTTGTATAGTCAACAAACATATAATTATTGTTTATCTGAACAGGGATAAGACCTTCTTCCTGGGAAGAGATGAACAAGAAGCCAATCAAGTGGAAGTAAAGTTTACTAATGTTAAGACAGAAAGATGTACAGGTAAGGTGGAAACCGAAAGGAGGTGGTAATCAGTTTCATCAGGTTGGAGGATGGTGGTGGTAGTGGGTTGAATAGGAGAAATTACATGAAAGTTAGGTCTTGAGTGGTTGAGGGCCAGACAAGGCCATCTACACAGTGGAAACAGGTTAATAAACGTGCTTGGTATCATGAAACAATATGGCGGGTTCAGGGTTCTGCTAGGAGCTCTGCATGGGGGTCATGTAAGTAGGCCATATTGGGTGAAATATACAATACCAAAGGAAACACTTAAAATGTGCTTCTACTGTGAATGGCAAACCTTCTAATGAAATATGACATTTACTCTAGCTCTGAGTGGCATTTCCGAAAGAGGGTGCTTCTGGAAAGTGTTCTCTAGATCACCATTCAATTTGATTTAGACGTACTATGTCTCCCCCTTGATTCTGTCCCTTCAGGCTAAAGTAAAGATAACTACTCAGTAGACTTATTTAAAGTAGAAAAAGTAATTCTTTGGAAATTTCCGAAGGACCTCGTTCAGCTAATTGTAAATTCATGCTTTTGATGGAAACTTCGACTTTATCCTATAACTATATGAAAATGACTGAACACAACAGGGTTTAGCCAAACATTTTGGCTCTATTCCTGATTCATACTTCTCCTTGCAGCTGAATTGATTATTTAAAAATACGTATCTGTTATAACGAATTCTGAAGAGTTCCCTGGTAGGCTGTGCTGTAGTTTGGTCTTTGTGGATAGGTAGATTCAGGTTTAATTCACATCGCCCTCTCCTTATCTTATCATTGAGAAATAGAATAGAGCCTATGAATCTCAGAGGTAAAAGTTCCTAAATTATGGTTCTAATGACTGACTTTCAAACAGATAGCCATTAACTAGTGGACTATTTATAGCATCTGGCTGAACCCAATCAGCTAAGGGGAAGAGAAAAAAAAGCTCTCTTCTCTACAGACCTTTAAATTGTTAATGCTGAGCTGTTTCCCTGTTGCTGGATGAATCACAACTCTCATTTATTAGCATTTGGTTGGATTAGCTACTGTTTTCTAATTAGAATATTGATTTCTGAGGGGCCCAGACATGGAAAGAGGTAAGTCTTTAGTGACACATGTAAAGGGTTAAAGTAATATCTCCCTCCCTTAGACAACAAGATCTGTTTGGGGGACACTTCAAGGGCATCCTGGTTCTTTCTCATGCCACAGTGGACTGTTTTAATACCCTTCATGAACTCAGAGTTTGACCAGTGTCAGAATGAAAGTCCTGGACTTGTTTCACTCACCAGTGAATGTCTAGGAGACAATAGGAGTGCAGGACTTTGGACAGGGGATGTTATTCAGCTACATTAAGGTTGCACTAAATTGTCGTCCCATAATACCCACAATAGGGGAAAACTGAAAAACCAGCTCCCTCCCCTCCAGTCATTATCAGTGACCTCAGTGGCTTAACATAATTCAGTAAATTTCAAAATCTGTTTCCAAGAAAAAAATGGGGATTGTAGATTGGAATAGAGAGGTGGTGTGGCTCGGCTCCTGACCTTCATCACCTGTTCTCAGAAGCCCTACGTCCAGTCCACAAAATCATAAGGCTTCTCCTTTCAAAATCTGGAAGGAAACTAGTGGAATTAAAATGCCGATCTTGTTTTCTTGTTCTGACCAGTGGAAACAACTGCTGGGGAGAAATGGGTGAGAACGGGTCTGCGCCTCTAAAGAAGGAAGTTGACATTCTGGGACTCGTGTGGGGAAGTGACATAAAGCATGAGAGTTACCCGCCCCCCATGGAAATGGGCTACACCTCCAATGGGATGGGGCAGATTAGCAGATGAGATACTTACGAGAACCTTAAAAGGAAAAGCAGAGCCCAACTATTCTAACAGACATCGCCATCTCTTCAGCTCCCTGCCTCTCCCCACTCCGGCCTTTCTTAGGGTACTTAAGAGTGGATGGAATGAAAAACATTGGCTTCAGAGGAAAAACCAAACTAATCTTAAGGGCAAAGTGTCAATATTTCACCTACATTGTCGTAGAGCCAACAGGACACTTAGAGAAGAATTATGCAAGTATGAACATGAATAAAAAGAAAAGCAGGGGCGCCTGGGTGGCTCAGTGGGTTAGAGCCTCTGCCTTCGGCTCAGGTCATGATCTCAGGGTCCTGGGATCGAGCCCCGCATAAGCTTCTCTGCTCAGCAGGGAGCCTGCTTCCCCCTCTCTCTCTGCCTGCTTCTCTGCCTACTTGTGATCTCTCTCTCTCTGTCAAATAAATAAATAAAAAGAAAAGCAGTGAGGAGGGAGGGACAGAGAGAGGGAGAGGGGGAGAGAAGGAAAGGGAGAGAGGGAGGGGAGGGAGACAGAATATGAAAAAAATAATACTTAGAAGAAAATAAAATTAAGGGGCACCTGGGTGGCTCAGTGGGTTAAAGCCTCTGCCTTAGGCTCAGGTCATGATCTCAGGGTCCTGGGATCGAGCCCTGCATCGGAACATGCTCCCCCCCCCGCCCGTGCCTGCCTCTCTGCCTACTTGTGATCTCTCTCTCTCTGTGTCAAATAAATAAATAAAATCTTTAAAAAAAGAAAAGAAAAGAAAATTAAGAAACAAAGAATTTTCTCACAATCTCTTAGGAGATCAAAGACTTAAAGGACCAAATTGAGGACCAAATCATGTTAAGCTATTTGAACTTAAGAATAAAGAAATAATTATTCAGTCATACAGGTAGAAAATGCAAATTACCAACAAGGGAGGAAATAGGACTGCCTTTAGACAGCTCCGCAGCACCATTCAATGGTGACAAAACACAGTCAGTCAAAATTTGCACAGTCCTGAGAAAGAGAAAGGTTGACTCAAGAATCTTATGCACAGCTAAGAGGTTCTGCAAGTATAAAGGCAGCCAGCAGTCATTTTCAAACATGAAGAATATCAGAGAATTTAGTGCCCTACTTGAAAAGCGATATCAAGGTAATTAAGGGCTGACTCAAACAAAGAACCCACAAACAAAGATGCTGTGGCAAAAGATCCAGTGATGAGAAAAACCCATATAAGTTTAAAGACCTTTGGGAAAAGCAGATGCAGTACAAAGAAGGGCCACATGGACCCCAAAGTTCATAGCAGTAATGGCCACAATTGCTGAACTGTGGATAGAACCAAAATGCCCTTCAACAGATGAATGGATAAAGAAGATATGGTCCATATATACAATGGAATATTATGCCTCCATCAGAAAGGACGAATATCCAACTTTTGTATCAACATGGACAGGACTAGAAGAGATTATGCGGAGTGAAATAAGTCAAGAGGAGAGAGCCAATTATTTTATGGTCTCACGTGTGGAGCATAAGGAAAAACATGGAAGGCATTGTGAGAAGGAAGGGAAGGGTGAATGGGGGGGAAACCAGAGGGGG
>CM053608.1:108850877-108873075 GCA_028646535.1 Procyon lotor
TCTCTCTGCCTGCCTCTCTGCCTACTTGTAATCTCTCTCTCTGTCAAATAAATAAATAAAATCTTAAAAAAAAAAAAAAGAATGTTCATAGCAACTTTACTTATAATAGCCTCGAATAGGAAATATCTCAAATGGCCTTCAACAGGTGAATGGATGGACAAATTACGATAGAGAAATGCCACTTAGCAATAAAAAGGAACACATTAGGGGCGCCTGGGTGGCTCAGTGGGTTAAAGCCTCTGCCCTTGGCTCAGGTCATGATCTCAGGGTCCTGGGATAGAGCCCCACATCGGGCTCTCTGCTCAGTGGGGAGCCTGCTTCCCCCACTCTCTGGCTGCCTTTCGGCCTGCTTGTGATCTCTCTCTGTCAAATAAATAAATTAAAAAAAAAAAAAAAAGGAACACGTTGAAGACACATGCAGCAACTCATTGAATAAAATAAGGCAGTTCCAAAAGGTACATACTGTATGAACCCATTTAGGTGAAATTTAAAAACAGGCAAATCTAATCTGTTGCAAGAAATCAGAATGGCGGTTGCCTATGGGGGAGGGGAGAGCTTGTGTGTGGATTGACTAGAAGAAAACACAAGGGAAATTTCTGGGCTGAAGATCCTGTCTATATTTTGGTGATAGTGATTCCCTCAATCAAAACTCACTGAAATTTGCATTTAAGAACCATGTATTTCACTGTATGTAAATTTTACTTCGAGAAAGAAACAACCCATGAATCAACCCTAACCTATATTGTGAAGCATATAACCACTGTTATGCAAATAGCCTTTGGTATATCTACTCCACACAAGCTCTGACAGGGGTGGGTAATTAGATTCATTTTTCATGGAAATCATTACACCTAGAGATTATTAACCTTGTTCCCTTAGTAACTGAGGGTTCTTATTTGGCCAAAATGTATTTTACTAATTGGTTATCATGAGAGCAAGAACCACATGTGGACCGAAAGAAGAAAGCCTGGGATTTTAAGCTTTTGTCTCCTTTTGTCATTGGTATACCGCTGCTGCTTGGCGTAGGGCTGGTATAGACAGGCGTCCAATAATATCTGATTGAAAGGAATAGATAGATGAGAAGGACAATAAAGCAGTTTAGGAAGAGGAAAGGAGAAGGCTATCAGGGAGAAGGGAGGGAAAGGAAAGAGCTCAAAGGGAATCCAAAGTGCACAACACTGTGTGGCATAGCCTAAAGGCTTTGCTACATTGTATCCGTCCATGGGGGGGGCACTCCCAGGAAAGCAGAGGGACCCCAGCTGCACAGCTTGAGGCGGGGGTGGGGAGTGCTGAAAAGCATCCTTGTGTTTCAGAAATAGCCTCTGTGATTATAAAATAGATGCAGCATTGAAACCTCATTCTGGGAAAGCAATTCAAGGAAAGAAGACATTTAGATTGACTACGATTATCACATTGGAGAGATGGTTGGTAATAAACGTCTGTTTTTCTCCAAAAATATGGCGACAGCAGGCATAAGAAATGCAACCTTAATAACTGAGAAATCAAACTGTTTGCCCACAAATGGAAACTTCATTACATTGCTGACTTTTACCATTAGAGAAAAAAATGATGTCAATTCATTGTCCTCTTCCCACCACCCCCAGATGTAAAAGCGAACTGAATCAGGGCTTGTAAAAGGCATTATATTTGTATCTTAAGAGCTCGTGGGATATAGAAAGAGGACGGGCAAGGAGGACAAATCCAGGGAAATATAACATTGTGTATGGAAGGTTGAGGTCAGGCAACCTGATCTCCGTTTCCAGTTCCCCCAGTGACCTTGGGCAAGTCATTTAACTTCCTGATAGCCAACCTCTTTATTTGCATGTTTGTTTATGGAATGAACAAATTTCTCAGAAGTGGCCATGAAAACAATTCCGCTGGGTAAATTTTATTCTCCCACCGGCTTCCAATATATTTGCTAACTGTAAAAAATTCTTCAAAAAACAAAAATGAAAATCCCTAGGGAATAAGGTGACATTATGGTAGCATGTTTAGTTTAAAATCATGATTGGATTGCTTGGTCATTCTTGAATTTCTAGAAATGCCTCCCATGCTTAGGGAAAACTTGATTCCAATTTTAAGGGTTTAATTTAGAATTGGGATTTTAGTTTTTTATGCTGTTGGACTACAATAACATTTTTCCTTAATCCTAATTTGTAGATTTTCCAAAACTGCCACCAATGGATTGAGGTGTGTCATCGTTGGAAAAGCAATAAAGAAGAGCAGAGGCCTCTTTTTCTGCTATACCAAAGTGAGGAATGTCACACCTGACATTCCTGGGCCTGAATCATAGAGGAAAAAAAAATTACAAAAGCCAAATCAAGTCCATCATGAAGCCTAGCTCTGGCAATGGTCACCAGCCTGCAAATTTTAACTCCTAGGCATCTGTAAAGTTAGTAATGCACGTGTGTGTCATTGCCACTTTTCCAAAACGCCAAAAGGAAGTAGTTACTTTACAAAGGTGGCACCTTTTCAGTGTGCTCTTACTGATTATTTGGTGGTGATGTCGGCACTGCAGCCACCATTAAAAGTTCTGATTGGCAATTATATACATTTTTGACCCAAGAATGGGGAAACAAAATATTATTACATATTCCTGGCTTTTTGATAGATGAAAATTTTTCAAAAATAAGATGCATATGGGGAAATGTGAAAAAGGTCCACAGTGGTGACATGACAGGGGACAAAGGCCATTGAGCACCTGGGTCTTCAGTTTACTCCAATACCCGCATTTTTAGTTGCTTATAAACCAAAGGCTCAGCTAGATGGTGCCTTTTATATTTAAATTTTATTTTAAAAATAAAACTGTTAGGGAACTATGCTGTGGTTGGTCTGTATACTTAGGGAATAGATTTCGTGTTTTTATCTCTGACTTCAGTTTATTTGGGACGACTGAAGGGTGGAATTCCTAACCCAGGTGAATTTTTAAATGTAATCCGAGTAGTCATCCCAGCAAACCACAAGAGGTTTGCTCCATGTGAAGCCAACGGTAAGATGCCAAAGTCAACAATTGAAGGAAAGCAAAAGTGTGGTTTTGTAGTAAGCAGTTCCACAGAACTGCTTGGCAAGCTATCAAAGAAGTGATGTCAGTACTTTTTTTTTTTTTTTTAATGCATGTAAAGAAAAAAAAAAGCTTTCTACATACTAAGACAAAGAGAAGTGGAGGCAAAATGGATACGGTAAAGAACAGCTCTATTTTCAGTTTATCCATGAGCTCATGTATGCTGGAGGGTCAGAAGCCCTGGAGTCCATCTTGTCTGCAAGTTCTACAGCCATCGTCTTGGATTGGGCGCTAAGAAACGCCAGGACCTACCTCCCGTTGTGGTCAGTTCGATTTACTAGCTGGTTCAGGATTTTTTTTATAACACTGAAGAGTACACCAAACATCGATTGGTTAAAAAAAGTTCAGTCTTGAGTTAGTTCCCAAAAGGCACAGTCAGAACGGGGTATTAATGGGGATTAATGATGGCACTGTGGTTCTATATTAGCAAGAGACCAGGGTTAAATATAAGTGTGGGTATCTCAAGGGAAGCAGGGAAGTCCAGGCTGGCAACAGTAGAAAGACTGGAATTTTAAAATATGAAACTATGTTGACATTTTTCTCCTCTCTCTCCTTCCAAAATTTTACAGTAGTGCCACATTATTAATATTAATGTTATTTAATATTATTACTGAATTATGCTCCTAGAGGAACAATTACCCCCAACTACATTTTCCCATAGTGCTTTTGGCAACTGGCTCTTCAGGTATAATTTCCACCACAGGGGTTCCTGTGAATAACAGCATAGTATATCATTGCGGTGGGCCCTTGTCAGCCATTTTTCTAGCTCTTTGTCCAATATCCCAACACTCGGTAGGCCAGTGTTTAGTCCTGGGAAAACTCCATGCAAAGCTCAAGAGATTTGGTTTCCCATACAGCCCTATCTTATTTCATCAGAGAATATGCCATGCTGTGTTGACATAGTCTACTCATCAGCCTGTCTTCTATCAGCGTGTAAGGTCTTTGAAGGCAGAAGTTATGTTTTGTCTACACTGTACCCAAGTATCTAGACTGGTAGATTCTCAACAAGTACTTGTTGAATGAGTGAGTTAGAATTGAGTGTTTTACTATGCTTGGCATCATCATATCAATCACCAACATCACGATTACCCCCATGACCGTAATCATCACCACCACCATCCTTGGCACCACTGTCAACTACTTGTTGAATGAGTGAGTTAATATTGTGAGTTAATATTGAGTGTTTTACTACTATGGGCATCATCATAGCAATCACTACCACCATCACCAACATCACGATTACCCCCATGACCGTAATCATTACCACCACCATCCTTGGCACCACTGTCAACTACTTGTGAATGAGTGAGTTAATATTGTGAGTTAATATTGAGTGTTTTACTACTATGGGCATCATCATAGCAATCACTACCACCATCACCAACATCACGGTTACCCTCATGACCGTAATCATCACCACCACCATCACTGGCACCGCCGTCAACCACCAATACCACCAACAAACGATATTTGGTGCTTTTCCTCTTTGGGAACTCTTTCCTGAGGTACCCAATGCCTCTAGCTATTTAGAATTTTCTGGTTTACACCTTTTTTCATTTATTCCTTATTTCAAAATTCACTTATTCTGGATGTCATTTCTCCACTCCCCCTTCTTTTTTCTCTAGGAGACAGCTACTTAACTTGATGTCATACTGACATCATTACTGACCTTAGGCACTATATACCAACACTACCAATAGTGTTGGTAGTGACCTTCTAAGGTAATATGATCTGACAGCAGGAACACTATCTACTTCCAGTTCAGCCATTTACTTGTTACATGACTTCAAGTGACATCATTTTCAAGGGCTTCTTCCCCTAGAAGACCCCTGGAGAGTCTTGCAGATTTCACATCCTGGTTCTTTGTGCATTTCAACATAGATTTTCTGTTGATAAGTCTCAACCCAAAAGAGGGAACCTGCACAGTGGTGAAATATCAGGAGTTTCACAGTGAATAAGCAAGTGGTATCCACAACAGTGGCCACTCAAGTAGTAGCGTATCTCCCTGGAGAGCTTCTCTGCCCACAGTTGCTGCCATATCCAATCAGTCACGGGACAGGTAACTATCCAGCTGCCAGGCTCTACTGTCATTGCCTTTCCCCTTCCCCAGAACCGTGTTGTTTTTGTCACAGATGGCATAGCACAACTGTTCTGAAAGTCTGACAGAGGCTCAGAGTCCATGTCTGGTTTCTTCACAGTGATTTGAGGCCAGCAACGGAATGCTTTATTAATGCCCTGCGAGCAAAATGAATTTTCAGATGGCACAAAGCATCCTTCTACAATTTTCCTGGCACATTTCCTGGCAATTGTTCTGGTGGGGCCTGTCACATCAGATTTGAGGTAGGAAGAAAACAACAATCGCACAATGTAATTTAAAGGAGGAAGTATAACTTTGGGCAAGTTTCTTCTTTTTTCTAATTTCTTCTATTTAAAATTTTTCTCTCTTCAGTCAGTCTGCAGCGTGGCTTTGGTAAAATGCACCACTCGGTATTTAGAAGGACCTAAATAAAAACCAGCTTATGTAAGGTTAAACATCTCAGACCCAATACCCCAACAATGAGATTACGGGACTTTTAGACTTTCTTTCTCTTGGGAAAGTCCAATTGCCCAAGGCTGTCCAGATTGTCATAAACTTTTTCAGTTTTCACATCAAAGTGAAGTAACAGCAACTCAAAATGAGGACAAAATAAGATACTGAATTTATAAATGGAAAAACAAAAGAAAGAAGAACATTGGTTTGAAGAATAAAAGGATATATGTGCTACCACTGGGAATAACAAATGTGATTTGAGCAGAGAGATAAAATTTTGTTTTAAGGATGAAGTGAGGCCTGGAGAGGTTGAGTGATTTGTCTTGAGTCACACAGTAAGTTAGTGGTAGAGTCGGAGCTGAGGGATCTATCTCATCTGACCTGGGCCAGAGCTCTTCCCATATGAGGCTGCCTCCACTTTTGCTTCTGTAGAGAAATGAAAACTAGCAGGTGTTGATTTTTTAAAAAGATTTTATTTATTTATTTGAGAAGAAGAATGAGTGAGAAAGCATGAACGGGGGTGGGGGGGTGAGTGCAGAGGGAGATGGAGAAGTAGACTCTTTACCAAACAGGGACTCCGAAGTGGAGCTTAATCCCAGGATGCCAGAATCATGATCAGAGCCGAAGGCAGATGCTTAACTGACTGAGCCAACTAGGTGCCCTTAAAACCAGCAGGTTTTGAATGAGGTAAGGAGACAGATCCTCTGTGCAGGTGAGAAGAGAGAGTTATGTCCTTTGCATAGGCTGGAAAACTGAACCACAGAGGGGTTCACAGCTGTGGTTCTCACTGGGGATGGTTTTGACCCCCAGGGAACATTTGGAAATATCTGAAGCCATTCCTGGTTATCACAACAAGTGGGTGGAAGGTGCTACTGTCCTCTCCAGGGTATAAGCCAAGGATGCTGCTAGCATCCTCTTATGCACAGACCAGCCTCCATGACAAGGAACTATGCAAGGTCATTGACATTGGACAATAAAGATTTTTGTCTGGGGATTGTGCACTTAACATCCAGATTTATATTACTAGTATTATCATTAGAAAGTTTGCACACCTGAATTATTGTCTGTACTCATTTAGCAGAATGCACCCACCAACTCCCTGCAAATTCCCTGCAATCTTTAGTGCTAGACTTTGTCATAACCACAGTAGGCAAACTTGTCTTCGGGGCCTCAATCATCTGCTCTTGTTGCTACTGGGCCTTCTTCAAGTTGCTCATTCCCACTCCTTCATGGCAGCAGTTGATCCCAGGAAATTGAACTGAAGTCAATGTGTTGCCCCTCCCAGACGATCTGCATGTCACCTTGTCTGGTTATTCTAGCACTGATATCTTGTGGAAGGAATTTCCAGAAATCAGGCACAGCCTCTTCCGCCTCGGGATCAATGTTTTGGGCGGACTCATGCAACTTCAGAACATTTTCCTTCTGGGCTTTCTAAATACATCTTCTCATGTTTTAAGGCAAATTTTCGAGAAATTTGAGGGGAATCTTTGTTGTTGTTTCTTTTTTCTTTCAGTCTCTGTTTAACTTCACTCAACAATTTCAAGATAGATATCTAGAATTTGTGAACAGGAGAGGAATTGCTAAATGACCAGAAATTTCAGAGGCTCAATATTTCAGTTTCTAAAATCATAATAACTGAATAGGTTTTGAAAAGATTTACAGAGCTCTTCTAAGGATTAAAGGAGAAAATAGATATGAAAGGGCTTTGAAAACTATCAACAGGTATTTTGTGTAAGTAAACAATGGTGGGGGTGGAAACAGAACTATTGTCCAAAACAACCCAGGATGAAACAATTAACGAATTTAGAAGAAAACCTTCAGAATGGGAGAAGATATTTGCAAATGACAAATCTGATAAAGGGTTAGTATGCAAAATCTATAAAGAACTTATCAAACTCAGCACCCCAAAAAATAATCTAGTTAAGGAATGGGGAGAAGAAGACATATACCCTGGGGCAAATAATACATTATATGTTAATAAAAAAAAGTTAAAAAAAAAAAAGAAATGAGCAAAAGACATGAACAGATATTTTTCCAAAGAAGACACAGGTAGCCAACAGACACATGAAAAGATGCTCAACATCACTCATCATCAAGGAAAGACAAATCAAAACTACAATGAGATATCACCTCACACCTGTCGGAATAGTGACAATACAAGACAAGACAAGACAATAACAGTACAAGAAACAACAGAGGTTGGTGAGGATGTGAAGAAATGGGGATGTGGAGAAAGAGAAAGAAACAAAGAGAATTTGTTTTTTATTTTTTATTTTATTTTTAAAGATTTTATTTATTTATTTGACAGAGAGAGAGAGAGAGAGAACAAGTCGGTAGAGAGACAGGCAGAGAGAGAGGGAAGCAGGCTCCCCGCGGAGCGGAGAGCCCGATGCGGGGCTCGATCCCAGGACCCCGGGATCATCACCAGAGCCGAAGGCAGAGGCTTTAACCCACTGAGCCACCCAGGCACCCCTGAGAATTTATTTTTTAGAAAAGAAACTCTCAGACTGTTGGTGGTAATGCAAATTGGTGCAACCACTGTGGAAAACAGTATGGAGGTTCCTCAAAAGGTTAAAAATAGAGGTACATTATGATCTAGCAATTATACTACTAGGTATTTATGCAAAGGATACAAAAATACTGATTCAAAGGGACACATATACCCAGATGTTTACAGCAACATTGTAAAAAATAACCAAATTATGGAAAGAGCCCAAATGTCCATTGACTGATGAATGGATAAAGAAGATGTGGTATATATAATGAAATATTACTCAGCCTTCTAAAAGAATGAAATCTTGCCATTTGCAATAGATGCAAGTAGATGGAGCTAGAGTGTATTATGTCCAGGGAAATAAGTCAGAGAAAGACAAATATCATATGATTTAATTCATATGTGGGATTTAAGAAACAAAACAGATGAACATAGGGAAAGGGGGAAAAAGAGAGAGAGGCAAACCATAACAGACTCTTAACTATAGAGAAACAAACTGAGGGTTGATGGGAGGGAGGTAAGAGGGAGATGGGCTAAATGGGTGATGGGTATTGAGGGCACCTGATGTGATGAGCACCAGGTGTTATATCTAAGTAAGGAATCATTAAATTCTACTCCTGAAACCTATACCACACTACATGTTAACTAACTAGAATTTAAATAAAAACCTAAAACAAAAATGAAAACAAAACAAAACAGCCCAGGGTAAGGCCCCTGTCCCCTAATGCCCAAGACTACTCCCTTCAAAAATAAACCAAACCAACCCAAACCAAACCAGCCCTCCCTACCCTTCCCCATAGGTTCTGTCTAGTTCTAAACATTATAATTGGGTTATGGATGTTTCAAAATTAGAACTCCATAGGCTTTTTGTGACACTAACACTCAAGGGAATCTGCGTTAGGATTGTGTGCTTAACACGAGATTCTACCGCTTCTACTTGGCCAGATGCCACTACAGAAAGTATTGAGTTAGCTGCTTCATGTTTACTTCCCTCTTGCATTGGCTTGTGTTAGGCAGTGATTTTTAGTTTAGTAAAAATATTCGCAATGTGTGCGTAAGCTCAGGCTGGTGAGTGTGCCATTTCAGAACGCTCTAGAAGGCATTAGTTCCTATATAACCACTGAGAGCTGTTGCTTCCTTCTTGCTGCAAACCTGCAATGGTAACTTCAAAGAAAAAGAAAAATGGGAATCTTGTCTGGGAAACAGGAATAGCAGTGATGACCCACAGGTCTAATATATATTGTTATAAATAGTTCTTATAAAGAAATTCTTAAGTTCTTTAGAATTCACCATCTTTTCATTACACAATATGAACTAACAACAGAAAACAGAATTGTCTTAAGAGACTGGCTTTGCCCTCTTTTCATGCCCATGAGCTTCTAAATTTACATGTCACTTAGGCACTAATAAAAAACAACACTTTTCCTTAAAAGCTAACCAGAAATTACATTTCTCATCACTCTCATTCTAATATGCTTACACGAACAACATTGATTTTATTTAACTCAAACCAAACTCAAAGACAAAATTCTTCCAAAGAGAGAATTTGTTTAATGAAAACTTAAAGAAATTGATAAGACAGATTTTGTTTTTGCTCAGTCTTTGTATGAAATAGCACCTTGCTTAGTGTTTCTTCAGGAATATTATGCTTACCAACCAGATTCGGTATGCTTTAATGATGTACCAAAGTCTGCAGGATCTATGTGCTGTATTTGTCAGGACAGTCTAGGACTACAGAGGACCTGGGCATCACATTTAATCCACTTCACCGCCTGACCCCCGACCTTCCTATTCATGATAACTCTATCTCCTCTCCTAGGTACTGTTCCATTGCAGGATATCTGCATTCTTGAAGATGTTTCAGGACCTCCTATATAGAGCAGCATGAAAGGCAGAAAATGTCTAGATTGATAATCTGCAGACCCAGGTTCCAGCTGAGGCTTTGTCACTGACAGACTGTTAATCCTCTGTTTCCTAACTTGTAAAATGGCATGCATAATGTCTTCCCTACTTATCTCATGCAATTGATGTGAAGAATTAACTACAAACTATAGGCTAAACTAACTTTCATAAACTATAAAGCCCTATGGTGAGGTATCATTATAATAGAAGCTAGGATTTAGACTCATTTACTTCTTTACTCTTAGAGTGGGTATGAAAATGAAGAAAAGCTGTGTCTCGCAAATTTTTTTCTCTTTTTTTTTTGGTGCTCCTTGATGTTTCTTAGTTTGATCCATAGATTATAGTCATTGACATTTTGTCATGGTCCACTCCTCAGTCTCTAGGCAAGAGATTCTAAGAATAAGTGGTTTGTTGTATCATGTCATCTATCACAAATTGTCTGAAGCCAAAGAAACATAGTACTGAAATAATATTTTGTTTCATAGCACTTGATAAGTTCAGGGAATTCAAATGAAAGTTTAAATATAAGTCATCGTTTCAACAAATCTTAATGAACCGGCATCTATACTGAGGTATAGGTGTAATCAACATTAGTAATCAGTAATTGCTTACCATTGCAGACCCAACACGGCTGACTTTGATGGGATTCCCTCTACCAGAAAGGTCCATCTGTGCTTTGTCCATCACATACAGGCAAGCATCAAGGATGCCATCTTCAAACTATTTGGGAAAAATTAAAAAATAAAATGAAAAACATGAAAAAAAAAAAAAAAGAGAAACTACTTAATGTCCACTCTGTGAGTCCAACATTCTCTGCCAAAAAACAAAATAAAAGCACAGGCCAATGTTTAGAGACGTGTATTTTCTATATAGTAAACACCAATAATCTTCAGTATGAAATATTAAAGTAGAAGGAAGAAGACATCCTCTTTTGTTTTTCAGTAAAATGGATAAAAATTTAAAAGCAAGCTAGAAACATAAACAGAACTACTGCAGAGCTGGTATACTCAAGGACCGTGAACTGACTTGAAGTTCTTCAGAAAATTGTATAAGTTAATTTAGAAGATTTCTCCAGCATGTGGGCTCTAGTGCCCAAGGCAAAGGAATAAACGATGTACCAAAGTCAGCCCAAAGTCTTGAGACCTCAAAAGTAACATGAATCCTTGTGCATGTCAAAAATAAATGGCTCTCAGGTATGTCACAGGGAGATATTTCAGGCCTGTAAACCTTGCATTGGTAATAGCAGGACACCACGTGAATGCTTGTCCAAGGTTTCACCTCTTTTAAAACAAGATAGATGCCATGGTCTCTTTGTCTTAAAGTCTTAAAAGACTCTACCTTTTAAAACAAGGTAGACTCCTCCAAAGAGAGGGCAGGAAGGCCTAGAGAAGGATTACATTATCTTTTTTTAAAAAAAATTTTTATTTATTTATTTGACAGGGAGAGAGAGATCACAAGTAGGCAGAGAGGCAGTCAGAGAGAAAAGGGGAAGCAGGCTCCCCGCTGAGCAGAGAGCCTGATGCGGGGCTCGATCCCAGGACCCTGAGATCATGACCTGAGCCAAAGGCAGAGGCTTTAACCCCTGAACCAGGCACCCCGAAAGATTACATTATCAAGGGAACAGTCAGTTCCATTGCAGGATCTCTCCATTCTTAAAGATCTTTCAGGATCTCTTACAGAGAGGAGCACGGGAGGCTGTTCATAGTTTGATTTCATTAGAAAGAACTACTGGCCCCAAGCAACACCATAATTTTTTTTTTAAAGAAAGGAACAAGGGCAAAATAGTAATAAAATAGCAAAATGGGGAAATTTCACCTATATTGCACCTTATTGAACAAGAGATACCAACACCTTGCCTATCCACCCTTGTACTTGTGACAGAAACCACAATCTTAATGGCTAATTACTGTGTAGTTCTTGATTAAATCCAGTTAAAATACCAACTCCTGGGAACCCTGAACTGATCGGATGGATGTTGTAATGTAAGGGCACTAGTTCTTTAGATATGTAAAGAATTCATTATTCTGGTTCTTATTAGGTACCATCTCTCAGTCTGTGGGACATGAAATTGTGAACTGGAGAGGTAAAGAAATAGTCACAGAACTAGTCATTTCCCTGCACCATTGCAAACTAATAGCTTGGCTGGTTGCTTGGACTGAAAGACCCAGATTAATGGACTCTGAATGACAACAGAGACAGATGGTGGCCCTGCTCAAGGGTGTCTACCCAAAGGCTACTCAGCATGCTGGCTGAGGATTACCCTGATCATGCTTGGGATTCTTTCCCACTCTTCCCTGTTATCCACTTTGGTGACTTTTTTCCTTATTATCTCTCTACACAGTGTTTTTTTGGGGACATAAATAGAATCACACCTAAACATTAGGAATTAGGGCACCAGACAATAGGCAATATCATAGGTTGTATGTCATTCAGGAAGGGAAGGTTTGTAACCAGGGAGCCAGGTGGGGTCCAAAAACAGGAGGAGAGCACACAGATGATTGGCTTGGCAGGATATCAGAAGTGCAGGGAAGAAAGCCAGAGCACTGGGCACACAATTCTCCGGAGTCCGGGTGAAGGAGTGGGTCATAAATTCAGGCAGACAAGGCAAGAACTAGTGACAACATTGATCCCAATGGCCAGGCTGGATCAGGGATAAGGGATACAGGGAAAGCTCACATGGAAGTCAAAAGAAGGCATCAGAAACCAAGAAAGTATCATGCGACCTGGTGAGACCAGGTTCCATGAAATCTACCCTCTTGGATATGCAGAACAATGGTGCACAATTCCAATCATCTCATTCAAACACTCATCTTTTCTCATGTTGCTAATGAAGGGCCTTCACTGAACCACAGGACATATACTCTTAGGGGCATATGGTAGAAATATCAGTCACTTTTTCCATTGTTAGAGATATCCAACTGAAAAAGTTTGAATTATCAAATATCTTAAATGGAATACTATTTGCTATTTTATATCCAGACAGTAATGTGAAGTTGCAGTTGATAAAATGTCTCAGGGTAAAAGTCCAGTGGGCCCTCCTTTGATGAAATGGTGATAGTCTTCTCTAATTCTCATTTCTAATTTTCTAGAATCCTATACTAACAACAACAACAACAAAAAAAGGTAATTTCTTTGAGTTGAGCACACACCTTGCAGTATCTTTTGCAACATTATCAAAACACTTTTCCCTGTAAGAAAAGGAAAACTTCAGTCTATTCCATGTTGGAGAACAATGTCTGAGCTAATGAGATTTCACTATACTGGATGCCAAGCATTTCTCACTAGAATGCCGTGTTATCCACAGAATCTCTGATCTCGGTAACCTTGTAATACCTGAAGATACGGGGTTTCAGTGGATAAATTATGTAGTTGCCTTTCTAAGTCTCTACTCCTGGGCTGTCTGCCTTGGAGTCTCAGATCCTCAAAAACAGGAAATTGTGTATGTCTGATATCAACATACGGCACCTTGTAGTGATACATGGGACAAAAAAATATTAAAGAAAAACGTCCTTGACAGTGACAAATGTTAAATGGCTTACCTGACCATAGCTCCAGCTTCTACTCTTGATATCATCGAAGTCACCATAAAAAATAACCCCGATGTCATTCAGGACATATTCTTCTTTTTCTTTATCATCATCCAGGTACACAGCATCCTCTGTGTCAGAATTTAAACATCATGACCATTACCAAACTACACAGCTTTCATATACTCGCAAGTTTGTTCTGGTCCGAAGCAGCATTTTAATCAACTAAATGAAAAAAAAAATGTCTTTTGTCTCACTATATGTAATTTCAGCAATGGCGAACCTAATCGGTAGCCAAGATCAACATGTCAAGGATGACATTCGTCAGCAAAATGCTGACAGACTCTGGCTCTTTAAGTTCCAAGTAGCACAATTAAATTCACATGTCTCATTAAACATTTTTAGGATGCTGGGACATTAGTAGTTTTAGAATAAGAATTCTGTGATGCAGATACAAATCTGTAACACAGATCAAAAAATAATTTCCAAGCTATTAGCATTAATAGAAAACTAGCCAAACCTTAATGATTTTTAAAACAAGTCTGTGATGTATTAGAAGAATGCAGGATGGCCTGTCCTGCCCGATGTGTGGCCCATCGGACAGGAGGAGGCAGGCTGTGGGTCGTGTCCTATCAATGAACAGTCCTTGCGGATGTGCTGGTAAGTATGTGTGTCCTACCAGCCTCCCGAGTCAGCTTCCTCTACTGCAAGGACTTTTCTCCCTGTGGCCATAATCTCAGGAAGGCCACGCTCCCCATCTGCCTGCTCAGTAGTTAGCTTGATACTTATTCCCAGGCCAGGTATGAAAACAGCAAAAGCATCACCAACAAAGGCAGGACCATACAGGTATAAATTACACTCAGGTAAATTTTATGGTTGGAACAGGGCCACATTTGATTCTGACTCGGGACACAGTTTATTATGTTTCTCTGGCTCCCTGTTGCCTTTTCAGGGTTCTTTCCTCCTCATTCCATAAGACTTTTATCATTCTTTTCGGAGTAGCTGTCAACTTTGGCTGCATGTTAGAATCATCTGGGTAGATTTAAAAACTTCTGATTCCTCCTGGATTGAACTCTAGATTGATTAAATCCGAATTTCTGGGGACTGGGGGCAAGATCCAGGTATCTTGGAACAAGGGTTTGTTTGTTTTTTCCTTCTTAATTTCATTCATTCATTCATTCATTCATTCATTCATTCATTCATTCATTCATTTATTAAGGTGTTTTTCCCCCCAAATACATTTATTTTTTCAGTGTTGCAAGATTAATTGTTCATGCACCACACCCAGTGGTCCATGCAATATGTGCCCTCCTCAATACCCACCACCAGGCTCGCCCGACCCCCCACCACCTCCCCTCTAAAACCCTCAGTTTGTTGCTCAGAGTCCACAATCTCTCATGGTTCATCGCCCCCTCCAATTTCCCCCCATTCACCCTTCCTTTCCTTCTCAAAATGCCCTCCATGTTTTTCCTTATGCTCCACATGTGAGATCACACATGACTCTCTCTTCTTGACTTATTTCACTCCGCATAATTTTTATTTATTTATTTATTTATTTATTTATTTATTTCACGCTCTTTAGTGATTCTGATATGCTACCAACTCTGAGAACAAATGCTCTAGTCCTTTGCTGTTCAAAAGATCCTTGAAAGACCAGGGCCATCAGCATTATCTGTGAGTTAGTGAGAAATGCAGAGTCTCAGGCCCCAGCTCAAGACCTACAGAATCCCACTCTGCATATTAACAAGATCTGCAGGGGATTTATGTATACATTAAAATTTGCAAAGCATGGCTCAGTCCAACCAGTTTAGATCCCCATTCTGGGCTACAGAATAGCTGTGATTGAAACATTTGGAGTCTTTGGTCTAATCTCCTCCTCAGTACTTTGTTATATCTTCCTTTTTCTATTCTCTACCTCTTGCCTACTATTTACCTAGTTTTCTGCAAGCACACACACACACACACACACACACACACACATTTACATAGATACTAATATCCAACAACTGCACGTTTAAAGTGTGCAATTTCACAATCAAAATAATAAACTTATCCATCACTACAAAAATTTGTTGTGTCCCTTTGTAATTCTTCCCTCTGGATTCTCTCTCTGACCTCTCACTCCTACCAGGGAACCACTAATCTGCTGTCTGTCACTGTAAATTCATTTGCATTTCCTAGAATTTTATATAAAAAGAATCCTCCATCGTGTTCTTTTTTGGGGGTCCAGCTTCTTTCAAGAAGGCTAGTTATTTGAAATTCATCGATGTCGTATCAATAGCTCATTCATCCCAAAGCCATTTCATGTTTCCAGGAAAATCAGAGTTACATGACAAATGTGCAGCAGCCTTCCCTCTGCCCTTGCTCACGCTCTAATGCTCCACATTGGCCTTTCAGGGTCTGGAGACAGAATGCCATGGTTTTACCGGAATTCTGTGCCTAGGCATATGTCCCCTAAACGGAAGTGAGAGCTTCATTTCCAAGTGGAACAAATCAGAGAAGTGACTGCTGCATACGAGGTCAATGTTTCTGAGCAGTAATACAAAAGAACACCTTTAAAAGAAAATCCCATGAGGGTGTGTGTCTGGGGGGGGGGGGTTTGACCATTTACAGGGATAGTCCTCCACCAGATACAACCAAACACCCTGGGAAGTAAAGGCCACTTCCGTTTCCATCCTTTTATAATAGTGGCTTAACTAGTGTGACCATTGTGATAATAAACATCTTAGTCAAGTGGGTTTCAGAGGCCTGTTACTGAGATAGAAATCTCCTCCAAAGACCACTGAGGTCTAGAAGGGCCATTTGGCAGTGTGTTTTTAACACGTTTTCATTATAATATGAGATGTTTATAGCCTTGTCCTATAAGATATTAGAAATTGGATTGTATTATAGAGCTACTATAATTTAAACGATTGGTATAAAAATAGATTCATGGGTGAAAATAGAGAGCTTAGATATAGATATTACTGTATGCATGTTTCTATGAAATCAATATATGATGAAGAAAATACTATAAATCAAAGAAGATGACTAGAGTGTTTATTAAATTCAGCTGAGAAAATTGGCTGTTTATGAAAAGTAACTTCTCTGTACATCAAAATAAATTGAAAATTAATTTAAAACCTGAATTAGAAAGCAGCATAAGAAATTTAAGATAAAAATAAAAAAATTGAATATTTGGTCTCTAGATGAAAAAGTTTTATCTAAACAAAAATAATAGAAAAAACAAAAAAGTGGTCTTAAATCATTTATTTACTTATTTATTTATTTATTTATTTATTTATTTATTTATTTATTTACTTTAGAGAAAGAGAGAGAGTATGAGTCGAGGGGTGGGTGGATGGGACAGAAGGAGAGGGAGAGAGACAATCTTAAACAGTCTCCACACCCAGTACAGAGCCCGATGCAGGGCTTGCTTTCACAACCCTAATATCATGACTTGGAGTGAACTAAACAATTGGAGGCCCAACTGACTGAGCCACCTACGTTCCCCTCCGTGTTTTTTTTAAATATAAATACACATTTTGAATTTCAGATATAATGTAATTTAAAAGTGGACTAGAGAAATATTTGCAACAACAGGAAACCTTAGCAAATTTTCCTTATATATAAAGGATTCCAATAAATTGATGACAAAATCAAAAAGTGCATTTAAAAAGCTAACAAAAGGAAAACCAGTTCACAGTGAGGAAATCAAAACAGAAAATAAATATATAAAAGCAATTTTAACTGAGTAGTAACCGAAGAACCACAAAGGTTTGCAAGTAAATTTTTATCCACAAAAATACCATTTCAATCTATTTTTATTCTTTTACAGATAATATTTTTTAACTTGACTTTAAGGTTTGTTCTTTTCTTTGAAGTTTTGACATTTAAACAGTTTGCATCTAGGTGTGGGTCTTTTTTTCATTTACCAGGTTTGATACTTTCTTGTCCTTTACAGTTTAACAATGTGAGTCTTTCTTCAGCTCTGGGAATTTCTTTCTCTTTTATCTTTGACTATTTTCTTCTTTCTGTATTTTCTTATAATAAAATGCCTTTTAGGCTGATGTTCAACTTTCCAGATATTCTCCATTCCTTTTACCATACTTTCTTCTCTATCTCTCTATCTCTTTCCCTCTTTCTGTCTGTCTCTCTCTATATCACACACACACACACACACACACACACACACACACACACACACGCACACGCATATGCATTATGTAAGAAAGTATGTTAAGAAAAAGTATCATCAGCATCTCCAGAAGAATTGAGGAATTCTTGGAACAAAAAAGTGGTTGAATGAAGTATGGTATATAATGAACAGCTGTATAAAAGCATTGGGAAATAAAATAAAATAAAATAAAATAAAATAAAATAAAATAAAATAAAATAAAATAAAAGCATTGGGAAGATCTTTATATACTACTATGGAATGATATCCAGGATCTCATAAGGCAAAAAAAAAAAAAAAAGGGTGCACAAAAAAATGTATATAATTTACTACCTTTTATTTAAGGAAGAAGGGAGGTAAATAGGTAGGTAGATACATATTTATATGCATTCACATATGTGCTTATATTTTTAAATGTAGAGATAAACCAAAAATTAACAAAATTATTATCCTAAGTGTAGGAAGAATATTTGGGAGTTAGACTTTCTCTCTGAAGTATCTTTATTGCTTTGTAATTTGACTTTGGGGTTACATAAATGTTTTGTAAAGTCATAAAACAAAACTAAATAGAAATAGAAGACAAAACAATTTCTAAATAAATGAAGCCAAAAAGAAGCAAATGAACATGACTGTGTAAATAGATTAGTGGATTAACCACAGAAAACTATTTCAAGTTACTTTAAAACAGAATAATTTCACTATATATACCCAGTAGAATATAGCATAAAGAAAAACTGTAAAATAAACAAAATGAAAGAGAAAGTAAACTGTTTCAGTTATCATATTGTTACTAATAATATTGATATTGCTATCTTGAAATGAATATAACATAAGCAATGAGGTTAATGGCATTAGAAACCAAAATTTGCAGGATAAGAGAAAAAATGCATAAGCAAAAATCAAAGAAATAGAATTTGAAACCTTATATTTTAACTTCAAGCCACTTATTACATAATATTCCTTTGCAAATCATTTTAGATTTAGTGCTATTTTTCCTCAATTGCTTTATTACATTTTTTTTTTTATCTGGAGGGAAAGGCATTCTTTCATTTTTCTTTTCATAATGACTTGCAGGCATGATACGATACTTAGTACTGTAGCTGCCAGAAATTGGTATTGTTTAACTCCTGCTGCTGCAGAGTAAGAGCGGGACTGATTTTGAATAAAAATGAAAGCATTAAAAAATCTGACTTCAAAAATAAGTTTTTCTTTAAAATCTTTGTAAAATAGGGGCATCTGGGAGGCATAGTCACTTAAGACTCTGACTCTTGAATTCACCCAGGTCATGATCTCAGGATTGTGAGATAAAGCCCCACATTGGACTCAGCTCTGGGCATGGAGCCTGTCGAAGATTCTCTCTTCCTCTCCCTCTGCCTTTTTCCCTTCTCCCTCTCCTCTCTAAAAACAGACAAATAAATAAAATCTTTGTAAAATGGCTGTAAGACTGACTCATCCTTGGAAAGCATCATAACCAAGTGAGGTTTACATGGTTGCTGGCCCTCCCAGCCCCAAACATTTCTGTGAGTTACCTGCCTGTGATTCCTCTCTTAATCTTATATGCACACTTGTTTCCTTACTCAAGAGAAAGAAAAAGTATTTAAAAAGAAAGAAAAATGCATTGAATAAATAAATAAACTTAATATATAAAATTATTAAATACTTCTTTAAATAGTGTAACTTTGTCATTACAGCATGTCAACAATAAATTCAAAGAACTTTTTTTTTTCTGACAATGCTGCCTGGAGTCTTTTGTGTAAATGTGTTTTGTAAAATAATCTTGAAACTGTACACTGACATATTTTTGGCCAGATTGCATTAGGCTTTGTTTTGTTTTGTTTTTCATTCAAAAATGACTTTAGGATTGGGGTGCCTGGGTGGCTCAGTCATTAAGCGTCCGCCTTCGGCTCAGGTCATGATCCCAGAGTCCTGGGATTGAGCCCCACATCGGGCTCCCTGCTCGGCAGGAAGCCTGCTTCTCCCACTACCATTCCCTCTGCTTGTGTTCCCTCTCTCGCTGTGTTTCTCTCTGTCAAATAAATAAGATCTTTAAGAAAAAAAAAATGACTTTAGGATTGATTAATTCCTTGATTGCCATATTCTCACATTAAGAGATGTATATCAGTGCAGTAATACTGCAGAAATCTTAATAAGTATAAACTTTGGGGGTAGGCAGCTTCTTTGTTTCTTCTCTGTCTATGCTTGTCAATTAAGGTGTTTTTTTTCCCTCTACTTACAAATCCTTTGATGCTTTTAGCCAGAAATTAGTATTATAAAGCTATTTTTGAGTATAGTTTGTGTCAAATAAAAATATTTGTTTTGGTAATAACTTTTCTAAGCTGACTTCACTCTAGCAAGATATTTTTCAGTCCTTTTACTTTATTAAACTCTGCACTTGTTCTGAAATATTTTGTAACACTCAACTTTTTTGTATTTTTGCCATTTGAAAGGTTGGTGTAGTTGGTCTGTAATTAAGTTGCAAATTTAAAACTACTGTTAATTTTGTAATCAAAATATAGATATTTTTGTCCTAGTACATGTCATTCCACCTACAGCTGTACCTGGAATCCCACTGACCTTCTAGCTACCAATCATTTCCTCACAATTCACAAATGAAGAATGTGAAATTCAGTGAATGCAGTTACTAATCTTATTGGGGGTGAATCTCATTTAACCAAAATCAAATTGTATTTGCACTAAAATGATGATACAAGTTAATGATACACTCTGGAATTGGAAGACCTTCTCACTTAAGGCTTCAAAGTGGCTTATTCAGCTATGTTCTAGGTCACTACTCTTTACTTTGTTCACCTGCTGGGGAGTGATTTTTTAAATGTTGAAAAATAGCCATTCTAATAACTGCCAAATATCTTTGTTTTAGGAATATATAACATGAAAAATTTAAAAAATATGTATGAAGGAAGAGACCACTTATCTCTTTCCATATTGTTGTGCTTATTCTCTTATGGCCTACAAACGCATTCTTGGAAGTTTGCTTTCACCATGATTTTTCATCAACAAATATTATTAAGAGATTTTTTCCACTTATAGTAGTTCCTGAAATACTATGAAGTGTTTTAATCAGAGCATACTATGATCAGAAATCTAATTCCATTATAATAAAATATCAAACAAAAGGATTTTAGAAAAAATAAATTTAAGTTGAAAATATCAGTAATAGCTCATCATACACTTTCTCTTTACAAACCAAATGTTCAAGTTCTATCCACAGAAAAGAACTAGAAAAAACAACCAATGTAGTAGCAATGAGTCTCTCGAGCCTGGATTATGGTCTCTAAGTACTATTCCTTTCTCTCCCCGCTTCCATAGTAGAAGGTACTCAGGTTCCCTAAGAGAAATGACTCATTAAAAATCTGGGAAAAGAAATGTACAAGACCAACTTGAAATACTTCTTCTTACCAGAAAATAAAGAGGCTATTAAAGATTCTTGGAGTCATGACAAAGCAATCAGAAATAAACTTGAAAGGGTTCCCACTGTCCAAGAATAAGACAATTCAAGTATCAAAAAAATAAGCCACTGCAAAGGATTAAAACAAAAAAAATTTCAATATTCAATCATTTATAGTAATTTAAAGAATTCATTGGTTATCTTTGCAGGATGCTAAAATCCAACTCATTATTCTGATAACTTAGAAATAAGGAAAGGGGCACATACCTAGGCTTCTTATATGAATACTACCTCAAGGCAACAAAATAACTGATGCTAATAGATGCAGAAAGAATGGTAGATTAGAATATTGCCATTTCGCAATCCCTAATGAAATAACAAAGTTAGGCTGAAGTCATTTGTCAAAAGTTCTAGTGTAGAATTTCATAATGGATGTTAAGACTGACAAAACCTGATCTTACTGATAAATCTAAACATCACTACAAGAGTGACAACCAGACATCATGTATCTCCTAATGGGATGGAAGCCTTGGGAAGCATAAAGCATGAATTACATAGCATTTTTGCTCTACTTTCCCATCCCTACCACAAAAAGAAAACGATTCTCTTGAAGATAAATCTGACTGAGTCTCAGATCAAACTAACTGCTTGATAAATGCAAGGGCTAGAGAAATGTTACATGACACCAGGTGATAGGACAGATATAGCAAAATCTTTATAACTATCGAATCTGCGACATAACGTAAGTAGATATTCGTTGTACTACTCTTTCTACTTTTGAGTTTGTTTGAAAGTTTTTTTTTTTAAAGATTTTATTTATATATTTGACAGAGAGAGAGATCACAAGTAGGCAGAGAGGCAGGCAGAGAGAGGGGGGGAAGCAGGCTCCCTGCTGAGCCAAGAGCCCGATGTGGGGCTCGATCCCAGAACCCTGAGATCATGACCTGAGCCGAAGGCAGAGGCCTCAACCCACTGAGCCACCCAGGTACCCCTGTTTGAAAGTTTTAATAATAAAAATAAGGCTTGCCAATGGGTGTAAAAGAACTTAAATAAATAAAACATTCAAAATGTTTCTAATTGCATGTGAAGATTCAAAATTGTAATAGTATGAATTCAACCCAA
>CM053608.1:108873175-108912049 GCA_028646535.1 Procyon lotor
CGACATAACGTAAGTAGATATTCGTTGTACTACTCTTTCTACTTTTGAGTTTGTTTGAAAGTTTTTTTTTTTAAAGATTTTATTCATATATTTGACAGAGAGAGAGATCACAAGTAGGCAGAGAGGCAGGCAGAGAGAGGGGGGGAAGCAGGCTCCCTGCTGAGCCAAGAGCCCGATGTGGGGCTCGATCCCAGAACCCTGAGATCATGACCTGAGCCCAAGGCAGAGGCCTCAACCCACTGAGCCACCCAGGTACCCCTGTTTGAAAGTTTTAATAATAAAAATAAGGCTTGCCAACGGGTGTAAAAGAACTTAAATAAATAAAACATTCAAAATGTTTCTAATTGCATGTGAAGATTCAAAATTGTAATAGTATGAATTCAACCCAAATTAGTTTCTATAGTCAATGAAAACCCAACCAAAATTCCACTCAGACTTTTTTTTAGAATTCTGCATGCTGATTTAAAAGTTTATCTGAAAAGGGGCACCTGGGTGGCTCAGGCGTTAAGTGTCTGCCTTTGGCTCAGGTCATGATCCCAGGATCCTGGGATTGAGCCCTACATTGGGCTCCCTGATCAGCAGGAAGCCTGCTTCTCCCTCTCCCACTCCCTCTGCTTGTGTTCCTTCTCTCACTGTGTCTCTCTGTCAAATAAATAAATAAATCTTAAAAAAAGGTTTATCTGAAAAGACAATGTGAAAAAATAGCCCAAAAAGAAAATGTTGAAAATGAAGAAAAATGGGGGGATATTTCTCATGGTAAATTGATCTTTGGTTCCAATCTATCTGTTCCTATATCCGCACCTTTGCCATGTAACTACTCATCCTCCTTTCTAAAGGTAGAACATCCTTCTCTTGACTTTGGGGCTTACTGTGGCTAAAAGGATGTTAGTCCATGTGATGTAGGCAGGGGTTTGGAATATGCTTGCACACTTGAACATGTGCTCTTGCATTTCTGCCATCCATGAGAAAAACATGCAGTAGCAAGCCCACTAGCCCCAGGGGGCTGCGAGACACATGGAGCAGAGCATCTCAATAGCTGGGTGGTAAGAAGCGGGGCCTCTCTGGCTATTCTCAAAGCAGAGCTGGCCAGTCCAGTCTGGTCTACATTAGCGCAGCCACACACGAGACCTAGATCCATGAGCTAACACGCTTGTTGTTGTAGACCAGTGACACTTTCTGGCTCTTTCTTATGTAGCATTACTGTGATTATAGCCAACGAAAACAAAGTTATAATGCAAACTGATTTTGACATAGTAGTAGATAAATATATGCATAAAGCTAAATGTATATTAGGTCTTAGTAGATGGTAAAGATGGCATTTAAAATCAACAGGTAATGCTATATCTGATCAGTAAATGATGTTTTGACCACTGGCTATTCCTGTGGGAAAAAATTTTCAGTAAGATCTTTTTCTCCCACTAACACAAAAGTTATCAATAGATTTAAAAGACCCATGTGTGTCTCTTCCTGCCAACCCTTAATTCACGTAAATTGTCCCAGATATGAACAGGTCAAGAAATGCAATGCTCAATAAATATATAAAAAATGTTCAACTTCACTAATAGTTAGAAATACATGAATTAAATTGTGAAATGTTAATGTAATACCATATTTTGCCCATCATATTAACAAATATTAAAACAAATGGTGTCAATGAAGCCATGAAGATATGCATGTTCTCTTGTGCTGTGGCTGTATTCTAGACCACAGCAGCATTTTTAAGAGTAATTTAGTGGTATCTATGCAAATTTAAAATGTGAATTGACTTTGACCAAGCAATGCTATTTCCAGGTATTCATTCTGCAAAAATACATTTGTTTAACATCTATGTGAGACATTCAATGTAGCATGGTATGCTATGGTGAAAATGAGCGGCGATCAGAATATTTGTAAGCAAAAGACCAAATTGATTATGGTACAACCACACCCAGTAGTCATTAAAAAGAATATGTATGTACTGAAATAGAAAACTTTCCAAGATATATGATGCAAGGAAGTAAAGTATAGAATGACATGTATAAATAATGCCCTCTATGTTTTGGAAAAATACCAACTCCACAGGTATATATATAAAATTATAGCAAAGTATCCAGAACAATACATACAGTTGGTTTCCTTTTTTTTTTTTTTTTTAAGATTTTATTTATTTGACAGTGAGAAATACAGCGAGAGAGGGAACACAAGCAGAGGGAATGGCAGCGGGAGAAGTAGGCTTCCTGCTGAGCAGGGAGCCCGATGCGGGGCTCTATCCCACGACCCCGGGATCATGACCTGAGCCAAAGGCAGACGCTTAACGACTGAGCCACCCAGGCACCCCACATACAGTTGGTTTCCTATGGAAGTTCTCAAGGATCAGAGGGTAGGTGAGAAGGAAATTTCACTTTTTACCATATATATGACTACACGTGTGATTTGAAAAGGACAATGTATTCAATGAACTGTCAGATAAAAATGAAAACCATTCAAAAATTCATTAAGGGGTGCCTGGGTGGCTTAGTCGGTTAAGCCACCAACTCCTGGTTTGCACTTAGGGTTGTGAGATCCAGCCCCGTGATGGGTCGGTGCTCAGCATGGAGTCTGCTTGACATTCTCTCCCTCTCCCCTTGCCCTCCCTCCTCTGCTCTACCCCCTGCCCATGCATGTGTGCATGCACTCTCTCTCTTAAATAAACAGATAAAATCTTTTAAAAATGCATTAAATGGACGGAAATACACCAAAATGTTAACAGTGTCTGTGATTTGTAGATTTCTGAGTTCCTTTTATGTTTCCATTATTTTTATTCTATAAGGCTTTCATCATTAGTCAAGAGTTAGTTTTAAAACGTTTTTAAAAAGTTGGTTTTAAATGTTGCATTTCAGTGAAGCACCTATTTAGTAAGACGTTATGTTCGGCTCTTAAATATCAATTTTTCCTCCTTAGTAGATATCATCATACAACCATGCATTTTCAATTTCCTTCATGTCTCCCTGCACCCTTTTCTACCCAGCACAGGCTGGATTAAACCTTGTTCCCTTAGTGTCCTATGGATGCTGCGGTCACATACATTCCTATGCAGATTGTTCTGTACTTTAGCTATTAATTGAAAATGCATGTTTTTAGTATTTACAATGTGCCAGGAAATTTCTGAGTATGGTAAAAAAAAAATAAATAAATAAACTCATTAAAACTCATAACATTTCTAAGAGGAAGGCATTACATTTCCCTCATTGTATAGATGAGGAAACTAAGGAAAACATAAGTAAAATATCTTTCCCAAAGCCATAGTGCTAGTAAGAGGTGAAATCAGGACTTGGATACTAACCTTTTCCCCAAGGAGACTGTGACTTTTGAGTCCAAGGGATCGGGTCTCTATGCCCAGCACCCAGGACAGAGTGCCTGGGAATATGGCACAATAAATGCCTACTGCAAGACTGAGAAGTGGGGGGCGCCTGGGTGGCTCAGTGGGTTAAGCCTCTGCCTTTGGCTCAGGTCATGATCTCAGGTTCCTGGGATCGAGCCCTGCATCGGGCTCTCTGCTCATTGGGGAGACTGGTTCTCCCTCTCTCTCTGCCTACCTCTCTGCCTACTTGTGATCTCTCTCTCTGTGTCAAATAAATAAATAAAACCTTAAAAAAAAAAAGATTGAGAAGTGGGGATGGATGTCTGGAGCTTGGAGAGTGAGAGAAGAAGAAAGTGAAGGATTTACTCTTGGGCTTTGGGTTATTACTGATGGGAACTTACAAATTTAAATGGCACACTATGAATAAGGAGGAGTTTGAGACTAGGCCACCCTTTTCCTTCCAGTGGCTGAATTAAATCTCACTTCACAACCAGCGGGCATAATCATGAATCCACAACAAGGCAAGAAAGTCAAATGGGAAGCCTTGATTTTAATTTTAAATTTATTTATGATTTTTAAAAGAAGATTGAGGGTGGAAAGTAGTGTTTTCTTTCCCCCATTTTTATTCATATCTGTCACTTTAAAATATAGTTGTCCAAAGCTAGGATAAAAAAAAAAAAATTACATCACCATGGAAACTCCAAAAAGCTCCCTATGTTTGATAGGCTAACAAAGATAGGAAAACTTAATCATTTGCCTCTGGAGACTTTTACTGTTGGTGTTTTGGTGTTTTTGGTTGCTTGTTTGTTTTAATTTTTGGTTTGTTTCAGAGGCATATTGAGGTTTTACTAGATCCTGGGGCAAAAACTGGTTCTCCACCTTAGTGAAATGGAGGATGCTATTAACAGTAAAAACAGTGACAAATCAACCACTGTTCTCGATACCCACCAGTTTGAACTATTAGAAAGTGTGTGTGTGTGTGTGTGTGTGTGTGTGTGTGTGTGTGTGTGTGTATTTGCCTGTAAGAGTGGGAATTGGGAGCTATACTTCTTAAATTCATGGGAGCTGGTAGGAGGAGCTGGGTGTAAAGAGCTCATTGAGTTAGCAGCAACACCAAGGATAGACTGACAACTTCTTGATGCTAAGTGACCTCTGGCAAATTAAACTCAAGAGGAAAACAGATTCCATGTGGCACCATTGGGGAATATGGCATAAAGCTGGTTTGCCCACAGCTTTGCCATCAAAGCAGACCTTCAACGTGCCTTGTTAAAGAACCACCTTTCCAAGATAACTAATAGGAGGCAAGTAGTAAAGAAGAATTATCTCATTTATTTTACTATTCCTCTGGTGGGGAGAATGGGGTAGTTTAAACTACAATGACAACAACATTGTGGACTGAGAATTTTGGGATTCACTCATAGGGCTGATCTTAGCCCCCTTGGAAATTACCACTCGCCTCCCCACACACAGAGAAAGTAAGAATTTATGACAAACGTGTAAAAATGAATGCTGAGCCTATTGATTTTAGTATCTGTATAACTTCTTTGGGAGAAGGAGGACTATTCATCACTGCCTAGGCTGAAAATTTCCTTTTGCTTATTTACATCCTATTTTAAAGTTAAAGTAAGTCCCATTTCCAAAGTCATTAAAGTCAAGCTCTGTAAAGCAAACTCAGGGGTGAAAGAAAACTACAGTGTCAGGAATGCCATCATATAAGTTCTCTCCAAAGTGACCGCCAACCAGCTTAAATCAGAATTTGGTTTTGTTTCTGATCCTTTGGAAGAAATAATAGCTTGGTTCCTTCAAAAAGGCAAAATGTGTCACCTCTTTGGAGAAGGGAGAAATTTTGAGCAAGGGGATTTGGAATAACTTTTACTTGCCTCCCCTTTCTATAACAGCTGAGCATCACTGAAGAAAGAGGGAAGACATATTGGATGGATGTAATCACTCTTCAAGGGAGTTGCCTTCACATGCAGAGCACATGTGACTCTGGATACCTTTTCCATCTCAAAGTAGATCAGAGGAGGTGGTGAACCCCAGCAGGCTGTGTGTGCTATAGGGATGTTAGGAATCACTTCCCATCTCTCAGAGTTGGGAAATGGTAGAACACAGAAAACATGGCATTTCTAGAGTCTGTGCAAGGGTCCAAAGCCACTGTCTTCCTAAAATGGTTTAATAAAGCCAATCTCAAGGTCCGCTTTTTGCACTCATTAACTCTGGAATGAAATAAATCCAAGAACGGAAGTAAGGAGTTCCTCAAGAGTTGGGTCCATTTCATTCCTTGCAAACATATTGTATACAGTTTAGACCAGCTTGGGAAGTTTTTTTTGATTTATGCTAATTTACCAGTTTTGCTGGTTAAGGACTTTTCAGGTACTTAAATATCTTCAGAAGATAAGACTGTTATTCATAAGGCAATTCTACAAAGAAAATGTCAGAGATTCTTTACTTAGTACATATCCTCAAAGAGAGCCTGTGCCCTCGTTGGCATTCTTATTATTTTTTTCTCTTTTTTGCAAATAAAATTGTTGTTTGATCTTGTAGCTATCAACCTGGTTTTATTTTTTTGTTGTTGTTTATTTATTTTTATTTTTATTTTTATTTATTTATTTTTTTTAAAGATTTTATTTATTTGACAGAGAGAAACACAGTGAGAGAGGGAACACAAGCAGAGGGAATGGTAGCGGGAGAAGCAGGCTTCCTGCAGAGCAGAGAGCCCGATGCGGGGCTCGATCCCAGGACCCCGGGATCTGACCTGGGCCGAAGGCAGACGCTTAACGACTGAGCCACCCAGGCGCCCCGTTTATTTATTTTTAATGGCAGGACTTTCCAATGTTGTAGAACATCACAGAAGCTTCTCGGCTGCCGCCTACTCTTGTTTCCCTTATTACGCAAGATGGGATATCAATGGTTCTGGTTTTAAAAATAAAAAAGCATATCCTGACCACATCAGAATATCCAAGTTTTAGCCCCAGCTTGTTTTTGTAATTTTCTATATGACCTTGAGAAACTTATCTAGGTGAAAAGTCTGTGAAAGTCTCCTGAAATGTGAGGCTCATAATTCTCTCTCTGACTCTCAGAGTGATGGTTATCAATTCAATTCAGCACACATTTGTTGAACATTAACTTGGTGCCTGGCACCAAGCTAGGCTGAATGAGAGAAGAATCCTGCTTTCCGAAATACACAATGCAGAGAGATGCTGGCTTTGAGCATTCCTTGTAGAGTCTAAACATTTTCGCACAGAAGGAATTACATACCGTATGAATTGGCTGATTAATGTGATTCTGGATTAGACCCTCTCAACTGTGCTCTTTCCAGAGCATCTCATAAACAGCTTTGGACCTTGATTCTGGGGTCATCTACGTGTCATTGGAAAGAAGGTCTGCTGTGAGCTCTCTGAGCTCCCTGCTGATTGCAATGCCATACGAAATAATACTCACTTGGTGTGAAAAGGATGAATGAGCCCCCAATGTTTTGGACACTTGCAAGAGTGATAAATGCTGTTTTATTAAATAGAAGTTTTGAATAAATAAGGGTTTAAAATGTTCACATAAGCTTTTAAAAAACTTCATGAAAATTCAATTAATCAACTATCTGATTGTTATTTTAGGCAGATACTATTCTAGGGCCTGGAGAGGGTGCAAAGATAAGCCACTGACACATCTCTCTCCACCCCCTGGCCAGGTGACCCTATTATATGTTCTTGTTGTGCTGCGACTTATGTTAGTACTTTTTACAATTGTAACTCATGTTTATTAGTAATTCATTTGTGAAATCTTTGTGGAAGCTCTGTGAGGGCAAACAATGTCTTTTTCACTGCCATATTCCCAGTGCCTAATTCAATGCTGACTCTTAATATTTGTGAACGAATAAGTAATACTGTCATACTACTCGTGGGTACTTGTATGTTGCCTTGGGGGGAGATACACCATCAATATTTGTGGACTGATGGATGAATGGCTCTAGTCTGAGGGCATAAATTCTGGCCTGAGCTCAAGGGTCTTCAAAAGAAAGGGTTATTGATCATTGTTACCTGGTGCATTACTCCAGTCTGTTCCGAAGGGTCTACAAGACCATGTATAATTACAAAGCAAATAGTGTAGAAATGAATGTTGTAATAAAATACAAGTTGGTCATATTTATTTACTGTCTATTAAAGGTATCCAGATATTGGAAACATTGATTTCTTTACATCAAGTTTAATTGATTTCTTCGTTTAAAGGAAAATATAAAAGTCATAGTGAATAAAAAGTTAGAAATACCAGACACTAATTTGGTGTCAGATGCTAAGAGAGAGAAATCTACATACACTGTGCCCACAAATTCACTAGCACACATACCATATATGTTTTTGACTTTTTTTCAAGATGGGAAGGTGTGAGATTACATTTATAACTTATCTGCGATGGTAGGTGCAGTGAGCCTATAAAGCATTTACTCAGAATTATGAAATCAATGCAGTAAACATTTATTAAACATTAAGTATATACTAGGCACTGGGCAAGGTGCTGGGATACAAGGCTGAATGAAGTAGGGGGAAACTAGCAATGGAGAATATGGGGAAAACAAGTTAGAAAGAGAAGAAAGACCCCCGAATATGATTGCTGTCCAACCAAACAGAACAATCAAATACAAACCCAGAGTACTAAGCACAGTTATGGGACATCTCAGTCTTTCAGAATACACTCTCTGGCACTAATACTAGACTACCAATCTGGAATGCTCTGAATTTAACTAAGGAAATATATTCTATAATCCAGAGCTCCTGAGCGGTTAGAAAAATAAGAGGAATTCACAATGAATGCCTAACACCTTCCTTCTATCTTTGTGGGTAGAGTTTTCTCTCCAACGCCCCGGAGAAGGGCTCCCTCATGGGATGGATCCGAAGCCTGGTTAGCACTATTAAATTAAAACCTGACCAGTAATTCTCTCTGCTTCCGCCCCTGCCCTCACTGGTGTGGTATTGCTATTGATCCCCATCAATGATTTAGGGATTAAGGAGGATAAATTGCCTATGAATGCAAAGCAAGCAGCAGGGCCCCCAGGAACCCAGTGGAACATTCTTCCATCAGTAAGTACCGCACATGCCTGTATAATTTGCAGCTTAGTGTCCTCAGCCACCCTGGACGTCGCTTCCACACCAAGTGTGTAGCATTTTTCTCACCTTGCTCTATCTTGTCAACTTCTGATTTCCTCTTTGTTAACTTTTCTACTTGGGCAATGGCTCTCTTTTTACCTGCTATCCAATTACCAGACTGAAACTCTGTGAGTCCGGGGTTATGACTTAGCATAACAGCTGGCAGGTGACAGTGTACTGGGTTGTGTGTGGGGTCCGTGACGCAGATCTTCTTTTTGGAATTTATGCCTTAACTTCTGGGCTGGGAAAACCACACAGTGCATGAAGTGGGGAGGTGATGTCTTTCTCCTATTTCATGAACACTCTCTCAGAGATCTTAGTGAGCATTTTTTAAAAAGATTTTGTTATTTACTTTATTTTATAGAGAGAGAGTGAAAGACAGAGTGAGAGAGAGAGAGAGAGAGTTGGGGGGGAGGGGCTGGGAGAGGGAAAGAACCTCGAGCGGATTCCGTGCTGAGTTCAGAACCCGATGCGGGGCTCAATCTCACGACCCTGAGATCACGATCTGAGCCAAAAATCAAGAGTCAGACACTGAACCAACTGAGCCACCCAGGTGCCCTCAGTGGGCATTAATATAAGAAAAAAAAAGGTCTGAGCTTAAAAACTGGCACCAGAATTTTTCTGGAGGGAATGGTCTTGGAAAAGTGTGTAGTCCCCGAAAGGCTCATTGTTGGAGGAACCCCAACAGCAAAATAAACGGGCTTGCTGGACTGCTCTAGTTGAGGATGCAAGAGGGGCAGGGGAACAAGGACGAATGAAGGGGTTCAGAGAAAAGGCAATAAGTTGGTGAGAGACTGGGATTGGGTTTAGGGAGGAATTGGTGAAATTTTAAGCAAAGTATACTCTCCTATGTTTTATCATTATTTTTTTGTGATTATTATGTAAACCAGCGGTTCTTTAAGCGTGGTCCCTGACCAGCAGTATCAGCATCCCCTGGAACTGGTTAGAAATGCAATTCTCAGGGCACCTGGGTGGCTCAGAGGGTGAAAGCCTCTGCCTTCCCCTCAGGTCATGATCTCAGGGTCCTGGGATCGAGCCCCACATCGGGCTCTCTGTTCAGCGGGGAGCCTGCTTCCCCCTCTCTCTCTGCCGGCCTCTCTGCCTACTTGTGATCTCTCTCTCTGTCAAATATATAAATAAAATCTTTAAAAAAAAAAAAAAGTAATGCAATTCTCAGGCTCATTAGACTACTCAATCTGAGGGTGCTGCCCAGAAACACTTTCACAGGCCCTCTAGGCCGTTCTGATGACTCCAAGTTTGAGAAACGGAGTCAGTCTTTCCTCCTCTTACCCTCCACGCCAAAGTGCCGCCAACATCTAGACACAGAGATGTTTTGTGTGACCTTTTCTGATGTTTCCGAGATAGTACAGCTGCCAGCACTGGGAGAAATCAGAATCTGAGAGGTACAGAGATGACCATGAAGATACCCCCAGAAATTTGCAGAAAGGTTGGGACACTCACAGGCCAAGGAATTAGGGGGGCTGTAGTGTTTTTCCCTGAGTTCTGGGGAGCAGGGAGGACTCACTTGCCATGTTCCTGGAATAAGCTTTCTCCCCACCTCCAAACTCTCAGTCTTTTTTTATCAAGCCTCCAACACTCTCCTTCTTGCTTCTGGTTTTCAGCAGATGACTTTGCTTTTCACCTCACTGGGGAAAAGACAGTCACAAACTGGAAACAACCTTGTCCTCCTTCCACTGAATCCAGAAAAGTTGCACACTTCCCCCGTCTTCCACATTGCTCTTGTCACACTGGAGGGCGGACAGCCACGCCTCTAAGGGCTCTTCGCCTGTTCCCTGAATTCCACCCACTCAAGGATTCTACTCCCCACGTCAGTTCTTCTCAACCTTGGCTTTAAAAATCACCTGCTGGCCTTTGTAAAAAACCTAAAGCCCAAGGGCGCCTGGGTGGCTCAGTCAGTTAAGCCCCTGCCTTCAGCTCAGGTCATGATCTCAGGGTCTATGGATGGAGCCCCATGTTGGGCTCTCTGCTCAGCAGGGAGCCTGCTTCTCCCCCGCCCCCCCCGCTTGCCTCTCTGCCTACTTGTGATCTCTCCTCTCTGTCAAATAAATAAATAAAATCTTAAAAAAAAATAAAATAAAAACAAAACAAAACAAAAAAAGAGTCTGACTCTAGATTTTGGCTCAGGTCATGATCTCAGGGTGCTGAGCTTGACCTCCGGGTCTGGTGGGGTCGCACTAGGTGGGGAGCCTGCTTCAGATTTTCTCTCTCCTTGTCCATCTGCCCCCAACACCCCCGCCCCACGCACGCTCTGTCTCTTCCTAAAAGACAAAACAAAAGAGACAAACCCTAAAGCCCAGGCTACACACGAGACCAGCCATAATGTCTGAGACATAAGTAGTTAATTCCCTGGGTGATTCTAATATGCAGCCAAGGCTCTGGACCGCTATACTCTCTCTGGGTAGTGAACTCACCTTTTCCTGGTTTGTCTCCCTCTCCATAAAATTATGGCTACTCTATTCTGTCTGTAAAAATTTCTCCTTGGGCCTTCATATCACCATCTCTGTTTTGCAGAAAGTCTTCTTGCAGAAGATGGCGATAGCCGTTCTCTCCACATTCTTACTTCTCATTGCACTGTAGCCCACGCCCATCTCTCTGGCTTCTGTCCCCATCACTGTGGTAAAAAAAATCTCTCCAAGTTCCCCAGTGACTTCCATATTTCCACAGTTTATGGCCACTTTCTTTCCTTATCCTATTGAACTCATCAGCATCATTCCAAAGAACCAGTTGCTGTCTTCTTGAATCAATCAGTTTTCCAGCTCTGTGACGCCGTGCTCTTCTGATTTCCTTTAACTGAGTCTCAGTCTCCTTCTCCTTTGTCTAGACTCTAATTGTTGATGATACTAAATCTGTGGTTGTTCTTTCTTTAAACTTCCCTGCTAGCTCCTGAGGGGGCGCCCGTATTTACATTCCAAGCTCAGGCATCTCCTGGGAGCTCTAGATTCACTGATTCAAGTGACTACTTGATGTTTTCACTTGGAGATCCCACAGATATCACCAAATTAACATTTTTTAAAAGATTTTTATTTATTTATTTGACAGAGAGAGAGAGAGATCCCAAGCAGACAAAGAGGTAGACAGAAGGAGAGGGGGAAGTAGGCTCCCCACTGAGCAGAGAGCCCGATGTAGGGCTCGATCCCAGGACCCTGAGATCATGGCCTGAGCTGAAGGCAGAGGCCTCAACCCACTGAGCCACCCAGATGCCCCAAATTAACATTTTTTTAAAATGTTACTTGAGAGAGAGAGAGTGAGAGAGCATGAGAGGGGATAAGGTCAGAGGGAGAAGCAGACTCCTCGCTGAGCAGGGAACCTGATGCAGGACTCGATCCCAGGACTCCAGGATCATGACCTAAGCCGAAGGCAGTTGCCCAACCAACTGAGCCACCCAGGCACCCATTAACATTTCTAAATATAATTCTTAGTTCCACCCCTAGATCTTCCCTTCCACTTCCCGGTCTTCCTAACTCTGAAAACAGCACCACCACCAACCTGGTTAGTCAGAAACCAGCCACCTAGAGTTATTCTTGATTTCTCTCTCCTTCACCTCCCATGATCAACCCCTCTACAATTTTTGCTCTAAATCCAAAGTAGGTCTCCAATTCATCCCCTTCTCCTCATCTCCACTGCCACCATCATGGTCCAGTCCATCAACATCTTTGTCCAGGGCCACAGCTTCCAAACTGATCCGGCTAGTTTTATTCTCACCTTTGTCCATTCAGTGATACCTAGGGGAGGGCCCTCTGCTCCCTTTCTGTAAAGCAGCATCAAGTGTTGGGGCCATTATCTCTACACAAGGGGACTCCTTCTGAACAGGGAAACCTGGAAGCTGCCATGGATGCAACCAAGGCAGGGAGCAGGTAGTAGAAAGTTGATAGACTACCCACCCGTGAATGATTCTCCTATAAACTCAATGCCAGACAACATGACTAACCCTTTTTGCCTCTGGAAAACTGGCAACATAAGTTGAAGTGCATGTAGACACATGCTCCATGATATGTGATATAATCCTTTGGGGGATCGTACCAAATTTGGGGTAAGCCATATCATTTTCTAAATCCCTTAGAGTGCTGGATAGTTACATGCTTACATGAAATTATATGATTTTCTTTTTGTAATGTGAAGAAAGTCAATAACGGATTCCTAGTTTATTTATTTTACAAATATGAGTTCTTAAAATACAATTTTTTTTACAATAGGCCATGTCCTAAGTACTTCTCCATTTCATTTCTTTGCTAATTCATTCTCTATTAGACCTCCAAATGCTGGTGTTCCTTAGGGCATGATGCTATATCTTCTTTCCTGTCTATATTTTCTCCCTACATGCAGATGATTCCCAAGTTTACAACCCTGATTCTCGTCTCCAGATTCCCAGAGTGGAATACCTACTTGTCATCTCTGCTTGGGTATCCACAGTTAACTCCAACTTAACATTTTTAAAATCATAGTGTGTCTCTTACACCTTCATTCCCTTCAGTCTTTCCCATCTCTATAAACAGCACCACATCCCCTCAGTCACAGAATGCTTTATATCTGGTTGATTATGGTACACAAGAGTGCACCTTTGAAGAGCACATGGCCCCATTAACATCTCCTATTACCATCATCCTTGGACATCTGTCTCAGAGATAGAATTATCAGGTACAGGATGATGGGGTGGAGAGTGGGGAGTATAGGATTAGCTCAGTGCCATCTGCCAACACTACTGGAACTGATAGTTCAAAGAAAAGGTCAGTAGGATCCAGATTTATATTATGTAAATATCGTAGACAACATTGTTGTGCACTTATTATCAACCTGTTTGTGCAGCTCAACCCTGATTGAAACGCAGCTCTCACAAGCAGTGGTCATTCAAAATCAGCAAAAAATTATAGTTTTTTTGGAAACTATTTCATTTTGGAAGATAGTGGAGAGCAAAACACAGGAAGTAAGATGAGGTGAGACATCTCCTGTCCTGTGTCAGCTTTTAATAAGTTTCATTACTAAATTTTTAAGATCTAAAAGCGTACTGTCTCCCATTAATGGAGCTGCAATGTTTGCTTCTGCCTCTGGAGCTGAAAATCGGCTCCACACCAAGCATGGAAACAGTGGGCAGATAAACAAGGGCAGGGATGGGGATGAGGGAAACTACCGCATGTGCCCAAGTTTTTAAATTGAATTGAGAGAAACCCTAGGACTTGACCTATTTTATTTGAATATAACTAGATTAAGCTTCTGTAGCAGACAGAAAGGGAGACTCAGAATAGCAGTAGGATTAAGCTGTATTATATTAAACTAGAGTTACGTGTTTGTACATCCAGAGTTATGGCTTACGAAATTTACACCCACGCGGCATATACACAAATTCATGGGATTCTTTCAACAGTCAGGCTTTCTGTTCTTGAATTAGGGAGATAGAGAAGTTTGGTTTACTATGGATAGGATCAACTTTATCCTATTTTTCTGAAGCCAGATTATAGAACCTAATAGTTTTGAAAGCCCATTTTGTTTACAGAGTAATCGCATGCACAGAAATGCCACCATCAACATCTAGCTCCACAATTAATTGTGCGACTTCAGGCATTCTTCAATTATTTCCTGGAATGAAGGTTTAGCAGCATTAATTTCACATACACAGGCTTTGTCCTCATATACAAAGACAAATTTCATTTGTTTCCCCCTGTCTTTCAACCATGGGAAACGGTGTCTATAGAAAAGGGACTTATCTTCTAGAATAATTCTGCTATCCCTCCAAAAACAGATGCATTGGAAAATATGAGCTACTTTTTTTTGTTTTAATGAGAAAAATGCTTACTCCTTACCTTCACACCAAGGATTGAAGAGAATGTAGGTGTCCGTTTCTGGGTTTCGGTTGGTACGGAGTATGCCGTAGGGGGTCCAGATAGCAACATACATGCGGAATTTTCCCACAATGCACTCTGGAGAAGACTGGATGGACAGCCGGACAGACCTGTCCTCTCTCATGACAACTTTGGCCCCCCACTTGCCTCTCTGCAGCTCTGGGACAATAGGGACTGGAATGTAGGTTCCCTTGTTCTCCTGAGGATAGCGACCTTTGAGAAGAAAGAAGGAGCGTTGAGTCGATTTCACAAACCACTTTCATTCTCACTCTGTCATCTTGTAGCTGAAGGTTAAAATAATTAATTAGACTTGAAATCATAAGACTTGGGTTTGAATTTCATTTTTGCTACCATGTGACATGTTATGTGATGTGAGTTGATTTTCTTCTTTGAAGCTCAGATTTGTCGTGTCTAGATTAAAGAAAAAGAATAACAATACTTACAGGAATGTTCATTGGTTAGTTAATGAATTCAAATAAGATGTAGAAATTGTAATCTGGGATGCAGAACAAAGTGGAGCTTCTAGGGAACTGTGAAGTTACCATTCCCTGAAATTCGGCTCTCTAAAAGTTAGAATTGCTTTTTTAGCGGGATAGGCAAATGTGTTTTTGCTTATTCTGAAGACGATTTGTTATATTACCTATAATAGGATTATATTTATAGGTTGTATATGTGACCGTTTTCATATTCAACTGAAACACGTGTTTATTGGCAGTCTCATCAAGGATTTAGGCTTGTGTTCTGGGCAAGAATTCAGGTTCCAGAAGTTTAAGTTCTCTAGATTTGAATCTTGGCTCTGCACCTCCCTTATCCTAGCAACTTCTGGCAAATCACTTGACCTTTACAAATCCCTATTACCTTCTCTTTTTCTTCATCAGTAAATGAGGATAATAATATTACCTGAAGAGGAAATAAAATAACACATATAAGATGTTTTGCCTATAATTTTTCATGCATAACGAATTTTAGCTGTTATTTCAATAAAAGATTTAAGTAACAGGGAATTTTACCATATTTCCAGGCTTAACACACCTTATATATAAGCTATCTTAGGATATATTTTATTTGTCTTTATTGCAGTCATTTTAGACCAAATTCTTAATTCATAGTGTTAACCTCAAAACTAAATTTCACCAGTGGTATCCTGAAAAATAGTCTTCATAATCTCTCTCTCTCTACATTTCTCTCTCTCTCTCTATATATATATATATCTATATGGAAATATAGATATCAATTTGGAAATATATATATCTGTATGGAAATATATATATCTATATGGAAATATATATATTTGGAAATATCTATATATCTATATATAGATATATATATATATCTCAAGTCAACTTCACAGCATTCTTTTTTTTAAGATTTGTTTATTTATTAGAGAGAGAAAGCATGAAAGCAGGGGCGGGAGAGGCAGAGGGAGAGGGAGGCAGAAAATCCTAAGCAGACTCTGCACTGAACAGGGAGCCTGACCTGGGGCTTAATCCCAGGACCCTGAGATCACGACGTGAGCTGAAATCAAGATTTGGACTCTCAATCAACTAAGCCACCCAGGTGTCCCTCAACTTCACAGCATTCTTTAACTTTTCAGCTTACAATTTACTTTACAGTTTAGTATACAGGATAATTAAATGTATAGCTATTTTAAAATGGAACAGATCTTTCATTATGAACTTTTCCAAATATGTTACATATTTAATTCTAATTGGCTTGAAGAAAAATACAAATCAGGCTAATAAGTCTGGAAATTATTTTGACTGCAAGTGGAGGAAACTTTAAGGGAAAAACTTACTTTGTTTTATAGAAAACACGTAGAAGATTCTTCATTAAAACGGACAAAAACAATGCTTTGTTTGGGCCTCCAATTACATAGTATGTGCTATGAGGTCTTTTAAAATTTTATTAATTTATTTGAGAGAGAGAAAGAGCGAGCAAGCACAAGCAGCAGGCAGAGGGAGAGGGGGAAGCAGGCTCCCTGCTGAGCAGGGAGTCCGATGTGGGGCTCGATCCCAGGATCCTGGGATCATGATCTGAGCTGAAGACAGACCTTAACGACCGAGTCCCCCAGGTGCCCTGTACTATGAGGTTTTAAAGGATTCCTTGGTAGGCATATTTTCAAGATAGAGCGTTCTAAGGAGGTGGTTGCATAAGTTAACTGCTGTGTAATTTTGGGAGATGCTTAATCTTAATGAAAATAATAATTTACACAGTGTAAGCCAGGGAGAAAGAGTAGAACCTCAGTGCTTTGTTATGTGTTAGAGGTATGAGCTAATCACCACTCGGGATGAATATTATAAATCCAATAAAGCCTTAAAAATGGTTTGCAGCCAAGTCGCAACATTGTCTAGGTAGTGTTTTGGGAATATCTGGATCTTAGTCTCCATGAATGCTGTACATAAATCCTGCAAGAGCTGTTTGTTCCAAAGGCACCTCCGTATTTCCTGTGTACGTTCCTCTTTGTGCTTGTTCAAACCAGGGGATAAGGCTGCCCTTTTTTCCAGAGGTATTGCTGCTCTCCTGAAGTGCAGACATCATACACCATCTCACCAGTGAAATGGGACAGTAATTCATTCATTACAGGGGCTCCGGGCAGCTGTTGCCACTAAATACTGGCTTGGATTTAGAATATACAGTATTAAATATAACACAAGCTTAGTAAAAACCAATTTTCAGAGATAAAATCTATGGGATAATGACAGATTAGATTAAAAAAAAAAAAAAGAATAAAAGGAATTTTAAAATGCATTACATAAGAATGCTCCTTTAGGAGCAGCAATGAAGTAGGAAACTATCTCTGAGGTTACGTGTGTGCCATGAGCCTCAGCTTCACCTTTGCACTAATATCCACTTTTGTTAGGAACATCGAAAGAATGAAGACAATCACTAGTTTCCATGATTACACTTGAAATTATTTCAAAGACTCACATTAAATTCTACCTATTAAGTTCATGGTATATCATAGAAAGGAAAGAAAAAAAGAGAGCCTTATTTATTCCTTCTGGCTTTGAGCACAGTCACAACCTAACCTAAAGACTAGTTTGAGCATTTTTCATTCACGCAACAATATTGCCTACTATGTGCTAGACATTATTCTAAGTGCTAGGAATACAGCAGTGAACAAAACAGACTCCCGTGCTCACAGAGCTTGTAGTCTGTGGGAAAAGCCAATGCTCGCTCTGTTTATTATGTGCCTGTTACTGCTTTATTCCTTATATTAAACCGTGAGAAGGAAATCATTATCGTTGCCCTAAATTTGACAAATCAAGAAACTTACACACATGGCCATGTCCAAGGTGACTCAACTAGTAAGTAGCAAGGATGAGATCTGAACGCAATCAGTCTGGCTGGAGAACCTGGCAGTTTAACCACTAAGCTCTGTGGTAGTTTTATGTGTGGAAAATGCTTTGGTGTTGGTGAGAACTACGTTCAAATTATGACGGCACAATTCACTACAGGGGTAACTTTGCACAAACGGCTTCATTGTTTGAGCTTTCATTTCCTTGTCTCTGCAGTCCCGGAAATGGAAAAAAAAAATAGATTTTAGAACATACTAAAAGCTTTACACTTCGTGCATGGTACAGGGTAACTCAGGAGACATTTATTGTTGGTGTTTAAACATAACAGCTACCGGCAAGTAAAGGAGAAAGGAAGAAGAAGTGATTCCCCACCCACCTCCACCCTGCAAGATGTAGTTCTAAATTAGAGGAAATATGAGTGTCCCAGTGAAGGCTAGTTACTTCTGTGGAGGGAAGTGTGGCCATGGAGAGAGCAATTCAGCTGGCTCAGACCCTGACTGTGTGACCATGGTACTTACTTGTCCTCTCCCACTTTTTCTGTAAAATGGGGTCCTAGGGGTCATAGTTGGTGATGGGGAGGGCAGGTCAGTAAACGGCGGTTATTGTTACAATATTTCTCCCACTGTCTCAGGCTTTCTGATTCTTCTAAGTTATTCTTCCTCGGCACCGAGGGCAGGAAGCCAGGATGGGTTCGCTGACAGTCAACTTATAGAACCCAAATCTACTTCAAGGGCTAGTTCATTCCTGAGTCAAATACACTGAACTGACTAAGAGAACGCATACTCAATAAACAACATGACATTATTCATTATTAACCCAAAAGCCTTAATAATTCCACAATCACTATGTAAGAATCAACTGAAAACTGTCCCTCACTCACAACTTGGGATTTTCTGAATCAGTTATGGTGACTGTCATCTTCATTCATTCATGCCTTAATCAGAAGTTGGCAAGTGATGATCTACAGGCCAAAGGTAGCTTATTGCCTGTTTGTGTAAATAAAGTTTGGCACACACTCATCCATTTAAGTATGGTTGTGCTACAACAGCAGGGTAGAGGAGCTGTGACAGGGACCATATGGTCTGCCATGCCTAAAATATTTAGTCTCTGGCCCTTACAGTAAATGGTTGCCAGCCTGTGCCCTAGAGGATTTTGCATTTTATTTATTTAAGGGGTCCTTTATTATGGAGACTTAGCATCTAGGACTGGGATCTAAGAAGAAAATATTATCACCTAGTTTTTTCCTTTTAAAGAGAAACATGTCACTAAACTAATAACAAGCAACTGAACTACTATTAAGTCAACATTTGGTTTCCTTAACACCTCCTAGTTAAATTCCTCACAGTGTTAGATGGTGTTGAAGACATAAGAAGCTGGTTGTATTTTTTTTTTTTTATGAATTTCACTAGACATAGCTAAAATGTTCAATTTTATTACTGTACAAGTTGTTTAGAGTTGCCACTTCAGTTCCTATGGCTAGAGATGGAAATAAAGTGACTTATGGAAATAAAGGTTTATTTCTGGGGTCCTTTCCCACAAGGGAGTTTTTGCAGATGGGAAACTGAGGCTCCTTGAGGTTATCACATGAAGGGCATCAGTATAACTAGGCAGAGGTTAGAGACAGGGCTTGGACCAAGGTCTCTGTACTGTGACACCCATTCTCCTTTCTCTGCTTCATTTTGCTTACATGGAGTGAAAGGAGAGGATACTGAAGACATTATAAAATAATAATAATGTATTAATATCATTAGTCAATTATGACAAATATACCATATTAGTGTATAATGTTAATACTGGGAAAAACTAGATGCAGAGTTTCTTTGTTTATTTTTTAAAATTTATTTATGTGTTTTAGAGAGAGAGTGTGTGTGCACAGATAAGTGGGGGGAGGGGCAGAGGGAGAGAAAGAGAACCCTCAAGCAGACTCCCTGTTGAGTATAGAGCCAAAGCCAGGCTTGATCCTGGACCCAGAGATCATGACATAAGCAGAAACCAAGAGTCTGATGCCTAAGTGACTGTGCCACCCAAGTAACCCTAGATGCAGGGTTGATAAGAACTCTCTGGACTATCCTTATAATTCTTTTTAAGGCGAAAAGTATTCTTTTTTTTTTTTTTCTTTAAAGAAGGAGAACATGAGCAGGGACGGACACAGAGAGAGACGGAATCTCAAGCGGACAGCTGCTGAGCACAGAGCTCAACATGGGGCTCCATGTCACACCCCTGTGGTCAATGACCTGAGCCAAAGTCAAGAGTTGAACGTTCAAATGACTGAGCCACGCAGGTGCCCCTAAACTGAAGGTATTCTAAAATAAACTGTTTATTTAAAAACAAAGATAAATGAGAAGAATAAGGTTGGAACATCTGAAGGGATAGGAGTCCAAAGGATAGCGAGGGGCTACGCCTCGGTGGATAGGACGGGCAAGAGACAGAAGCATGGATGCAAGTTCTTAATAACTGGTAGTGAGAAAGAAGAGCTTCGAGGGGGCTTGCAAAGGGGAGCTGGGGCTACAGTGGATTTGAGTTGGAAAGGTTTCTAAAGCCCTGTCAGTGACCGAAAGGAAAAGGCAAGAAGGGGAAGCAGGACCTCTGACATGGTCAGGCCACAGCCTCAGACCAGCGTATGGAAGCAAATCAGGAACAGGTGGTGAGTCCATTCATTCTAAAGAACCCAGATCCACTGGTTTCATATTCACCGTATGGGAAAGCCGATTATTAATGGGAGACCTGACATGTCAATAGTACCGCAGGGTCTTATCGGCTGCTCTATACCCCATGTTTAATTCTGAGTGTAATGATTTCAATGACAGCTCTGGGGAAGAATTTTCTATGATTGAGTTGTGAGTGAGGAGGTTGTGACAGAGTAGTATTTCATTTCGCTAAATAGCCCTTCTCAGCCCCAGGAGGTAGCATGTATAAGAGACCACGATCAGGTCGCACTCTGGAACATCCATCCGTCAACATCCATGACTGCCCATCAACTACGCTCGGCTACATCTGGATGTGAGCCTCAGCCTTACACAGGTGGTGGTGATACCAGCAGATACACATATCCGATAAAAGTGTGGAATGTCCAGATAACTGCTTTCCCCTCCCTCCAAATTGTGTGACTGTTTTGATAGAAAAATCTGAGCAAGAAAAATAGAAGCAGAAAATATATACCTCAGAGAGGATTCTTACTTTGTTTCTAATAACGCGGTCTTTGAAATTGGACTACCAACCCTGAAAAGATATAATTACTGCCTGCATTCCTTCACACTTATCTAAAATTGGTGCCATCTTCCCAACTGATCTACAAATTAACCCATGCTCTTAGTTTAAGTGCTTGTTTTCATTTGTAAATTAGTTTTGAGATCACAGAAAGACTATTTGTAAGGTAAAATTCACTAGGGCCCTCTGCCTACATTTGAACACCCTTGTGTCTTCTTTAACCCCATTCACAATTTACCCATAAATGGGTAAATCCAGAGAAATGCACCTACCTTATCACCCTCATCCTGGGAGGAAGGGGGTGAACATATTTCATTCTTTAGGATTTTCTTTTTTTACTAACATTGGCTTGTCGAACCTGAGCTTTTTACATGGCTTAATCATATTTGTGTTGTTCACATGACAAGAGAAATCCACCTCCAGCTCATACTCTGTCCTGTGGGTCCCTGGGGAAAATTAGCTCTCAACCTCTCATTGCACAGACCGGAGACCCTCTTCATGCAAAGTGCTGCCTAGGTAAAACTCTACGAGGGAACGTGTTGCATTTTAAAAACTCATTTTTTAGTGAGTTGATGGCCTGGAATATTTATTTTTATTGAAAACACAACGTCCAAGAAAAGGAAAAAGGAAACACAATGTCCTATGTATGAATTAGGTCCTCAGATGGTCCAAAAAGGCTGCTAATCAGCATATAGTTTCATCAGTAGGGTCAAATACTGTTGCTAATAGAATTATTCAGACTTCACTTTGCTCATACCTAAAACCCAGAAGAACATACTCAGCAAGGAGGAGGAGTAGGTACCCGTGACTGAAGAAGACATGCTGGCCGGTCACTTTCCCTTGGTGCTCTGAAATGAAGAAGCTTGGATCTCAGGACATCCCTACTTCTCTATGTCTTGGGCCCATCATCTGTAAGTCAAGTGAGCATAGTTGTGCTCCATCTATGCTAGACTTAGGAACAGTAAGTAGCAAGACACTTCTTAATCACCTGAGAAGCCCAAACAAAACAGTTCCTTGTTCACTTACATATCTATTTTTCTTATTAAACTGGAACAAAGATTTTTTCTTACTTGTCTTTATGGTCCCATAGAATATGGTCACAATGCCAAGCACCAACTAGGTGCCCAGTAAGTGTCAATGGGACCGAACTGTGCTTTTTGCAGATGTCAAGTCCAATTAAGAGTCTCACAGAGACTTTAGAAGATCTGGAATGAGATGCCCGTAGCAAACCAGTTGTCGATTCCAAGCATCCTTCACAAGAAATGACAATTTCTAGTTTGAAACCTTTCCCTTCGAAGTGGTATTTTCCATTCATAGATAAATATGTTTTTTTTTTAAAAGATTTTATTTATTTATTTGACAGAGAGAAAGAGAGAGAGATCACAAGCAGGCTCCCTGCTGAGCAGAAAGCCCGATGCAGGGCTTGATCCCAGGACCCTGAGATCATGACCTGAGCCCAAGGCAGAGGCTTTAACCCACTGAGCCACCCAGGTGCCCCGATAAATATGTTTTAAGCTAAGCTCTGACTCCACCTAACTGCAGACTTTCTTTAATAGTGAATTCTTAGAAGAGGATCATCTCTAGGGAACTCATGAATATATCATGTCTCCAGCTGGGAAGGTAAATTTCATGATGTTAATTCATTTTCCATTTGGTTCATTTGTTTTTCCCAAGACGCAACTTTCATGCTCAAAATAATCAATCTATTTCCAAACGGGCCCTGGAAGTGTTGCATATAGTGGCAACATGATGCATGTGGCAAGCTTCCTTGATTAGGGACGCAAACCTGGTCCTAACAGCCTTGGGATGGAACAGGAGTGCATAGGGACCAGGATGCGATAAGTACCTGCATAACTTTTAGAAACAGGTTACCAACTACAAAAACGAAACACCATCAAAAAAGAGACAATCAAAAGAGAGGCGCAGGAATCTCGGGTGGTAACAACTAAGAGGAGAGAAACGCAAATGTTCAAAAACAAATCATTTCATCGAGGACCTCAGGAATTCGCTCTTTTTCATATTTTGCCAGTGGGAGAGTTTATACATGTATTTTCAGATGTTTCCTAAGGGAAGAAAGCTTCCTGGCAATGTTTCTTCTGTGGCTCCAGCAAACTGGGGAAGGAAAGGGAAGCTTGTTGAGGACAGAGACTGACTTGTGTTCAGTGTTGCATATCAAGTGGTGTGCAAGATGGTTGGAACATAATAGGTGCTCAATAAATATTTGGTAAATTGAAGATAGATTTTCTTTAAGTATTTTTTCCACCTTAATTTTATTTCACTTTTCTTTCAATCTTTCGTACATCTTATAAAATCTTTTTCAGAGTAAGGTGAAATTTTGTGAAATAACCAGCACTGTGCTAGGCTCTTTGAATAACTAAAAATAATAATAATAATACTAAAGCTACCCCTTGATGCGCCATCAACATTAAGGAGTACACACCTTCCACCACCAAACAAGGCAGTAATCTATAGGTGAGGAGACCAGAGCCTGGCCTAGAGTGCTGCCAACAACATAGAGAGGAGGAAAAGAACATGAGGAAAAAAATCAGAGATAATCTCAATGGTGTTGAGATATAAGAATTTCCTCATCTATGAAATAAGACTGTAGAGCTCCTGCAACAATTTGACACTCACTGTAAACGTGCCTACTGTTTGCCGGGCTATAGCTGGGATTATTAGCCATGAGGTACAGGGAGTGGCAGTCTTCTGAATTATAATAGTCACAGCTGTTGGTTGCATTGGAGACCCACAGGAGAAAGGGACTAAAGGTGCCATGGAAGTGAGACAGGATCCCTCAAAGAAGGTAGTCTGGGGATATAATTTTAAAGATGGACAAGCGGGGAGGAGTCTTCCCAGCAGAGGGAATAAGGAAAGTGTGGAGCATAAGGGAATGATGAAACCCCTTGTGGCAGTAGAAGCAGTTGGCTTGGGCAGGGTAAGAGCCAAAGGGACCTTTGATGCTGTGCAAAGGTATTGGGCTGTGTCCCAGGAGGGGCCGGAGATGGGGCAGGAGCCATTGAGAAGCTTTAAGTGGCCTCATGAGATTTGTACTTTAGGAGGACCATTTTGGTGGCAGGACTGGAGAATGGTTTGGAAGGAACAAGCATGGAGGAAAACCAGGCAGAGGGCTGCTGAAGTACTGGGGTGAGACATGACAGTGTCCTCAGAGTGAAAATGACTGGCTCGGGATAATGACCTAAGAGCGAGGATAAGTGGACAGTTAGGGTAGGAGCAAAGAGGCTTAGTCAGGTGTGAGATGCTGGTTCTGAGTGAGAGCGGTAGAACCAAGCTAACCCTAGGTTTGGTTCATTCTTCACCCATGAGCTTTTGAGTGCCTATGAGGTTCCAGGTGCTGTTTTAGTTGTTAGGTATACAGTCACAAGTAAAACATCACCCCCTTGAGCCCTGAGGATCATGATTAAGCTGCAAGCCTTGTCGAGCATGCTGCTTTCTAAGGAGTCCGCTCCAAAAATCAGTTCTGATGTGATTAACTGCCATTCAGTTTTCTGCATTTACTCAATGAGGCTAGTTTTCTGGAAATCTCCTTGACCACGTGTATGTGTTGCCTCATTTGAGAGAAGACAGAATATTTTTATTTTTATTTATTTTTTTTAAAGATTTTATTTATTTATTTGACAGAGAGAGAGAGAGAGAGATCACAAGTAGGCAGAGAGACAGGCAGAGAGAGAGGGGGAAGCAGGCTCTCCGTCGAGCAGAGAGCCCGATGCGGGGCTCGATCCCAGGACCCTGAGATCATGACCTGAGCTGAAGGCAGAGGCTTTAACCCACTGAGCCAACCAGGAGCCCCGAATATTTTTATTTTTTAAGGAAAATGCCATGAACATAGAATCTCTATGATTTAGATGAAGTTGGTTACAGAACATAACACTACACTGTAGATTTGTTCGTATTGCTGATCCAGTTCCTAAGGAGCAAGAGGAATAGAAGTTAAGAATCTCCTTGGGAAAACCAACTACCATTTGTGCTTAGTGTGCTTGTTGGCCCCCTGGTTGTTCTTGGACCCAATGCCCATACCTCCTAGAACCCTCCTCCTGGCTCTACAGAAAACCCTATTCCAGGCTCCTTTGCTCTCTGGTTTCTAGGTAGGTTTGACCCATAAGGGGCTTTGGAGGCAGATGGGGTACATGCCAGGGTCTCTCTCCCCTTCTTTCTCTGCTTCTGGAGACGCTGAAACTCTTCCAAGGCCCTCAGCTCCCACTGGGAACTGGACAGTCTCTGCCGCAGCTCCAGCTCTTGGGATCACTTCCGGGTTCTAGAAAGTCCCCCTCCTCTACCACATGCCTCCAGCTCCAGGTGTGGTAGCAATTTTCTGCTCTTACTCATTCCCGAGTTTCCTCACTGTGACTTCTTAGTTGTCCTCTCAGCAGTGTCACCAATTCCTTTGACTACACTTCCATTGCTTACACAACCTAGAGAAGTTTCTAGTCCAGAAGTTTTACCTCTGGACCCTGACCCTGCAGTGTGTCAGATAGCATTAATACTCTGCGTCCGCTCTAATAGTTATGTCCATGTAATATCTAGGGAAACCGGGGCTCAGAAAACTTAAGTAATTGGTTATCAATTGCAGAACAATGATTTGAACCCAGGTCTGTTTGGTCTAGCACTTGTGACTGGGAAAGCTAATCAGCTTCTCAGTCTGTTTTCCATCTGTACACTGGGCCTTTTTATTTTATTTTATTTATTTATTTATTTATTTGACACAGAGAAAGAGATCACAAATAGGCAAAGAGGCAGGCAGAGAGAGAGGGGGAAGCAGGCTCCCTGCTGAGCAGAGAGCCCGATGCGGGGCTCGATCCCAGGACCCTGAGATCATGACCTGAGCCGAAGGCAGAGGCTTTAACCCACTGAGCCACCCAGGTGCCCCTGTACACTGGCCTTATAAAGGATGAGGTTTAAATAATAATGTGTGTGAAGGGCATGGTATGAGCTGAACATATTATTACAGTTCTCATTATTATGTGGTGTCTGATGGTCACAACAGCAAATAAAACTCATTAAACCTATTTTATTTTTATTTCTGAGCATGAAATGGGTAGTGAAGAAGGTGGCTGCCAATGTGGTGTGGTTCAGGGATTTATTCAACAGACATTTACCAAGTGCCATTTAAATGCCAGGCACTGCTCTAGGTACTGAGACTACAGTGAAGTCAACACAGGTAGGTTCATGGAGCACACAGTTTAGGGGGGATAAACAGACAATTAACAAATAAACATATACATATCAATGGAAATAAACGCCATGAACAAGTAAATAAAGCCGCTGAAGGGGACAGAGAATAACAGGGTTGGGGTGCTGATTTGGAGAGACTGGGTAAGACTCTTCGGGAAGGCGACATTTGAGCAGAGATGTAAAAGAAGAGAAGCAATGAGCCATGCAAACATCTCAAACATTCAAACGTTGCAAACATCAATTTGTGATGAGTGCAAAGTCCTGAAGAATGTGATGCTTAGTACGCTTGAGGAGACTGCTGTGCCTTGGAGCAGAGGGAACATTGGAGAGAGCAGTAAGAGACAAGGTAAGAGAGAGTCAGGACATCAAGTAGGGCTTTGTAGGCTGTTGTCAGGACTCGAATTTATCCTGATGGAGAAAATAAGTCACTAGAAAAGACACATTGTCTGCCTTAAGTTACTCTTAAAAATCATGTTGGCTGCTGTTTGAAGACTCTAGGAGAGCGATTAAGATGACTAGGAAGACCCCTTGGTGGCCCAAAATATTCCCATTTTGCTTTTTGATAATAAAAATCCTTCCAATGGAGGACAAATGAGAGATAGTGCTAAAACGTTTATATCCCTGGGAAGTTTGCTTAAATTCATTGCCCTGTGATATGAAACCTAATTACCATAACTTCCCTTAAAGTTGGTTTCACAGCTGGAAGAAAAGTGGACACTAAACATAGGGAAACTCACTCATGGAAGACGGTACCAAAAATGTGGTCATTTGAAGTACAAAGTTTGTCTATGTCCTAATTGTTTCTAGAGCAAGTTTTAGTCCTTCTGTAGCATGAGTTTAAATGAGGGTCTGTTGTTTTACCAATTCATTGAAGTTTAAATCCTCCAGATTTCAGCCACGTCAAGGAGAGAGCTAGAATGTTGATGTCACAATGACTAGTTTATTGTACTTTGATGTATTTCATGATTATAAGCCAAACTGTGTGTCAATTCTTTCCCCATTCACTCCAACTCTCAGCAACACTTTCAATGGGCAAAGGATGATTCCACCTTTCTTTGCAGTTCTGTCACCTTCAAGCTGGGCTCTGGAGATGGAAGGCAGGTTTGGAGAGGGGAGGAAAACACTTTGGATTAAAAGTAGGGATCACTGGCTGGAGGTATGACAGCTAGCAGCTTTGGTGCCTACCTCCTTCATGTTCTCAATCAGCCTCAGGAAGCACGGCATGAGAAAGTCCCTCCTACAAGAACTGAATTTCCCCAGCAAATGGTAATTGTATGGAGCCAAAGCTCCATTTGTTTGAGTTGTATCCATCAAGGAAGCAGACTGAGGCTTGCGGGTCTTATGAGAAAGACTCATTCAGTTAAAATAATAGCAACCGGCTTAAAAAGCCATGTCATTAGCCAACAAGGATAGGATCAAAAGTTTAGCTGAATATCTTCCAAGCAAAGCAGTCCTCTGATGAAATTGTCACTAAAACCTTCAATTCTTGTTAATAATTTAATGGCATTCCGGATGGGAATAAGGACAAATCATTGGTAATCTAACCAAAATATTTGTCTGTCTTTGGAATACAAATACATGAATGCAATTCATAACAGCAAGTGTTAAATGAGTTGGCATTGCAGAAATCAAACCAGTTGCTGATAGAGCAAAAATCAGCATAGAAATATTCTAGGCAATGAGATGCAGTCCATTTGGTATTAGTCTGCAGGTGGATATCAACAGTACATGCTCAATAAACATTTATGTAAACAGATATTTATAAATTGCTGACTATGAACAAAGTAATATCACTTTACCTCGAATTGACAAAGATAGTATATGAGATGTAGATGATATATTTCTTGCACTCAGTGAGTTTATACTCAAACATCAAGTTTAGATTGTAATTCAAATCAGAAGTCTAATGCCACCTGGGGGTAACAGATCTAGAGCAGTGGATCAATGGTGGAGGTAGGAATAACTTTACTAAAGACATAACAACAAAAAAGTAGAACTTGAAGGATGAGCAAAACGAATGACATGCATTGCATTTTATTAGTTCATATGTACATTTAAGTGTGGATGTTCATTTGCTTGCTATAGATGTTCATAATTGCATCATGAGCTAATCACTGCTTATATTTAGAGGCATCATAAAAAGAACTGTTCTCTAGCCTGATTTTCATGACAGTGACATAATCAACTACATAAGTGACCGTGAAGAAGACCTTGTTTAAACACAAGGATGTAAAGGAACCATATCCTAGGTTGGACCAGTGAAGCCCTGCTTAGAGACACCTGTGGAAGAAGGCTACTGTTCTTCTTCACATCTCCCCAAGACCCAAGATATTACAATCTTCTTTCATTTCCTCTGACAACTTGTTGCCCACTGAGTTGCCTAAAATTTCTAAAATAAAGGTAACTTTCAAATGTCTCTTTATTTGTGGACTAAAGGTGTATCGGTTGGCCCTCCTTGAGTGACACCCAAGTCTCATCCTTTGGAGAATGGCACAATGAAGTCAAAAACATCTGTCACTACTCTTGAACTCCAAAGCTTAACCCCAAACTCAGGGCATATGAAGTTTCATACTGCTGAGTGGCCAGAGAATCCTCACTTTGGGACTTCCTCTGGGCCTGCCTCCCCAACAACTCTTGATGACCAAACATCTCCACACTATACCCAATAAAAACAGCCATCTGGCTACTCATACTAAGAGAACTGGTCTCAGCTGACAGTAAATACTACGAGTCTAATAAATCCACTTTTGCTAAAATTTTAATATCCGATAAGACTAATTATACTTCCTTTCATCTCCAAATTCACTCTTTATGGAAATAGTTCCCTAACATTTTAAATGAATAAATTGTCATAGTTGAATTCCATTCATGGCACACAATTTGGAGAGAGGGATGGGTTCCTGTTTTCACCTCCCATTCAGAGGATGCTGTATCCTTCTAAGACCTTTCCAGACCCCAGGCCTGGATATGAATTTCACTGATTCCTCCCTAAGGGAAAAGATTAGGTATAATGATATTGGTTAAAGTATCATCACACCTTGATCAGTCATTATCATTATGCCTAATGTCAAAATAATACATTTGTATTGTTTTAAGCCCCTAAGATCATAATCATCTGTTATAGCAGCAATAGAAATCTAACACAAACACAAAGCACACGGTTGTCATGTTGTGAAGTTTCATGATGTATCAGTTTATGAGTGATATTGTCTGTCCTATATACCATACTCATTCAAGTTTCTTTGGGTATAAATTAGAAGAAACCTCAAGGATGAGAAATGCTACAAAGGTCATGGGTCAGGGGTCAGGATCATCATAGATATATCATAGAAGCAAAAACAATAAGTGAGATAAACCTAGATTCAATTGGGAAATACTGACAGGAGGTGAAATAGCAGTGAGCACACATAGGACTCAGGCCATGATTTCTAAATTATACTTTTTATTAAAAAGAAGCAGGGCTCCTCAGAGAAACGGTTGATTTCAAGACTGGGGCAGGGAAAATACAAGAATGAGCCTGAAACACCTTGTTGTGCCAGAAAATAAGGAAGGAAGGATACTGAAGCCAGCTGGAGGAGCTTCCAACTGGCAAAGTCTAGGATAATTTGAACATCAAATTAATTAATGATAGTAACAGATTTAAGTAACCTATTTAATTAAGAGAGGAAATCATGAATATATACAGACATCAATCAATCATTCTATCAGTAAAAATTTTGATGATGAATAAAAAGCATTCATAGTCTCAAGGTACCTTCTTAAAAGTCCTTATTAGCTACAAAGGGGGAAAAAAAGAACTTTGCAGTAGGGAATCCTGACAGGCATCACTGTGTTGGGTTCTGAGATGTGCTGCGCAGAGTTGCTGGGAGTGATGTCAGAAAATGGTCGTTGGCGAGACAGTTCTCTTTGGAAATTGCCTAAGCTGAAGAAAACCGCCTCTGAAGACCTATACCAGCTCCATAAGTCTCCATGAGATCACCTGTGGCCTTTGTTAGGACTGCTCACAGCGTATTCTCTCCCTCTGCCCAAGTATTCCCAAGAGCACTCTGTATTCAACTTCTTCCAGACTAATTTCAGAGTTTACTTCCTGTGGAACCGAACCGCCATATGCTGAATGCTGGTAACCCCAGCCCCCAAACCCTTGCATTGAAATCTAACCCTCAATAAGACGGTATTTGGAGGGGGGCCTTGGGAAGGTGACTTGTCCATGAGGATGGAGCCCTCATGAATGGGAATAGTGCCCCATAAAAGAGATCCTGGAGAGCTCCCAGGAGAGCTCCCTTACCCTTTCCACCATGTCAGGACACAGGGAAAAGACAGCTGTCCATGAACCAGGAAGTAGGAGCTCGTCAAACACTAAATCTGTTTTAGGCACCTTGATTTTGGACTTTGCAGCCCTCCAGCACTGCGAGAAATAAATGTCTATTGTTTATAAGCCACTCAGTCTATGGCATTCTGTAGAGCAGCCCAAAGAGACTAAACACCAACCCGTAACACTGCTTCATCAAGAGAGCCCAGTCAACATCACCAGTAGTGGGATCTGTAAAAAATCATGCAAAACCAGATAGGATGCACTGAGAAGAACACAAATCACTTTTGGGTATTACTGCCAGAGATCCAGAACCAGACTGCAATCACGAGGAAACATTAGAGAAACCCAAACTGAGAGGCATTCTACAGAATTAACTGCCTTCGTATGCTTTGTAGGTGTCAAGTAATGAGAGTCGAGGAAAAGACCAAGAAAGTGTTTCAGATTAAAAACACATGACAACAAAATGCAACATGTGTTTCTGCACCAGACCCTCTTGCTATAAAGGACATTATTGGGACAACTGGTGATATTCAAATGAGGTCTGAAGATTAGATGATTATATAACTTCACAGTGTTAATTTCCTGATTTTGAGGGTTATATAGGAGAATGTCTTTGTCATGGGACATCCGATTGACAACTCTTTAATGGTTCTGAGAAAAGAAAAGTGTTTGTATTATTTTTTTAAGATCTTTATTTATTTATTTGTTTGTTTGTTTGTTTATTTCACAGAGACAGAGACACAGTGAGAGAGGGAACACAAGCAGGGGGAGTGGGAGAGGGAGAAGCAGGCTTCCTGCCGAGCAGGGAGCCCGATGCGGGGCTCAATCCCAGGACTGAACTAAAGGCAGAGGCTTAACCACTGAGCCACCCAGGTGCTCCATTTTGTGCTATTCTTGCTAATTTTCTGTACAGTATAGTTTGTTCCAAAATTAAAAAAAAAAAACAAAACAACTTTTGTGGAGGGCCTAGGTGGCTCATTTGGTTAAGTGTCTGACTTCTTGAGGCGCCTGAGTGGCTCAGTGGGTTAAAGCCTCTGCTTTAGGCTCAGGTCATGATCTCAGGGTCCTGGGATCAAGCCCCACATCGGGCTCTCTGCTCAGCAGGGAGCCTGCTTCCCCCTCTCTCTCTGCCTGCCTCTCTGCCTACTTGTGATCTCTCTCTCTGTGTCAAATAAATAAAATAAAATAAAAGTATCTGACTTCTTTATCTTATGGTCATGGAATTAAGCCCCAGGCTCAATGCAAAGTCTGCTTCTCCCTCTCTTTCTGCCCCTTCATGCACATGTTCTCTCTCTGTGTGTCTCAAATAAATAAAGTATTAAGAGTTCTTTTTTTTTTGCAACAGAATAACATGTGTACCTACTGTTTATACAATTATCCGTGTTCCTCCCTTTTTTTTTAAATAATTTCATTGTGCATGTTTCTCCTTTTGTTTTCCTGTTTGTTTAATATCATTATGATGTAGGTCTTCCAGTTTCCTAAGGAGAGCAATACTTACGGAGCTTTCTTTCTTTGGAACACCAATATCAATTCTCCAAAGGTAGGTGCTGAAGGGACCTACACTACAGGACTACACTTGGTGGCCCTGCACTAGGCAATGGCCTATTTTTAACAACAGGCAAAATACAGCCTTTCCCCTCAAGAAGAATCAGCTCTAGGAGAATACAAAACGGAGTGATGAGGAGCAAACTGTCAATGAAGGGCTCAGCCTATTGCATAATAATGCAAACAGAGTCCAAGTGTGAAGAAATCAATACAGAGGTGGTTACTCAGTAAATCAATGAAATAGGGATGCTTGAGCACCCAGAAGGCCAGTTTTGCAGTATCATATACATCTAGGGGAAATGAGGCAGAGAGCAAAAAGAGATTTCTTTCTAACTTCTAAAGATGATTACCTTATGATTGTGCCCTAAATAATCAGGACTGTGATTTTTTTTTTCTCGCAATTTTATCTCGGTGGTTATAAACACAAGTGCTGTCTTTATGAATCATCTTTATTTTTAAAATTTGGCTAACACTCCACTCAAGTGTCTTTGACATGTTTAAAGCAATTTGTTTCACAAATATGAAAGTTAGAAAAAAATGGGATGACGGCAATGAAGTGTAATGGAGACAGTGTGTCATTTTCTATCACTTAGAAATATGTTGCACAAATAAAAAAGTTGTTTGATGGAAAATGCCAAACTAGCTGTCTCCACTACTTCATGTCCATCATTTTAGTCATAGAAACTTAGTTTTTGTCTCTTTCTGTGGAATTAATTGCTTCAACTACTAAGGGTTCTTGTCTACCCTGTGCATTAATTTTCCGGTGAACTTACAATATATATGTCAACCCAACTTTGAGATGCTGGACATCAAACATGACTTTTTTCTGTGGCAGCCAGTTAGGGGATGGAGAGGGCAAGACATACTGCTTTTGTATTTTCTGAGCAAGGAAACAGGACTTGAACTAGCATTCATTCTTTTAAGTCCAAATGGAAAGCAAAACATCTTTAATGGAAGAGTTGATAGCATTGTGCTGAGAGCTGCTTTCCAAAAATATTTCCTGCGTGTGTGTTTCTCTCTGGGCCAATACTACAGCACACAGGGTTGCACACCCTTCATTAGTCACTGGATGGCAAGAAGGATCAGCCCCCAAGGATTCTCATTCTACAGTGTCTGTCTCAGTCTGCTGGGGCTGTAATAAAACACCATAGACTAGCTGCCTTAAACAACAGACATTCATTTCTCACTGTTCTGGAAAGTCCAAGATCAAGACACAGGCAGATTTGGTTCCTGGTGAGAACCCACCTCTTACCTTTCAGATGGCAACTGTGTCCTCACGTGGTTGTGGGCAGACATGGCTCTGATCTCTCTTGTTCTTCTTAAAGGGATATAAAGCCCATCATGGGGCCCCACCTTCATGATCTCATCTAATCCTAATTATCTCCCAAAGGCTCCAGCAATAAAGACCATCCCATTGGGGGTTAGGGCTTCAATATAGGAATTATTTCCATGAAAAATAAATATGGAGGTGAGAGGAAGTATGATTAATTTTATTGGATATTTGAATTTCAGCAAGATTGGGTTTATAGAATCTGTTAGCCAGGCCATCCCTTTAGAATGAGTTGCTGAAGGCTAATTTCGTGGGGTGCAGTATGGTGATGGTTGGTGACCAGGTGCTGCCAGGAAAGGCAGGAGCAAAGGTAGTACCAGCATAAAGATTTCTGAACTGCCCAATGGGCAGTGCAAAATTCTTAATATATTTGCAAGACCACTGCCTCAGTTTCCTCACATGCAAAAGGTAGATTATATTTGTAACCACACACATAGAGTATGATCGCAGACCTGACCTGGGATTTCACACTGGTTGAACCATACTCGTGGACTTTGGCCTGTTCATTCCCCTATTTGTTCCAAGTCCCTGTGAATGCTCTCCCTGTCCAGTCTTAGTACTCTCCCAGGTGATCTGATTAAACATCCAGAGAACTCAAGGCAGCTACTGCCTCCCAGAACCCTGAGGGGTTATAGAGGACTGTGGCAATGCCTTGAGCAGCTGCTGGGGGAGGGGACAAAAGTGGCTTCCTTCCCCTTCAGCCCCTTGGGTAGCTCATGTTTCTTTGCTCCTGCAGTGAGAAAGTGCAAAGGAGCCCATACTATGCCTCATATAGCTCGCTGGGGTCTGTGCCTGTTTGCTCATTTCCTGTTGCTGGGTCTCCTTTCCTTTGCTCTGCCTCATCTTGAACGGATGTCCCTGCTTGACCTCACCTATGCTGGAGGAACTCACCATCTCAAGTCTGCACTTCCAAAACCACATCAACATGGCACCACACTCAACCAAATGCTCTTGGCTCATCCTGTCCTCCCCATCTGAAATGGTTTTTTCTGCGCCCTGTTTGGACATTTATTCCAACTTTTTAATATCATGAGATTGATCTCTTTTCCTCTCTATATACCTCTAATTTTCTAGTAGTTTCCTCTTGCTTCAGCTTTGATTTGGCAATCATATATTCAAGGTTCGCCAAGGACAGCCCTAGATCATGCCTATTTTCTTAGCCTCTCATCTATTTAGTCACTTATCCATCTCAAAAGTGTCTTGGCTTGGAGGATGCATTGTAGGGTCACCCTAGCTGTGATCCACTGAGCTCTACCAGGCCCTGGGTTGAACTCCTGCAAGAAGGCATCTGAACACTTTATTGGTCATGGATAGTTTCTAGACCTTTAAAACAGTTAGTAGGGCAAAGTGATGGCTATGATATTTTCCAGTGCCCAAATATCTATGATTCTGTGAGTCTACGAAAAGCACCAAGCTTTGGACTGCTGCACATTTAACAATGAACAGGAACACAGAGTAAAACATTTAGAGAGACACGATTTTCAGAGTAGCCAATCCTAACTGCTTCGTGAGCAGGACTCCTGGGCTCTCCTCCTCCTCCTCCTTCAGCTCCTGGTTTCTGCCTTGAATATAAACTCAACCCTCCATCTCTTTCATTCCACACACTTTCAACTTATGCTACCTTATTCTGCATCTCTTCACGCCTGACTTCCAATGCTTTTCATCCTTTTTCTCAATATTTATTGTTGGAATATCTTGTTTCCTTAGGACATTGCTCCTGTAAAGTGTCAGCTAGTTATTCTGCAGAGCCTATTTGTGCAAATTTTACAAATGGATCAGCTGGATAGTATTATCCTTAGAGAGCATTTTCATTTTTCTATGGGAGCTTCAGAAATTATGCATTAATTGGAAGGAGTAACTACAATGGAGAAATTCAACATCCTGTTGCTGGAATGCCTTTTATGGCTCATCATATAAGCAGGTGCCTCTCTACCTGACTATAGATCTGGCAGGTGGTAATCATATGTTGGTGAACATAATACATGAATGAATGAATGAATGAATGAGATTGAAAATCTATTTTTACTATAATCCATTTTATTATCATTCTACACATTCCTCTCTGGAAGCCGTTATTTTTAAAGTATACATGGTTCCCCAGTTCGAAGTATGAGCATTTGATCATCTTTAGATTATCAGGAAAACATGGATTGTGCATATCACTCTCTCTCCTCCCCCTACAGGCATATTGGGTGAGTAAAATAAAGGGATGTGGATATCACTCAAGTCTCTCTTGCGCCTTCATGTGCACAGAGACCTACACCATTTATTGAGCCCCTTTTAAACTGCTCTTGAAAGCTAATGGTGACTTAATTGCATTCGATCACGTTAATGAGATTCTGATCTTTGACAAAAGATAGTTTTTCAGGGCTCGTCTTTTAATCTGACATGATGAAGTGGATTGCTTAGGGGTGATAATGATTGTGCTGTGTGGAGAATCCCGATGTCACCGTTCACCTCTACAAACCTTGCAGAAGACCCAGCAGAAGAGCTCTGAATTCTAGTTGTGCAAACATTCACTAAGCAAACAATAACTGGAGGCTGACTCCATAAGGTAAGCACATCCCTAATGGGCTTGTCAGGGTGGATATCCATAGCAAAGCAAACTCCAGGGAACTGCAAGAGCCTCAAGAACCAAACCAAATACAGCTGTGAGATCTGATTCAGTTCAGGACTCCTTTTTTCATTAGAAATATGTGTGCATCAGCAGAAAATACACTCTTAGGCTCCCAAGAATGCCTTTCCCCCAACCTCTTGTGAGGGCCAGTTCCTCAACATCCATTTCAAGACTTACTTGCCTTTTCCCGAGATCTCATCCTTTACCTCTAGTCTAGGTCCCTCCTGTCTGCCCACCTCTTTCACACATTTCTGGTAGGGAAATTGATTTTATACTCTCTGGTTGTGTTTATTAATTGTGGAATTCTCACCCAAATCAGAGTAAGCTCTTTAAGGACAAGGAGGGTGTCTTAAATCTCCCACAGCATCTCACACGGTTCCAGACACAGTGGAGGTCTCTGCATCAGAAATACTCTGAACTATTATGACGTGAGATGTCATAAAGACACTTACACAGAAATGGAAAGGAAATAGACCGGGAAATGAAAGAAGGCACATCAAGACCCCACGAAGAACCTCCAAGAGCGAAGCAGAGGAAACTCTAGGTGGTCAAGCTACACTTTAGCCCAAGAGAGGCCAGTCACTCAGAGCATCCAACCTTGCTTCCTGAAGGTTGCTGCACTCACCTCCCAAGGATAACTCTTATTACTCCTCTAATGGGCAAATACCAAAACATCCACCCACAAGACTACGTGTACGTATGTACAAGAGACAGAACAAGAGTGAGAGCAAGCGAAAAACAGAGAGACAGAGATGGAGAGTAAGAGAAATGACAAGAAAGGATAGAAAACATTAGAAGACTGAGATACTGAGAAGAAATAAAAGATGGAAAAGATGGCAAAAGAGAGGTGCAGCTATTTATAGCTTGCCCGTGGTCATCTAACACCTGTCTGGCTCTGGCTGCTGTTATGGCAATGCTTTATGAAGGTTATACTGCCTTAAGGAATACTGTAAGGATTTAGCTTTCCTATGTAGCTGCAATATTCAAAATAAGCCTGGTAATTGGGTCATCTTATTAGCAAGCCACCATCACTAAGGAGTTCCAAGAGCTTTCCAGTCAGTCCCTCGTCAGTCCATGTAACACACTCACAGAGTAATGAGATGCCATGGGTTATGAGTAATTAGTCCATTTTTATCCCCTCTTCAGTAGATTTTCATTCCACTTGGACACTATATCTCTCTTTTCACAGACTGGAGACTTAAGAGCAAGGTAACAGACTGGACACATTAATTTTCATTAAATGTTTTCCCCCTCCTCTTTTAACTTCACGTACTGCAAGAATGTCTTAGAGTTTATGTGGAAAAGCCAGGCACTGCCCACGCTGAAAAATCCTGGAGTTCAGACCGTAGGTTTCTGGTCATGTACAGTTTCAATTATGTGGGTGCTAATTAGTCAAGGTTATGAATTCTCACAGGTGAAAGAGGTCAGTGTAAGACACAGCATGAAGACAGAAAGAGAGGGCAGCAAGGGCAATGGCAAATTAGGGGAATAAAAAAAGAGGGAGAAAGAGGAGAAGGAAGTCAGGCATCTATGTAGGATTCTCATTCCAACCTCCATAGTTTCTTATGAGTGCATCACACAGCAGAGTTGACGTTATAAAACACATCGGCACCTCTATTACCCTCAAGATCCTAGGCTTTGCTTAGAAACTCCAGCTCTGCAGGATGGGATGTGGGTCACAAGGAAGAGTTGAGGAGACTCCCCGCAGATCTGTTGCACTAGAATATGGATGTTGAGTCCTCCTACTTTGAGACTAAACCAGCTTCTGTCACTTCAGCTAGAACTGTAGGCAAATAATTCCCAGCAGAACTTGGCCTGTGGGTTGTCAAGGTTCCCATTTGATTAATTAAGCTGTCAGCATGGATGTTGTAAACACTGGATATTTTTGTTTGGAGGTACAATGGTCATTATCTTTACTTGGCTAACAGGAGAGAAAAGAGAGAGAAATGGCTCCCTATTTGCCTTTTTGACAGCACATTCTTACTAATAGTCCTTCATCAGAGAACCTCACTCAGTGCCACTGGTCCTGACTACAAACTTTTTGAGGGCTCACCCTGCCATCTTCTCTCCCACTGCCCTCTCTGCAGATCCAGGGTAGAGGTGGGGCATTACCAGGGCCATATATAATAGTGGGGAAATTCATCCCATAGAAACCTGAAGAGTCAGCCATATCTAGAGTCAGGCTAAACGAGAGTCTCAGCAAGTCTCCATTTACAGGTAGGCAATCAAGGAGCTTAGAGGGGAATAAATGGATTAATCTACCAAAAAATGTAATGACAATTAATTTTATTATTTGATTACAATCTTCAATGTGTGTCTGCTTTCTTTTAAAGATATTTATTTACTTATTTGTTTATTTACTTACTTTTTTTTTAGACTGAGAGAGAAAAAGAAAGAGAGAGAGAGAAATAGTATGAGTGGGGGGTTGAGTGGACAGAGGGAGAAGGAGAGAATCTAAAGCAGACTCAAAGCCCAGAGTGGAGCCCTGTGTGGGGCTGGATCTCATGACCCTGAGATTGTGACCTGAGCCAAAATTAAGAGTCAGATGCTTAACTGACTGAGCCATCTGGGCGCACAGGCCTTCTTTTTTAGGGCCAAAGTGGGCAGACCACTGGGTTAAGATTCTGGTCATCTAAGTGGAAGCTGGAGACAGGGGACTTCTCCTTCCTGCACAGCCCTGGGTCAATCACTCAATCCCTATGCACTCTGCTTTCCAGATTTTGCTTGAGGCTTATTCCTACCCTCCCTGCTTCCCAGTATTGTTTTGAGAATAAGGTAAAAGGGTGATTTCCTATACATTATCTCCTTTAATCCATAAATAGCTGTTAGAAGTAAATATTTCAGGTGAGGAATTATAACCCGGGGGTTGTGTGATTCTGTTGTCGGTCTGAGTGGTGGAACAGGGACTCTCTCTGGGTCTTCCAAACCCCCCCCAACCACTGGATTGTTTCCTTATCAGAGGAGCCGTCATCCCTGAAATGTCCACATGGCCAGAAAAGGGTCAGTCACGGTGGCATATACCTTTTCCTCAGACCGTAGTGCATTACCTTATTATAGGTGAG
>CM053608.1:108917917-108988544 GCA_028646535.1 Procyon lotor
AAATGTGGAATTTTGTTCTTTTCCTTTCCTTGTTTCTGCAGGAAATTTGGAAATACAAAATCCTCAAATTCATAACATCTACTATAGGCTACACATACTAGAATATAGCTTACCGCTGAAAGTGTGCATTGTGAGCTCCAAGGATTTAGAATGCATGTTGATTTTTAAAATATATAGATTTTTATCTTAAAGGTAAATTTGCTATGTTTCTCCTCTCCCACTTTTTTACTGAAGGAACAAAAGTAATACAATGCCTTTTGTGAAAAAGAAGGGAGGATTTCACATGCTCACGGTGGTGATGCTGGGGTCGTGGCCCTGACCTTCCCACTCAGGACAGAGCATCCTTGCCCAGGGACTCAAGCTCTCACTGGGAACCCGATGGGACACTCATCTTGTCATCTTCTCTAAGACTTCCACTATTATAACTGTTTTCTGAGTGTATAGTGAATTCATTCAGTGAGTCTTCTGAGTGGTCTGTGGGGAAGAGCCTCAGACCTCAATCAAGTCTACCTCAGGGACAAAGCTTTCCCCCCTCCTCTCTGCACTAAATATTCGACTAGAAAGGAGGTAAAAAGTTCCTGTGTCGTTGGAGCTCAACCAGGGACCGAGCTTCTAATGTGTATTTGTTGACACACAGGTAGTTATCATTGCGTTACAAAGGTGTGACCGGCATTTTAATCAAATCTAGTCCAAATGCGTGTGCATGTACACACAAACACACACAGACACACACACACACACACCCATCCTCCCAACCATCCCCCCACCCCTGCTCCGCCACACATTCAAAAGTGATAAATGAACTTGGGGGAAAAAATAAAAATAAATTTTCATCAGATTTTAAATTACTCTGAAAAATATTAGCTATGGATTCCTTTCTCACCCGAAGTCCTCATTATTAAAAATATTAACAGTAATAGTCTGCCCCCTAAAATGTAATGAAATTGTGGTTATCGCATGTCACCTGACATGCAGGAACGATCGTTTAGTTTCCCTTTCTCTCATCCCACTGTTGGGATGGCAGACAGTTCTGTGCAGAACCCCACGTTGTACTGATGTTCTGTATTCTGACTCAGTGATCTCTTTCCTCCCCTCCCATTTCCACTATGACTTCAACTGATTTTCCCACATTTACGGTCAAATTTGTACTGTATACGAAAGGGAATACAAACCATATACCTCAAGTAGTTAAGGGTCAGAGATTTTTTTCCTAAGAAAGTGTTGTTTATTTTTAGCTCTGATGCTATTACTTTTAATTAACACACACACGCACACACACACACATACAGATCCATAATTTTTACCTAGATGCATACATAGAGCCACATCATTGTGCCTGCTTTTTTTCTCTTTTCCTTACCAGCTTCCCCTTTCCTTTTGTTTCTCCCTCCCTTCTTTGGGCTACTCTCCCATCACGGAATGCATGTCATTACCTATGGGTGTGCTTCTTACTCTTACCTGTACTCACAATGCTATACAGACTTAGACACAAACACAGTCACACACACGTAGAGAAGATCGTATGTACTCCTCACCACTACCTCACTTGAAATCATCTGGCATAGGTCTAATTCATTCCTTTCTTTAACGTAACAATTCATTATGTGACTATATCACAATATATTCCACCCTTCCACTACCGAGGGGTGTTTATTTTTATGTCACTGTGACAATGCTGCAGTAAATAATACCCATCTTTATAAACTAGACTTTAAATAGCTTTGGTATAGATTTCCAAGAGTGGAGTTACTGGGTCAAATGTCTTTTTAATATTAACAGATACTGCCAAACTGCTTTCTAGAAAGGTTATGAAATTATACACTTATATCTACAATGTATGTTTTTCTCAACATACATGCCAGCAACAGATATTATAGGTTTTTTCCTAAATTTTTACCTGTTGGATAGAAATGACTTTGCTTGGCTTTCCCAGTCTGCTAGTAAATTTGGCCATATTTTCATATGATTACAGGTTTTTTGGACTTTTTAAATTGTGAATTATCTCGTCATATACTTTGTCTATTTTTCTTTTCTTCAGATTGTCAATTTGTAAGAGCTTTTTTTTCTATGTTAACCTTGTATCTCTGATGTATGTTCAGAATATTTTTCCAGCTCTGTCTGTTATCCATTGACTTCATATGTAATATTTTTATCATATACTTATATTTCGGTCATTTGTTCATAAATACGGTCACCTGTGGTATTTTTGCATGTATAAACCAAATATATATATAAATATATATATTATGTATACTGAGTGTATATATATATGTATATGTAAAATAATATATATAATTATAACATAGTTAAATATATGTTAAATACATGAATACGTTAAATGCATATATTTACACATAACATATATATATATACACACATACTAAAATACCAAGATATAAAATACTAGTTACTTCAACATCACTTAATTTATCAAAACAACAAACAAAAAACCAAGAAACCCACATATTTTTCTTACTCCACAAAATCAACAACTATATTAAGTAATCCCACATACTGACATTGATTTCTCTGGATTCTCTATTTTGTTCACAAAACACTTCTTATAGTGTGTTCTGATAGATGCTTCTGATAGAAAATGCTCTTTTTTTTTTTAAAGATTTTATTTATTTGACAGAGAGAAACAGTGTCAAATAAATAAAATTTATTTATTTATATATATAATATATAAATATATATTTTATATATTTATATATAAATATTTTTTATATAATATAATATATTATTTATATATAATATAATTTTTTATATTATCATAATATTTTTATATATTTATATAAATATAAATATATAAATTTTATATATAAATATATAAATATTATATATAATATAAATATATATTATATATTTATATATAAATATAATAATATAATTATAATAATTATATATAATTATTTATATATAATATAATATATTATAAATATAAATATATATAATATATATTTATATATATTTATATAAATATAAATTTTATATATATATATTAAAAAAAAAAAGCGAGAGAGGGAACACAAGCAGAGGGCATGGTAGCGGGAGAAGCAGGCTTCCTGCCAAGCAGGGAGTCCGATGCGGGGCTCGATCCCAGGACTCTGGGATCATGACCTGAGCCCAAGGCAGACACTTAACGACTGAGCCACCCAGGTGCCCCTGAAAATGCCCTTTTATTTATTCTTTCTTTGTATCATTTTCTTGAATATTGCCAAGTAATTACTCTTACAAATGAAATCTTATTTTATTCAAGACAAAAAAAAAAAAAATCCTCCATTGGGATTGCAATTGGAAATGCATTCTATTTACATACTAATTTTGGGACACTTAAGAAAATTGAGATATCACATTCGAAAACATACTTGCCTTTTTAAAGTTTTTTCACATCTCTTATGAAGATTTATCTATTTTTTTAATTTTATTTTTTCAATGTTCCAAAATTCATTGTTTATGTCCCACACCTAGTGCTCCATGCAATCTTATGAAGATTTAATAGCTGCTTTGTGTTCTGCATCTTGTTTTTTAAAATTTATTTTTACATTTCATAGTTTCACTAACTTTTATATGTAGAATATTTTTTTCTCATTTCTATTTTTAGGTTCTCAATGCTAAAGAGAAAGGCTATTGGTTTTTATGTATTTATCTTCAATCTAGCCATCTTACAAGTTTTATTAATACTGTGCTTTTGTCATTGAATCTGTTGGGTTTTCTATATACACAATCATAACATTAGCAAAATATATAATTTTATTTTTCTCAGTATTTATAGGAGATGTTTCTCTTAAATTGTTCATTTGCTAAAATCTTTAAAGCTTAAAAAAAAGGAATGGCAATAGCAGGTATCTCTTTAATTTCTCATTATAATTAAATTAACTCTATGCCACTTAGAATACCAAAAGTTGTTGGTTTAGGGTAATTTTTAATATAATTGAGATTTGTTTTACTTTTGTTTTATTTAAAATCTTTTAAAAAAAAACAACAACTGCTAGTTGGATGCTTAACCAACTGAGCTACCCAGGAGCCCCAAGATTTTTTAAAATTGGAGAATAACAAGCAAATAACTATATATCCACCACCTAGGCCTGACAATTGATACTACTTTCGCATTTTTTAGTTAAAATAAAGAAAACATTGCAAAAATAAATAAATAAATAAATAAATAAATAAATAAATAAATAAAAAACTGCTGAATTTTGTCATGTTCCTTTCAGTGACTACTGATTTAATTGCCTGACTTTTTCTTTTACTTTATTTACATATAGGATTATATAGATAGTTTTCCTGCCACCTTTGCTTTTTTGTAGTGTTTGCTTGCTATATTTTTAAATTTCTAGGGAAATATTTACTAAAATGTGTCAAATGTTAATGGCTAAAATTTAAAGGGTTCCAGGATCTAAGTAATTTGGGAAACACCCAACCAAACAGAGTTAAATGGTACTCTTCAGAACTGTTAAGCTAATGTATATTGTCAAACTGCAAAAGGAGATGAGAGTACAAAGCATTTAGTGAACTTTACCTGACTGTCTGTCTTTCATGAGCCATCCCATGGGAGTAGATTAGAGCTGAACAAAGTTTGGGAAATGCTTATATGGAAATTGTATACTAAGAATTGAAAATAGTTTGAGCACGTAAGATCAATGAAATCATGAGAGTAGAGTTAATAAATTAAAAGCCACACTATAGGATGCCAAAACCATTTGGGGAAAAATAGTTAATTGACATTTTGTACCAATTTTACTCACTTTTATTATACAAGATTTTTACCTGGCTAGGCCCAAATTATTGATGTTTGGCATTACAAAGACCCATCTTAGAGCATAGGTTGGTCCTGGGGCTGGATGTAGCCCCAACTCCAGCCAATTGTCAAAGTATAATTCTAGGAAGTAACTATTGCTCCTGTATCCTTCTCTACTGTGTGGCCCATGGTATCATGACTATCATAATATGATGACACAGAGGGACTATCACAACACAGCTTGCGCATGGCACTCACCGATGACATATTCCACTCTGAAGAGATCCCTTCTGGGGTCATATGGACGATTGAATTCGATCTGGATGAAGAACGACTGTCCTCTACGTACGATCAACTTGTTGTTTTCGTACTTGTCAGTGTGGTGGTCCACTTTATTGCTGTCCCATCTCTCCTTGAACAGGTGAACATTTGTGACATGAAGGTAGTCTACACATAAAGAAAACAATTGAGGGATACCACTGAGTAACTTTGATACAACTGCAAACTCAAAAAACAAGATTGTTTTTCCTGATTCTTTAGGTATTGAGGTAATGAGGTCTGTTGGATAAAACTCTCTATAGGGGCTGATAGATTTAAGAGTCATTCTCTTGTGACATCCCTGCCTTCAAGGGGGATTTTAAAAGCTTTTCCCCCTCTGATCTCACTTTGTACCACAGGGCACTCACTTGGGACAGACAGAGCAGTGCTGAAGATGTCTAGGACTAGAGTGCAAGTCTTCACATTCTCGTGCTGGCTTTCATCATGACTATCACCTCCCTGGGTCACTAACTAGGAATAAGGAAGGGATAGCCATTTCCATTTTCTTATCTTTAAAAAGGGAGGAGTTGAATCTGACAAAGCCTCAAAGGGATGCTCCAAAGGTCCAAAATTGACCTTTAATTCAAAATTCTCCTCTTATTTCAGGTAGGGTCAAATATCCTTCCTTCTATAATTCTAAAAATAGATCTAGTCCCTCAAAGGTAGGAAATAAAAGAACAGGTGTGGAGACAGAATACTGACATTTCATTGAGATAGCTATAACTGCTTCCACTTTGAACATGAAGAAAAAAATCTTCACAGTTGCACCAATCTGGAAGTCAACCCTGGTCTGATACAAAGATCTATAGGTCTTTCCTCTGGCTTTTGGAATTGGGGGGTGGTAAATGTCAGTTATACATTTATTTGACATGATAGCACTGGATAAAGGTTAGATCCCCTCCTACCTTTCTCCCATTCCTCTGCAAACAATCAGTGAGTTTGGAGGTAACTCTACCCAGCTACACCCGAATTTGCAAGATCTAGTCTAGAGATAGATTTCGGCATGCACACTTGGAGTTGTAAAGGGGGAATGAAGGAGGGAGTCTGGTGGGGGTACACTAAACTTCTGCCCACCCTGACCCTGTCCGTTGCATGGTTTGCCTTCGCAGCTGTGAATACTGTATATGGAGAACACAACTGCTGAGCTTGTCCTTATGCTGGAGCATCACCCTGAAAGACTCCAATGTCTTCCTTGGTGTTTACACAGGAATCCTGTGCAGGACACTTAGTCCACCCCAGCTTCATTTTGTCTCATAGGAGAAACCAAGAAGTTGGGGGTCATTAAGATACTCTCCAGTTCTAAAGTCTAGGAGTTCCTGAAATGCTCTTGATTAATTTCAAGTCCAGGTAATCCTAAATTTGAATCTCAGGTCTCTTAATTATATAGGTAAGGAATCTCACTTTTCAAATGAGGAGACTATTACTTGGAGAAGTTCTACAAAAATTCAATGACATAACAAAACAATGGCTCTGGCACAATGTCTGGCACATAGTGGGGCCACGGGTTTACTTGTGGCTAGCTTAACTGTAAACTCTGATGGAGCCATGGTCTATTTTACATGACGTGGTGCTCAATGGGCTATTCTGATTCCAACATTATAGCACACAGAAAGTGCTAGACAGCTTTATTTTGACCCCATTGCAGAACCCTGAACATGGTCCCCTAAAGGGCACTTTCCTTCCATTATGCTGCGGGTGGAAGATGTTTAATCCTTTAGACTTCTCTCCTCCAAGCTGCCTTTCCCCTAAGTTCTCTGGCCTTATTAAGGTCACAATCCCTAGTGTTAAGCCAGCTTCAGAAAGAGCTGGAGACTCATAAATATCTTAGTTGAAGAGGACCTTAGTAATCAACTCATTTGGTCCTCTTTCTTAGCACTGTGCCTTTCAATAATGTTTTTGTTTTGTTTAAATGTCTGAAAACGGAATCCTCAGAAATAGGTTTAATCAGGTCTCCATTCATCAGCACCAATGGAAGGAATACACGGATATTATAGCCTCACAGAATCTCAGAGGGCAAAGGCACTTTCTAGACCATCTGGTAGACCTGCTATGTACTGCCTGAAACATCTTGAAAGCCCAAATGCTTAGGCTTTTTGTCTTCATCCGAACAGGAAACCCACTATCTCACAAGGCAAACGGTCCATTTTTAAACAATTTTAATTATTTGAAAAGCCCTCTTAAGATGAACTGACATCTGCTTCCTTGTAATTTTTCTAACCGTGGATCCTGGTTCTGACTCCTGGATAAATTTAGACTACGTTCTATTCATTTCATCTGGCGATCCTTAGGTATATAAAGGCTTACTCAACTGTTCTTTTCCAGAACTTTAACCCTCTACTCTTTTCTGGAATATATTTCGTTTTATAAATTTCTCTCTTGTTGTATTTTTCCTAGAATTAAGTACATTATTCTAGCTATGGTTTTTCCAATGAAAAACAGAGACCATTACATCTTTCAAAACAAATAACATATTTCTAATGTTTCAGTCAAAAATATCATTAGTATTTGGAATAGTTTTATCTTATTTTTAATTTACATTAAGCATCTGTTAAAGCAAAACATTTAAAAATACATTCTGATGCCATTTCTACGAAGCCAGCCATATCTATACAAAAGTTTTTTTCTTTGTAGCTCAATTTTAAGGGCTTCCATGTATTCATATTAAATGTCATCTCACTGAATTTGGTTAATTGTTCCAAGCTCTTAATATAATTTTAGACTCTAAGCATGTATTCAAGATATTTAACATTCTCCCCAACTTCCTGTCCTCCAGGAATTTTATGTGTGTCATTTTATGTTGCCATTCAAGGCATGAATATAAATGTTGATTAGGTCACTGCCTAATAAATACAAGCTAGATAAATGCCCAGTGGTAGGTACTAAACTTGAACAGATAGTTATGACACAGCGCCATAAATATTTTAATAAAGCAGTATAGGGAATTGGGTGGAAGAGGGTATCAGGGGTGTATAGGGAGCCTATAACTCAGATTGGGGGAGTGTAATTAAAGAAGGCTTTTGGAAGAAGTGAGGTATATAAGCAATGGTTAGCCAGGTAGAAAAAGGGGTGGGGAAGGATGTTTCAGGAAGAGGGGAGTGACGACTTAGGCAACAGAGTGTCTGGTTTACTTAAGACATTGAAAGATGTTTGGTTGGCCGGACAGTAGTAGTGGGACCACAAAGGAGGAGTGGGCAGGAGCCACTCGTGCAAGCCCTGTAGACCATGTTAGGGATTTTGGACTTTAACTATAATAAGGATCCCAAGAAAAATCTGAAATAGCAAACTGACATGTCTTCGTGTGTGTGTGTGTGTGTGTGTGTGTGTGTGTGTAAATTTCAAATGCTTCTGGGAAAAGGAATGGGTGGTGGCAGTGTCAGAGGCAGGAAGGTCAGCTAAGAGGCTATTTCAGCATTCCAGATGCGGGATGGGTGAGTCTAGCCTGCCTGAAGGTATTGAATGGACTGGTCCTGCAACACTGCCAGGATTTGTCTCATGTCATCTTACCTCTGCTCCCATGATAATGCGCCCCTGAAAATGAGTATATCAGTTTTATGCCTTGGCTTCCCACGTATCTTTGACAAAGGGAAAAATAAAGCTGGAAAGAGAAAGTCAATTATTTTTTAGTATCTGGTTCCCATTGGTTTTATTCTTATTGCAAACGGAAATTCTGGCTTTCTAGTTCCATGAACCTGTCCCGTGAACTTGGTTAATATCTAGAGGGTCCGGTTAAAGCCAGTCTAGCTTCAAAGTAGTGTAATGCAGTGATACTTTGGTGGGATATCGGTATGCATTGGAAGAATAAGAGTTCCAATTTGGGAAAAGTTGGCTCAACCAAAGTCGATCAGGATTCTTGAAGGATTTATGGGAGACTTTCATTGATGTAGACTATAAATCTCCTACAGGTGTCATATTTTCCAAATTTAAATGACCATGGGAACTATTTTTTGTGGCAATCAGTGTTTTGCAGAATATGTTCCAGGAGCTGCTTCAGTATTTACTAATTGTGCAACCTCAGGGAGGTTATTTACTCTCTCTTCAGTTTCCTTATCTTTAAAAAGACAATGAAACACTTGTCTTATAGGGTTACTGTAACGATTAGATGAAAAAAATGCAGGTAAAGTGCTTTAGTACAATGTCTGGCACCTAGCAAATTCTCACAAATTATTTTTATTATATTAGCGTTGTTACTATTAAGAGAACAGATTAGCATAGTGGAAAAGAGTATGGATTTTAAAACCAGACTGCCTGGAGTCACATCCCAACTCTGACACCTACTATCGCTGTGACTTTGCACAAGTTATACAAATTTCCTGTGCCTCAGGTTTATCATCTGCAAAATGGTGGTGGTCTGGGGATTAAATGAGAGAACGCTGCATTCCTGGGGCACTTGGTTGGCTCAGTCGGTTAGGTGTCCTACTCTTGATTTTGTCTCAGGTCATGATCTCAGGGTTGTGAGACAGCCCCACCTTGGGCTCCATGCTCAGCATGAACCTTGCTTGAGATTCTCTCTTCCCTCTCCCTCTGTTCACCTCCTGCTCCCACTAGTGCATGCTCTCTCTCTCTCAAGAAAGAAAGAGAGAGAGAGAGAAAGGGAACGCTGCGTTCCCTGTATTCTGAGAAGACAGGCTTGCTTTTCTTTTCTTACATTTCTACAGGTGGATGAAATAATTTTCTCTTCTTCATTCCCAGAATATGCTTTTCCTTTTAAAATAAAAATTAACTATAATTAAGCACTTTGCGTCATGTTAATACAGGTGATTTTACTCGGGGGGCTGTAAGCCCATTGAGGACAAGACCTCATTTTCCCTGTACCTGAGACAATTCAAAAAGAAGCTATAGCAAATATGCCACTTTTCACTTTAAACAAATGTAATGCCTGAATTGGAGCTTGAAGTTGGTTATGCATCATAAAATGGATATTCTATTTCTCATAGGATTAACCATGCAAGTCTTTAAGGGTCATTTATCAGACAATTTCATTCTTAACATAAACCAGTTTCAGGACAATATATATGGTATATAGTATATTGTACAGTGTTGAAGACAGTGATCTAGGGTTTTATAACATGGGGCCTCCAGACCAGCACTTTTATTTCAGACTGGAATAAAAATGCCATGCCTTGATAGCACATAACTCTTATATTGCTTATAACAAAAAGTAAGCAAGAGTACTAATAAGTTATTTTGAGTATATAAAACCTAAGCCAAAAAAAACTATAGTTTCATAGTGAAAAACAAATATATATAATGTATTTATATTTTCACATAAATATATATTAAATAATATTTTATATGACATAATGATAATATATAAAATAAACATATTAATGTATACATGGAGAATTTATTTTAAAATAAGGAGATCTACAATGTTATAATTTTAATAACACTTCATTCCAAGTATGGAGTTTTTAAAAATGTTATTTTTTTTCTAAGTGATATTTTCATTCTCTCCTGCAATATCTAACAAGTCAGTGCTTTCAGGAAAAAAGAAAAAAAAATACCTTGGACAATGACAGTGGTACCCTATGTGGGGAAAAACTAAGGCAATGATAAGTAAAATTTCCCTGTGTAATCCCTTAAAATAAAAGTCCGTATTAAAATAATTTAAACCAAAGAAAACATTTCATTTAAAAAATAAAACTTGAGGGATGCCTGGGTGGCTCAGTTGGTTAAGCGTGTGACTCTTGATTTTGGCTCAGGTCATGATCTCAGGGTCATGAGATCAAGGCCTGCACTGAGCTCTGCACTCACCATGAAATCTGCTTGAGATTCACCCTCTCTTTCTGTGCCTCCTACTGCTTATCTCTTTTTTTAAACAAACAAAAAAAAAAATAAGAATATAAGGCTATATTAATATAGCCTCTCTCTCTTTTTTTAAATAAGTATGTTCTCTCTCTTTTTTTAAATAAGTGAAATCTTTAAAAAAAAATAAAATAAAACCTTGGCCCAAACATGGAAAATAAAAGCAACACCAAGAGTTTGAGAATTGAAGGACTCATATTCTAGACTGTAGTCAAGTGGACAAGACATAAGGAAGAGTAATGGGAGGGCGATTTATCCTTAGAGGGAGAAGGAAATGACGGCCCTAATGCCCTCCCCCTAGTGTAATCCGATAGCTCTCCACATCTGCTAAGGGGTTACTACTAAGGAATATGGTGAGGTCCTAAATTAAACATTTTTTTCATTGCTCCTGGACACTCATCCACAGAGCAACCTTTGTATTTGGTGTTTACAATACCTAATAATAACAAGGGCTCTACAGATGTCACAAATATCATAAAATATAAGCACAGATATACAAATATCATAGTTTTTTCTACTGTCCATTTTGCTTAGTGTTGTCCTTCTTCATGCAGTAAACATTCAGTAAACATTTATTAAGCTCGTGTATCGATTCCTGCTTTTTTTTATTGGATTAATGAGACATAGTTTAGACTGAAAGAACCTTCTCATCATCCCAGCTCTATTCGACGCAAACAGGAAATGAATTTGCTTCTCCCTGTCCAAGCCCAGTTCCTGGCAAAATGGAGCCACTCATTGCTAAGCTAGTTTTGGGGGTTTTTTTTGTTTTTTTTTTTTTAGAGATATTGTAGCTGGGAAGTTGGCAGCTTGCTCTTTCAAAGTGACAGCTTTCAAAAAGTCTACCTAACGCAATTTAGCCTAATTCCAAACACACCAGAAAATGGACTGTTAAAAAAAAAATCTTTCCTCATGAGCCAGCTGCCTCCCTGTCCTCCTACCCTTTCCCTAATATCAAAAAAGTAGATTATTTTCTCTTTAGGTTGTAAAAATATTCTTCCGAGAATGATTATACCTGTCATAGATGGAATCCTGAAATAAGTTAAATGTTTAGGTTCATATCCTAGGAATTCCCTAGTGAATTGAAATCTCCTTGAAATCTTTGGTAATAATATTACCAAACTGTAGGCATAAATACTGTCCACGAGGAAGTAGGTTTGTTTATTGTTGAAATGACAGGACAAAAGTTCCTCTCTCATATTTCTTTTGGATATCCCATATTTTAACGTATCATTAATTAGAATGATTAAAATCATTTTCTTAAGCAGCTTAGTGTTTTTTAACTATTGCTATTCAAATGTCCTGTGCTGTAAATTTTGTACGTGCTCAGCTGCTCAGAGGAATTTAGAATAAGAAGTCAGATCTGTGTCTTCCCCAGGGATGGAAATATGCCTTGTCTATTTCTCCTCTCACTGGAAGAATCTCAAGAGCCTCCAAATGTATTTCCTTCTTTCCATTTGTTCCTCACCATTGGAATTACCTTCATGAAACATAATTCTGATTATATCCTTTTGCTATTTAGAATCATTTGCAAGTCCTCCTTTATCTGCAGGAGAGAAGGTAAGGTCTCAGTGTATCTACTATAACAGGTCCCTGCCTACTTTTCCCAGATTCAACCCCCCCTGGTCCCCATTACTTGATACGTACTGTTCCTTCTGCTAGAAATGCTATTCCCATGCACTTATCTGCCTGGAAGACTCCTATTCATCCTCTAAGACCCAACTCAGATAGCCTTTCATCATAAAGCCTTCCTCACCCTCTTTCCCACTGTTCCCATACCATATCATTCCTTTCTCTGTTCTTTCACTGCAATTGGCATAATTTCTGCGACAGTATTTATTGCACTGAATTGCAATTATATTTTCTGTGCCTATTTCATCTAGTAGATGGAGAGCCACTTGAGGCCACAGATTGGCTTACTCATCTTTGCGTCCTCAGAGAGAACTTAGCATACTTCCTGACACATACGTGGCAATCATTAAATGCTTTTACACAAACCAAATGAAAGGATGAATTGGTTCTATAAAACATCATTTCTTCATCATACATTAAATGCCTTTCTAATTCTTTTAAAAACCCTCAATCCAGAGAGGTTTACTTTGCACAAAGGAGAGAGTGATAATTAACTAGTTAATTAATTGCTTTGGTTCTGACAGGGCGTGGGGTGGGAAGGAGGAGGGATGCTCAGAAAGGCACAAGACTCCATTAGCCTGAAAGATTCTAGATCTCTCCTACATCTGACATTTTTAGAGATCCAGACTTGCTTTCCAATTTGAATTCATTACATCAGATCTGCCAAATAAGGATTATAATCACTATTGCAAAGGATCACCTATGGTTAATAATGCAGAGTCAAACCGGACCAAGAATATAAGGCTATCTTCCAGAACATGACGCCTCCTGCTAAAATAACCTTTGAGACCAGGAAAGCTGTAGAGAGATTTCCAGAAACAACCACTAAACATTCAGAAAAGTCTATTAGGAAGAGATGCAAATCTAGCAATCTGATGAGATTTTCACATTCTTTAATTGGCTACAGCTGAGTTCAGAAGTGGGCATTAAGTACCCTTAAAATACATGAAGATGTCAAACATCACCACTGCCTGGCTGGTCCCATCTCTGGACTCTCACTGTCACCTCAAATATTTCCTTTTTTTTTTTTTTAATATTGTGCTGCTGTATGGGAAGTACCTTATGTGAGTTTATACATTTTGAAATGCATGCTAGAGTCATTCTTAACCAAATATTCACGAAAGCTGTGAATTAAGGGTATCCTACCCACTCTGTGCATATTATGTATAGCGACTGCCACAGGACTGTTCGAAATGAAAAATCTGCCACTTATCCCTTTTCCTCTTCTTTCCTCTCTGCCTTCTCAGCCAGTTTGGCAAGAGCAGCTTGCTGAAGGGACACTTTCGGAAAAAGCTTCCATTAAAACAAATGAGGAGAGTTTGACTTAGGGCTTTGTGAGCCAAAGCTGTCCTCAGACAGGGGCTCAGGAAGCTTCAAGCCCTCTTGGGCGCCCCTAGGGGTCACTGCGTGAACTGCAGGAAGACAATTGCTAAAAATAATAAAAAATAAAAAATAAAAAAATAAAAGAAGACAGCCGCTAATCACACGTGACAGCCTTCTCAGGGGATGACTTGGGAGAAACCGATTTATTTTGTGTCAGAAAACCTGCATTTGGTTTTAAATTAAGGAGAAATATGATATGTAAAGAGAATAATTAGAGAGAAATATGAAATATAAAGAATAAGTAGGAGACAGTTCTTGATCACATGGTTTGTATACTGGTATTTTTCTTCTGCTCTACTCATCTAGGACTTCCCCATGATACCTGGGTTCAGAGACCCTATCCTCAGATGTAGTACTTAGCTTACCTGTGGGAGACAGATTAAATGAAGGCATGTTTTTAAAACCTAGCACCTGCTATTAATAATAAGATTATAATGACTCTGGGCCTGATGAGTCATTCAATTTTCAAGTGATTGACTGTTCATTCATTCTACAAATAGTCATTGGACACTCACATTCCTCTGCCAGGGCCTGTAATAGGTATCCCAGAACGTCGCTTGGGCTGTGGACACATATGATTGCCAAGCAAATGATGACTGATTTTTCAAAATGATTCCCCACCCATGCCTCCAAAAATAAATCCATAGAACACAGTGATCCCAGATTTTTTTAAAATCAACCTACCTATTCAAATTACTCAAAATCAGTAGTTCTGATTTCTTACTATCCACATTTTGTTCAAATTTCAGATGTGCAGATCCTGCAGGCTGTTAGGTGTTCCCCTTAGAAAAAGGTGTTCACTGGGATGGTTTTCTAACGCCGTAGGGTACGATAACTTGCACATTCTGAATCAATGAGCATTTGTCGGTCAAACCAAGTGTTTCAGACACTAGTCATTTGATCATCATGGAAACTGTGAAGTAGGTATTGCTTCCATTTTCTTGATGGAGAAACTGAGGCTCCCCTGGGTGGCTGAGTGAGTAAGTGACAGATGTGGAACTCGAACCCACTTCTTCTGAGTCCTGAACCAAGGGGCTCTTTGTTACATTTCACTGCCTCTGTTCACCTTTCTCCTCACTGGTCCTCTGCCCCTTTCTCTTTCTGTTTTTTGTGCCCATGTCTCCCAGCACATTGGTCCCCATTCCCCAGGGCCAAGAGTCTTCTCTGTCAGAGGGGGGTTTTGCTAAAAAAACCTGAATACACGAAGGTATAATAATCTGATCATAATGGCTTGATAATTTGATGTCTGCATGCTTTCCAATTTTATTTGCTATCTTAGAGAAAGAAAAGAAGAGAAAAGAAAAGAAAAGAAAAGAAAAGAAAAGAAAAGAAAAGAAAAGAAAAGAAAAGAAGAAAAGAATAAACCCAAGATTGGGCAGTGAAGGAGTGAACATCAATTATTGCTTGGACCTGTTTCCCCACCTTATAAGATGGGGATTTAGAGGAGCTGATTAGCAAGTCATTTTTAACTCAGTTCTGTGGCTCTAATGGTGGAGTTGTAGGGAATGCAGCACCCTGCCCCCCCCGGGAGACAGAGCTCAGAACTACAAGTTCACAAGTCTATCCCAACCCTTCCACTCAACTGAAGAAGCCCTTCAGTGAGCTCCCCCCTCCAAATTTGGATGGTACCTTAATGGGTGGTACTAGATACCTCTGTTTTCACAGTTGGATAGCAAATCGTCTGGATATGGTAGCAACCCATTCAAATCCGTCCACAAGTTGTGGGCAGTTCTCTGATCTGCTCTTGCATTGTTCTTTCCCTTTGCTTTCAACTGCTGATCTCTTTCTGAGAAGGCAGATTAACCACATACCGTGGGGTGATCATGGGCACCTGCCCCCAGCAAGTGGGTGTTTACCTCCCAGGGAAACCAAGTGCATAGCACCCCTGGAGCAGAAGTGGGCTGGCCACATGAGAGCTACTGATAAAAGTGGTCCGTGTGAGATGCCATTCAGGGACATGAGTCTGAATGTCCCTGCTGCGGCCCAAGGGAATGGCATCCGTGTCACCAAGCCACTGCTGGCACCTGGGCCCCATCACAGTTGACAGGCCTGAGTGGAGGTCAGCTGCTGGCTGCTGCTCCCGGAGCAGGTCTCTTGGGATCGATGGAGGCGAGAGCAGGGGAAGCAGCTTGCCTCACCTGCTCACCGGGCTGCTCCGCAGAGACAGAGAGGGTTTCCATCTCCATTACTGTCAGAGTCTGGCATCTTTTGCCAGCTCTGAAATTCACAGCAAAGGAGAGAGGAGGGAGGAGGCAGCGGGAAAGAGGCACAAGCCAGACAATCAAAACAGCCACAATATTTTGGAAGTGGAAACTTCCAGCTAGAGAATATTTTTAAAAACAGAACGGTAGCGCTGGAAGAGGCATCCACTGAGCCAATGCCCTTGTTTTCTAGAGGAAATAGCTAAGAGGTAGAAAGACAAAGTGACTTCCCTGGGATCACAAAGCTATTAAGTGGCAGAACTAGGACAAGAATCTGGATCTTGGGGCCTTTGACCACTGAAAAGAAGGCTCGGGAGTCTTTTCTTTAATACCAGACACTGGCGAGCGAGCCGCTTTTGTGGGAGCCCAGTGGAGACAAAGGGTGCTGACCCAGCCAGCACCTGCAGGGAGGAGCAGGTGGCCGACCCTGTACCTTGCAGGTTGACGCCTCGGGGCACCATCTCCCGCAGCTCCACTGTGGGGAGGTCATCCTCTGCCGCATTGGACGCGTTGCGGGGCAGGGCTCTCCTGCCTCCAAACACAGGCTCCGAGGTCTCGGACATTCTCAGCTTCACAAGCTCCTTGTGGGAGGGAAAGGGAGACACAGAAAAGGAACGGGAGGCGAGTTACAGTTGAGACAAGGATTCAAAAATAGAGAAGCAGACATATCCGTGTGGGATAGCACTGGAGCAACACATTTTGAGTTTCACATAAATAAAACTTGAGAAGTGGCAGTAAGGATTAGTCTAATGATGGAGTATAGTTCCCCAAGGATCTCGGGGCGATTTCTTGTTTGTCAAAACACACGGAAAGCAGAAGAAAAGGGGCCTGTTTGAAGAAATGAAAAAATGTAAAAGATTTTAGAAAGCAAGGTTCCCCCCCCCCTCCTTACCACCCCTAAAAGCAGTATTTTGTAAGAAACGCTTATCATCATCTGCCCATACATACGTCCATTTCATACTGACTTACGAAGCCCTAAGTCACTTTCAGGAATAAAGTAATCCAACCATGTTCGGGTAAGTGTTCATTTTTTGCAATTTCATTCAATCCATGTTTAATGAGAGCCTACTATGGGCCAGGCTGTGATCTGGGCACTTGGGACACATCACAGAACAAGACAGAAGATTGTTGACCTAGAGCGTCCAGTCCAGTGAGGGTTAGGGTGGAGGCCACACTTTGCAGAAGTAAACAGAAAAGGCTATGACAAGGTGGCAAGTGCTTTGGGGCCAGGACCACACAGAGTAGGAGAAGGCAGATGGAGTCCGGGTGGGTGAAGGGGGTACATTCCAATTTTGAATCAGGGCTATTAATAGCCTTTCTCTAAATGTACTTGGTCAATGGTGTGAATACTGCTTTTTTTGCTCCAGGCCCGCTTCCCCTTCCTCCAGAGTGTGTACAGGCGAGGAGCCAGCATAAACGCCACACACACCACTGTCAGGCCACAATCAGTACTTGTTGACCAACTGACCAAATAAAGGGAGCCCTTGTTTCTGGCCCAAATGGAGCTTTCACCTTGATCACCTAGGTGACCCAGTCACGACTCTTGGTTATTTGGCTCTTTTCAAAAACCAAGCACACTCTCAAAAGATGAAGAGCCTCCACTCCACAGACAACCAGTGTAGAATGTTCCAGAAACATGTTGAGCAAAGGCAACACAGCTGGAGACAAGAGAACCACTTTCTAGGGTATTTGGTCTGGGAAGGAGACAGTAATATTTGCAAGTATAAAGTCTGAATCGGTTCCCATAAATACCTACAGACATACTTACAAAGTCTCTGGTGAGCTGAGGGGACAGGGAGAAAGGGTTAGCGATGGAGGGAAGGAAGAAAAAGCAGTCCTCTGCAGGAAAATAACCCCCAGCTGGGCATAGGGTCACTAAGGGAGGGGGAGGGTTTGGAGGAGAACAGAGTAGAGCAGTGCAATAGCCTGGTGGGAGAAAGAACTCAGAAAGCAGAGAGCTGGGGAGCCCCAGGTGCTTGCCCGGTAAGAAGAGCCTGTGCAGGTGAGTGCAGGTGGGCAGAAGCACCCTCTTCTCCACAGATCTGGGGAGGCAAGTGCTCAAGTTCAGCTCTTGCATTGGGAAGGTGAAAGGGGATGCTCAGGGCTGCAGAACCAAGCCAAGCAGATGATCTTACCTGACACACACACACTCTCTCTCTCTCTCTCTCTCTGTCTCTGTCTCTGTCTCTGTCTCTTTCACCTTCTGTCTCACCCCCTCCAGTCTGCTCCGCTGAGGAGAGGGGAGCTCCCCTGGGGGAGCACTCCCACGTCCCTCATTCCCATCTGGTGGCCTTCTTGCTAGCAGAGCCTTCGGGAAAGCTTGAAGGAGTTACCTGAGAAGTCCCTGCTCGGACGGAAGTGGGAGCCAGGAAAGGCAGTAGACAAGTGGGGGCGCCTCTTCCCCCCTCCCCCCGCCCCGTCCCCTATGCCCTGAGCCGGCGCCTGAGGGATCGCAGGAAAACTCTAGGGCAGGGGGGCGGGGGCGGGGGCGGGCGCAGCGGGCCCCTAGGCTCTCGCGCAGGTTTGCGGTGAGGCCAGGCGGGAGGGGCGGCTGCTTACCTGCGGTACCCGCCGGAGGTGTCCTTAGACGGGCTGGCTCTGAGCGGCTCAGGGGTACTTCCTCAAAAGGACGCAGGAAAAACGACAAGAAAGTTGGCTCTTAAATAACTTCCTAACAGCCCCCACCCTCCACCCTCCCCTCCCGTCCCACAGGGTTTTCTCCTCCCCCTTCTTGACAGCTGGAGCAAACAGAGCAGCTTCTAGGACTTTCTACTTACTTCTGCCGTCCCTTGTTATTCGGGCCTGAGCCCCTCCTCCGACCCACGCCCCCCTTACTCCGGAGCTCCTAGCCCCGCTTCTCCTCACCGTCCCCACCCCCGGTTCTGCCGCCCCCCTCCAGTGCCCCTCACACCCTGCCCCTTCCCTTTCGTGAGAGGGGCTGGAAGGGTGTGCAATGTCTCCCCCTGGGGATTCTGAGGTTGGATGCTTGGATGAAGAGTGGGTCTGCCCTCTGGCAGACAGGTCACAGACAGCTGTGACCATGCATAAAGCAAGAGCAACGTGTCCTTCTTGTGTCAATAAGGCTGAGGGGCGATGGTCTGTGTTCTCCAAGAGTGATGTGAGGCTCAGCCACCACCTAATTGCAGGACGTCTCACAGGAGGGGAGCTCCAGCCCTGGGGAAGATGAGTCAACAACTGTAAGTGTCACAAAAAATTAGAAAATAACACTTTTTCCCCCTGAAAACCATTTTGGTTCATCTTCAAATAACTGGAGAAATAGAAAAGAAATTTTTTCTTCTATGTATATATATTTTTCTGAGTCTTTGTATCTCTAAATACTTCTATTTTCAGACATGGCTATATTTTTAACCTTTTTGACTGTCTTCAAATTTCTGACCTTGCCCCTTGATCTAATTTCATAGAGAGAGGGGAAAAAATAAAAATAAAAAATAAGGTCACGGGTTAGGAATTCTCTAAATTTTCAGCTACCAATAACGAATTTGCTTGCAAACTTACCCATATTTCCCTTTCTTCCTCTTACTAAAGTGGAAAATGTTTCCAGTCACTCCTTTGTCCATGGCCAAGTGCACGGGCCCTGCCTTTTTGTCTGTGGTCCACATCGCCTTGTTCTCCAGGGCCTTGCCGTACTGTGTATCCATTCTTTCTCCTCTATCTTCAAGCTCCTGCTCGGGCAGCTGCTCCCCTCCAGCATTGACACAACTTCAAGGCAAGTGTCTTCAATACTTGTTAACACCTTCCCTGGGCCCACATGCCCCCACTATTGCTCCCCTGTCTCCTCTTCACTGCAACCTTCTGACATCTGACATCTGCCTCCATCATTCTGTTGAAACTAGCTCAAGGTCACCAATGGCCTGTGCTAAATGCAAAGGAAAGGATTCTGTTCTAAGTTATTTAACCTTGAGACATTGAACTTGGCCACCCTTACCTTGAAGGTCTGTCCCCTGGATTCTGGGGCATTCCACTCCTCCAGTGTTGCACACCCCCCCTCGGATAAACTTGGCATTCCCATCATTCTCGTTTCCCATCTGTATTCTATGTCCCAAATCTAGGTCTTTAGCCATGATCTTTTCTAGAACCTCAGATTCCCCAGTGTAACTGCCTCCCAACCATCTTGGCATGTCCCAGTGATAACTCACACTCACCATGTCTAAAATGAGATGTGTAATTTCCCCTGAAAACCTGGTCCATCTCAAAAGTTCCCTGTCTCAGTGAATGCCCCCACCCTACATCCTGTTGCCAAGCCAGACATGTGGTGTTGTTCTCGACACTTCCTCCTTTTCCTCCCCTCAACCCCCAAATCCAATCCCTCGACAAAGACTTTCTATTCTTCCTCTTAAATAGCTCTTGAATCTACCCATCCACTCCCACTCCCAGTGTGGACGTTCAGACTACCACATCATCCTCCGTTGTCAAAATCCCCAGAACCACCTACCACTTCCAATCTTGACTCCTCCAATTCGTTCTCCACACTGCAGTGAGAAAGAGCTTTGAGGGGCTCAAATCTGAAATCAAATTCTTTGTACAAGCTCTTCAATTACCACTTCCCATTGCTCTTAGGATAGATTCCAAACTTTGGTAGACTGGGTCTCTGCAGTGTCGGTCCTAGTTCATCCTCCATCTCCATCTCTTTTGCTCTCTTGCCTTCAGCAATGGACCCCTACTCTACCCACCTCCTCCTGTCCCCCCTCTAACCTCTTGTGCTATGCTCCAGCCCCAGTGACTTCCCTGCTTGTATGACTTGTACCACTGCCAGAAACACACTCCTCTCCACTTGTCTCTTCTCACCACCAGACTATGTCTTACCCCCCATCTCAGCCTCAACTGCCCACGTGCCCTGCAGTGAGTTAGCCTTGTCCTGGTGCTTCTCATACAATGTAGCCACTCTCTGTCTCCTCACCTGTCCTCCCACTAAACTGCATGAGGGTAGAGACCCCAACTGGAGGTCCTCAGCGAGAGTCTGCTGACTATCCAATTACCCAAAGTCCATCCTTTCCATATTCTTTGTTGAGTGCTAGAGAAGCACCAGCCTACCCTGGTAGTTCTTCTGGCAAAAATCAAGCCTGAGTGTCCAGGATTCCTAGAAACCCCCTTGCGTATGTAGGTCTGGGGAAGAGCCAGGCAGCTTTGCTCCCTTCAGATTAAGTGGCACAGCTGCCAGCCCCCCCGGGATTCCTGACTATGCTGTGCACTTGGGACAGGCTTGTCACCCTCACAACTGCCACCTCAGGGCCACTTGGGGCCTGAGACTCGCTAATTATTGTGTGACTATGCACATGTATTATTTAGCTTTCTAACTTCCCCAAAGCATGGACCCAGAAGCATTAAAAATGCAATGGCTTTCCTTGTGCCTAAAACTAGGGTCAATGAGAGGGCATCTGAGGGCACCAAGCACAACACGTGGTTGGAGCCCAGAGATGTCACAGAGACTTTCCTCCCAACACTGAGGCTTAGGAATCAGAACGAAGTTTTCTGACCATACCATGAACCTTGAACTGTGAAAAAAAAAAAAAAGTAACTATTGTAGAAGCACCTGGATGAATAGATTCTGAGCTCTGTGGTGTCCTTTGTTTCTGAATGTTTCTTGCCTGGCGTGGAGGTGGCACACTATAGGTATTTAAGGACTGTTGCCTGTGGGGTCTAGCTGGGGAAAAAACCCACCTTGGATATTTTTTTGAAAGACAGAATTGGACACAGGGGTTTGATTACATGGCTGACAGAAAAGACCAGAAGCCAAAGAGGCGAAAGCAAGTCAACTCAGCAATTAGCAACAGCACGGGAGAGTGGTATCTTCACAGTGCAAGGGTTGGGGTTATACGGCGGGGTCATCACCAGAAACCCTGTCTGTCTGAGGTCAGGAGGGAGGGAAGAATGACTCTGGCTCTTCTCTTCTTCCCTTTCCACTCTCCCTCCAGTGGCTTTCATTTGCTCAATTTAGTGAAAATCAGTTGATAAAGGAGTCCGAGCGACACAGTCCGTAAAGCTGGCACCACCACACCTGGATGGAGAGGGCTTCCCAACACCACCCCAGGTTTGATGATTCACCAGGCTGTCATCCTCACGGCTGTGATTTATTACGGTGAAAAGAAATTACGAGAAAATCAAAATCAGCAAAGGAAAAGCCTCATGGAGTGAAGTCCATAGAAAGCCAGGAGCAAACTTCCAAGAGTCCCCTCCCAGTGGAGTCCGACACATGCTCACATCCCCCAGCTACGATTATGACAACATGTGTGAAATGTCGCCTACCAGAGAAGCTCATTAGAGACCCAGTGCCCAGGGTTGTTATTGGACGTTGGTCACACAGGTACTCTGCTGAGCATGTACCAAATTCCAGACTCACAGAAGGAAAGCAGATGCTCAGCATAAAGCACATTCGCTGTCCAAAACATGTGGGCAAAGAGCACGATGCTCATCAGTCAAGGAACACTGGGACTCCTGAAGTCCAAGTTCCCAGATGCCAACCAAGGGCTAGCCACTTAAAGAAGGCTTTCGAGGAGAGTAGTCTTGGGTGTACTATGTTGACTCTTTTTTCCATATCACCCACTCTGTGTCCCCCCCCCCAAAAATACCACACCCAAAACAGAGTAAATCAAGGACAGAGTGAGGAGTGGATCTCAGGGCAGACAGTACCAGTGAGGCCAGTCCCTCACTCTCCCTTCTAGACATTGCTGTCAGGGTCATAGTAATGGCTTGGAGCTCAAGGAATCTCCCAGGGGATTTTTTTTTTTTTTACCCCTCTGTGGTTATTTTATTTGGAAGATGAAGATGACAGTGATGATGGTGATGCTGATGCTGATTAACCCCAGCTCTGAGCTCCACCCTAGGCTGCTGCCCCTGCTGAAAATACCCCCTCACTAATCCCAGCCTTATTCCTCTGATGGATTAATCTGGGTAGGTTAGCTGCAATAACGTGAGCCCTGAAATCTCAATGGCTTAATAAAAAAGTGAATTTCTCATTCGTGTCAGAGTCCTGTGCAGGCAGATCACAAGGGACAGTCAGTTAGGGCCCCGGGCTCCTTCTAGCTTGTGATCCTGTCCTCCTAAGGCTCCTCCGGGTCCTCTCCATTCAGCCAGCAAGAAGGATCTTGAGTGACACGGGCTAGGCTGGAAGGGTGTCTCTCTGTTCCACCTACATACATCCCATTGGCCAGAACTCAGTCACGTGGCCCCAGCTGAGTACGAGGGATCCTCGGAAATGTAGCCCAATCGTGTGTCGTACCAGTTAACTCTAGCAGTGTAACAAACCCTCCAAAATGTGGTAGCTTGCAACAACAGTCGTGTTATTTGCTTATGACTCTGGGAGTCAGCAGTTTGGACTGAATTGGCTGGGGAGTTCTCCTGGTCTCAGCTGGAGTCACTCAGGTGGCTACAGTCCCCTGGGGCTGGAGGGGCCAGGATGGCCGCGCTCACATGACTGGCAGTTGGTGTTGGCTCCTGGCTGGGCTTCTCTCTTTCTGGGTGGTCCCTTGCCCTCAAGGAAGCTGGTCTGGGTGTCTTCACTGGGGTGATACAGGTTTCCCCACACGCACTTTCCCTGGCCTCAGTGGCTCAGGATGGGACCTCCGAAGAGGTCTACATCCTGGCAGAGTACATAAGCTCTGGCACACCTTCTCACTTTCCTGCAACTGAAGGGGCCGGCCATGGTCTCAGTGTCCTGTTGATTGAAACAGAGCTGCAATTAACCTTTTATTGCCATTCAAGGGGCAAGACAAGAATATCTACCCTTGTCACTTAGGGATCCTGGCTCTTGTCAGAAATATGGAGCAACCTCTAAAAGCTGTAGGTGAACAGAAGGCACATGGGATGGGAGGAAGGATTCCAAGTCATCTTACGTTGACTCGTTCAGTTTCTAGGGTATGGTTTCATTTCTAGGGTATGGACACTCTTCTTTCTAGATACAGTACCATCTCTCTCCTATTTGGCAATATCCAGAAGCAGACTATTTGCTCGGGGATGACTTTTCCAGCAAACTCTATTTGATTTATATGCAAAACATCTCATCCCAAACAAACAAACAGAAAAGTCAGTCACGTCTGGACCCTGCTGGTTTTTTTCCAGTTGAAACAGGACTTGGATTTTGTTGGTTATAGATGTAGTTGCACAGGGAGTGGATATAAATAACACCGAAGTTGCCAAACCCTCCAACATAAATGATCAAAGTCCATCTCTAGGGGAAGGCTTTCTCCTCCAGTGACCTTGAGTCTTAGGAATCGTGGGGTGCGGGAACTTTCCACTCCAGGAGAGGTGGGGTTGGAGACAGGATGGGAGGGAAGCTGGGTGGAAAGTTTATAATCATGTTCCAGCCAGAGTGAGCAGTCAGTAAAGGAGAGTGGGTCTGTGCATCCACTCACGTCTTTATGGAAGCCTCAGGGGAGCCTTCACAAAGTCTGACAATGACATTTAAAGCCATGAGAAGGAATTTATAAAGCACCATCACAGCTGCCTCTCCAACAGGGCTTGGGTTCTGAGAAAGGATCGTTCCCCCAAAGGCTCTTTCCTCCTCTTTTAGGAGAGATGTAAACCCGCACCAGTGACAGTTCCAGATGGCGGGGGCTGCTCGTTGCTTCAGCTTCCCTAGGCATGACCCTCTCTTGCCAGCATTCTGCCATCACCCTCAATCTACATTCCCAGGAACAGCAGATTGCTGGGCCCGATCTCCCCATGGCAGGGTCCTCCAGGAGGACAAATGGAGGAACGCGAGATTTCACTAATGCATTTGTGAGCTTACAAAGTGAGTATCCCTGTCTTGACTGTTGTTGTTATTTTTAATTTTGGTAAAATACACCTCACATAAAATTTACTGCCTTAACCATTTTTAGAGGTGCAGTTCAACGTGTGTTAAGCATGTTCACAGTGTTGCGCAACCAACCTTCAGAATTTCTTCATCTTGCAGAACAGAAACTTTATACCCATTAAATAATTGTGTGTCTGCGTGTGTCTGCATGTGTATGTAAGGGTGTTTGTGAGTATGTGCCTGTCTGTGTGAGTGGGTATGTGTCTGAGTGTGTATGCAAGGGTATTTGTGTTTGTGTGCCTATATGTAGGGTGCTGACTTTGGCGGTGATTGTGGTCGTGTGTGCCCATCTGCGTGAGTGAGTGTGTGTGCAGGGACAAGGGAGGACAGAAAGACTGCCGAGGGGATGGCTCAGCTGTGTGGACTCTTGGAGGTGGGTTTAGCTTTGGGAGACTCTCCATTGGCTTCCTAGCACCTCCTGAATTCTGGCTGCACTTAAGGAGACTTGAAGAGCTTTTTACCCTTTAAAAGACTTTATAAATTATGACAAAAGTTACCTAGAATTAGACCTCTTACAGCTGAAGGCTTTCAAATGTGAGGGGAGATTTTTGTAAAATGTCAATTAATTAGAGACATCCAGAGACATCCAGAAAGGGGGAGAGACGTCCCTTATGAAGCTATGACCGGCCTCACTAGCGCACAGCATGGACGCATGGCAAGACCGGCTTCGTTTTGTGATTTCTAACTCTGGTGGTTCCCAGACTCTACAGATCACAGAAGCAAAGCAAGACACCCCACACCCACCTATCCTGATTACCTCGCTTTTCAGGAGAAAAAGTATTCAGTGATAACAAAGCATTATGAAAAAAATAGCAATTAAAATAGAAAGGTAGCAATGCGTATGAACAAAATGACCAGCAGAAATGAAACCCAAGGTAACGCCACAAATTCATTACAAATGTATTGATTGAAAGAATAATAGCAATTGAAAAGCACCAGCAGCCCCTGGATAATGGTTCCGACAATGCTGGAACGCCAACTACCTGTGTGTGCACGTGTGCGGGCTCGTCTGCTTAAGTTCAGCAGGAACCTTCCAAGTGTCCCCAAGTGTAATATGGCAGCTGGAGTTAGAATCAAGGCTTCCTCCCCTGCTACCTGTGTGACTGTGGGCAAATTACTTCCTTAATATCTCTGTACCTCAGTTCCCTCACCTGCAAAGAGTGATCACAATAGTGCTTGCCTCGCAGGTTGTGAAGGTCAAAGAAGAGGGTACGTGTGAAACACTGGGCAGCCCCTGGCATGCAGCGAACTCATTACCAATGGTGGCAGGTGTGACCTGAGCAAACCCATACCACCCAGGATGAATATTTTAACTTTTCCTAATAATTGATATCATCTCTACTCTCATTATCGGGGAAGTGAATATTTAACTTGTTAATAATTTGGGAGGAGGTCGTAATCAGCATTTGTCAAAGGAAAATTCCTCAGGAGTTTCAGGAGATTGATAATTGGCAGGTTGCAGTTGTGCACACAAGGATACAAGTGGGTCTGTTTCTAACTGAAGTCAATGAAAAACCTTCCAACACAAGGATGCTGTCGGGGGAGCGGGTGTTTGTCACATAGCAATGGGTAACTGGGACATGTTAGTCCAACAAGTATTTATCTAACACCCACTATTGGCAGGCTGTGTGATGGATAAGGATTTTGGTTGGAGCATGCCAAGCGAGTGGACTAGCTTTTGTGTGGTCTTGGAAGCTGGCATCCAAGTTGGATCAAACTCTTCTAAGGGGTCCCCTGGCAGGGATGCCCCAGTCTATGGCAGTCACTATGCCCATGGCCCTGTGTTCCTTGTTGTGGTCATACAAGAGCATCTTCTTCCTGATGAGGTTAAGTCCTAGAGCGAAGCAAGCAAGACTGTTCTAAAGGGGAGCAAACGCAGAGATAAACACTGAAACTTGGAAACTGGAAGAGGACTTTCGAGTAAGGGCAGGCCGGAAAGGGAGATGTTCATCACGGAAACGTGATGTTCTGCTGGATCTTCCCAGCAGCAGAATCTTCTGGATAATGATTTATGAATTTCCAAAGCAAGCCAAAGGCCATTGCATAATCACATGTGTGGGCGCCAAGATCCAACCAAAGAAGGGTCAAGTTCTCTTTTCTTTGGTGCTCACTCAGCAATTTCTGGAGGGAGGCTTGCAGTGAGGTACGGAATCCTTCCTGTGAATGTGTTTCTTGTTAGTGCATTTCTGCAATCACAATGGTAATGAAGTTGTTAAAGTAGCATCTGAAGTATTAGCTGTACCATATGGACGTGTGTCATGATCCACCGAAAATATTTCCCACACCTTATTTTTAACTTAAATAAAAACAGTTTATATATATACACCCTCACGCAGTCCAGTCACTATGTGGAGGGATCATTTGTAGGGGCAACATGGAGAGGTGGAGGTCCTGAGACTCTGTGGATGGAAAGAGGAGTCCGGCTGTCCCAGTGTCCTAACTGAACCCACCCTTCACCTGTCCCTGATGGTTTGCCAGCTGCAGGAGGGAGCCATCTTGAAAATGCATCCTCTGGGCTCAGGCAAGCCATTCTAGTGGATGCCATGTGGAAGAGACAAACTACTCTGCTGAGCCCTGCCCAAATCATAACGCTTTGAGCAATCAAATAAAGTGGCTGTTGTTTCAATCCACTAAGCTTCAGAATAGTTTGTTAGTTACATAGCAATAGATTGACACCTTAGTCCAACAAGTATTTATCTAATACCCACTATTGGAGGGCTGTGTGATGAATAAGAAATGTCACCTTTAAGGCGTACCCTCCAGAGGGGGACAGTCTATTAAAAGCTAGTCTTCGGGAATGTAGTCAACAAGCCTGTTTCGATGATTTCATAGATTTCCAAATTTCATAGGCTTTTTCTTTTTCACTCCCAGGACAAACGTCTTTCATGTGGACTTGATCTGCCCCATAATATATATTCAAAATACGTGTTGATTAATTAATGAATTAGTCAGTAGACTCTCTGATCGATGAAAGCAATATGGGTTGCTGACAAAAAATGGGAAGTAAGGGCTTTCAGTAAATTATGTATAAAGAGCCGGTTTTACTTTGTTTCTTGCCTTAAACAGTCAGCGGCTCATTTAAAGTTGTATTTCCAAATCAGAGAGACACATAAAAGGAAGCTCCAAGTAACTACAAGGGTAAATAATGGTTTGTGTTTCATAAAGTGCTTCACTCCTACTAGTAATCCTTATTTAAGTAATGGGTGCCCAATCCCTTTCCCCATAACCACCTGCCCATTTACATTCTAACCTCCCCCTCAACAAAATTCTTTGGGCCATTTATCCCATGGTTTTTATGTCCATCCAATCAACTTGTTTTAATCATGGAGAGAGGACCGAGGGAAGCACAGAGGATCTTTATACCACCAGACCTGGGACTCCATTATGCATACCGTGGCAAACTGCCCATCCCTAACCTGAGGCATATAGAGAGGGTACCATATGCCTTCTGGAGGCCGAGTTTGGAAATATTGGCACAGACCCTTGGTATCCATGAATGGCCATAAATCTACTCAATACCCTGACCCACTTCTGCCAACCTCTTTCCTCCCCACTTGCATTGCTTTCAACCATATATCCTTAAAAACTTCAGGCAAGGGGCGCCTGGGTGGCTCAGTCATTAAGCGTCTGCCTTCGGCTCAGGTCATGATCCCAGGGTCCTGGGATCAAGCCCCGCATCGGGCTCCATGCTCAGCAGGAGGCCTGCTTCTCCCACTACCATTCCCTCTGCTTGTGTTCCCTCTCTCGCTGTGTTTCTGTCAAATAAATAAAATCTTTAAAAAAAAAAACTTCAGGCAAGATCTCTTTTTGAGAGGGAGATGGTGCTATAGGAAGATAAAATTTAAAATTTGAAATTTAAAAATTAAGTATGTCATAGATGAACACAATCAGGCTAATTCAATAATCTTGAGACTAACATGGCATGATTTCTGTCAAGTCTTTTGTCCCGTGAGGGTACTAATTTACATAGTTTTCCATAGTACTAAGTTCTCTCTCTCTATATATGTGTATTTATATGGACATATCTACGTATAATTTATTGTTATTGCACATATTTTAATTTCCAAATGGATATAATCCTTTTATTATGTAGGAATTCTATGATATATGTGCATATATTTGCACACATAAAAAGCATATATGTTTATGTATACGTAAAACATATATATATGTATTTATGTATAGGCCTAATAGGTTGAACAGCCTAGAAAAAGATATAGAAATTAGAAATTATTTTGATTTTTAAAATTTGCCTGCAAAATGTTTTTTTTTTTTTTTTAAAGACTTATTTATTTATTTTAGAGAGAGAGGGTAGCAGAGGGGCAGAGGGAGTGGAAGGGAGAATCCCAAGTAGACCCCACACTAAGTATGGAGCCCAACTTGGGGCTCGATCTCATGACCCTGAGATCATGACCTGAGCCAAAACCAAGAGTCAGACACTCAACTGACTGCACCACCCAGCACCCTGTTTTCAAAATGTCTTCATCTAAAAAGGCAATTGTATCTTCTGTCACTCTTTAAATTGGGATTGGTTATAGAAAACATAGTTGTGATTTATTGCACAATATTAATACCTTCTAGTTGCCAATAACTTACAGCATACAAAGCATTTTCATGACTCCTACTGAAGTCTCCAAACAACCCTCTGCAGTATTTCTGAACACAAATAAGGAAACTGAGGCTTGACAAGGCGAAGGGACTTGTTCATAATCACATAGCTGCTAAGTTATACACCTGTGACCTGAATGAAAGTTTTGGGGTTTTTTTAAGTCAAATTCAGTGTCTCAGCTAAAATGCACTTTTGCCAAGTCACTCTCTTTCTCTTAGTCAAAATTTCCCTTCAAGCCTATGTGTTCCAAGGTCTCCGTAGAGTTACACTCCTGTTACTCCTGGAAGAAAATTGATTACATGTCTCCAAATCCTATGCCTATGAGCAGTGACATAGGCAAGTAGGAACCTGCCTGGTGTTGTTGGTTTTTTTTTTTTTTTTAACATATAATGTAGTATTTGCTTCAAGGGTACAGGTCTGTGAATCATCAGTCTTACACAATTCACAGCACTCACTATAGCACATACCCTCCCCAACGTCCATAATGCAGCCCCCTCAACCCTTCCCAAAACCCTCAGTTTGTTTCCTGAGATTAAGAATCTCTTAGGTTTGTCTCTCTCTCCTGGGTCCCATCTTGTTTCATTTTTTTCCCTCCCTTCCCCCCATGACCCCCCACCCTGTCTCTCAAATTCCTCATATCAGAGAGATCAAACGATAATTGTCTTTCTCTGATTGACTTATTTTGCTTAGCATAATACCCTCTAGTTCCATCCATGTCGTTGCAAATGGCAAGATTTTGGGTTTTATTTTTTTTGATAGCTGCATAGTATTCCATTGTATATATATACCACATCTTTACCCATTCATCTGTTGATGGACATCTAGGTTCTTCCCATAGTTTGGCTACTGTGGACATTGCTGCTATAAACATTTGGGTTTGGACCTCATTTGCCCAGTGGTTTTTAAGTAGCTAGTAGGAGACAATAAAGTGAGTTGACTAGCCCGTACCTAGTGGATGCCCCCAAGTGGGTTGGGGGATCCCTGGACACTGCAGGGACTAGACTTATGTCCTCTCAAGCCTGACCACAAAGCCCAGAGTTCACTAATAACTGAAACTCTATGCCTCTTGAGTAACATTTCCTGAAGGAACGCAGAAGTGGAATGTGTACCTGAAGGAAGGATTCCACTAGGAAGGCGGGTGAGAACCCGAACTAAACTAAGTCTGCCGCAGCACTGACCTTTCACCAACTGTCGCCCTCATTATATTCAAAATCATGCCCAGAGGTGACTATTTGACATGATAATGAGACATGTGATGCAAAGAAATATGACCTTTAAGTGCACAAGGTGCCAAGAAATCTCCACCTCTATATGCTTACACATTCCTTCATTCCCACCTCAGTCCATTTAAAAACTTTCCCAGCCTTTGTTCTGAGAGCCAGCCTGAAGGACTGTTTGCCCTGTGCTCTCTCCCTTGTGCTGGAGCGCGGGTCCCAGGAAAGCCTTGCCTGAACTCCCATTTGGGCTCTGGTCAATTTCTGTCGCTTAGAATGCCCACAGACCGAAGCTGCTCACACCTCTTCCCAGCCTTGTCGGTCAACGCACTACAATAAACTATAGCTTTTATTGGCCACCTGAATGGGCCAGGGATTCTGCTGGGTGCTGTAGGGGATTCAGCTGCAAGCAAGAGATACTGGCCTTTTCCTCAAGGGCTTACAGTTAGCACCTGTGCTCATCAATGAAGGAAAAGAACAACATGTATCATCCATCCTGGACACTTTAACCTGGATATACCCACCCTTGCGAGCTTCCCATGACTCAGCTTTATGGAATTGTGTTCATCATATCCTGGACCACCTTGGTTTCCCAGAGCAAGTTAAAAGCACGCAGTACATCAACCATTATGATTCTTGCTCCAACCCTCACTTGCTTCCTCTCGAAGCTAACGATGCCTTCCAGCACAGGCAGGAAATATGACAGAAGAACTTTCCAGTCTAACAAAAGATAAGCAGAAAACGCTTCTGTGGCTGGGACTTAGAGATCAAAGTGCACCACACGTGTTCATCAGCTGTAGTTCAGATGGTTTCTATTTTACTCTGCATTAATTTTTTATGAAAGCTCTCTAGGACCCAGGGGACCCATAATTGGCTTTTAGTTCTTTATTCTGCGTGTCGTGTCTAATTGCCTAGATGGTTTCATGATAAGATTCACATTTTAAGGTGGCTTTATATATTTACCAGCCTTCCCATCTGAAGGCAAGCTCCCATCGCTGTGTGGAATGTTAATCACCTTTTTTTTGGCGGTGGGATGGAGGAATTATTGGGCTATTTATATATTTTCTTTTTAATATCATTTTTCCCATCAGTGGCATTATGTACAGGGCATTGCCAACAACAAACCTCAGACTCTAATCGTCTAATTTCAGTTTGACTTTTTAAAACATTTTATTTATTTAAGAGAGAGAGAGAGCATGCAAGAGCGGGGGGTGGGGTGGGGGGGCTATGGGCAGAGGAAGAAGGAGAAGCAGACTCCTCTCCTGAGCAGGGAGCCTGACATGGGGCTCGATCCCAGAACCCCCTCAGCCCAGACCTGAGCTGAAGGCATACACTTAACAGACTGAGCCACCCAGACGCCCCTTCAGTTTGATTCTTAAGGACAGTATGAAATCTAGGCACTAGAAGCAAGGCCTGTTTCAGAGGACTCTTGAGAGGAATCATAAGAGCTCTCCTATGAAGAGCTCTTAGGGTTATGTGGGTACGATATGAGGCCTGTGGGGCCCAAAGGGGGTCTTCACTCCCCTTTGGAGCAGCAGTCTTGATTTTGTCTTAGATCATCTCTGGATCCTATAGTGCAATCAGCTAGTGGCTCTCACAGCGCGTCCCTGGCCCCCCCTTGCACCCCCATTATAAAAGGACCTCATAGACTATCTAGAAAACACTATCCTATAAAAATGAGGAGAGAGGCCTGGAGAGTTACTTGTTGCCAAGGGTCTCCATGCAAGGCCAGGACTACGATCTCTTTCTCTAATTTCAGAGGTTCTTTTCCTTACCAATACTTTCTGAAAACTAAGAAGCAAGAAAGCGGGCATCTGGCCATACTTCCTTAAAGGGAAGATAACAGAGGTATCTGAGATCTGCCTCCTGATGCTGCTTTTCTTCCAGTCGTGATTGTAGCTACACACCCTGGCAGACTGCGTGCAAGAGTCCCCTGAAATGCAATGTCATATCCTTGACTTCTTTCGTCAGTTTTGGCTTTTTGCAAAGTTTAGATTTTGCATTAGGAGGGATGTTTGCTGAGAAAGGAGATTTCATGTTGGGCACCTTTGCCTTGATGGCGCTTTTCCCGGTTTCCTGACTGCTTCGTGTGGCAAGGGTACCATGGATTTGTGTGGGAGAGATTCTGTCCTGTGTGCTGGCAGCTCCAAGCTCCCGAGACTTCATTCACTGGAGCCTCTGGCTTTTGATGAGGCCCCTGGTTAGAAACCGCACTCTCCATAGTCATTAGCCTCCTTTCTTCTGTAAAACTTCCCATCTAGGAAGTAGCTTCAGCACCACTGTTAAGTCTGAATTTGCTAGTATTTAACTCACTCATCAGACCACAAAAACCTCTGCTCCTTGAAGTCTCTCAAGTGTGTGAAAGCCGAATGTGTGGGGAGGAGCTGCCTTTTAATGTATGTTTTGCCCTGTGTTCTCAGGGCAAAGAGATATTGTTCAGCAGCATTTGTTCGGGCCTTGAAGGCAGAAGGCAGTGCTTTTATTAGAAGCTTTGGTTCATTCAAAGGGAAGCAATCAATGCAATTCCGCAAGTATTCTTTGAACACTTCCTATGACCTAAGAACAATGCAAGAGGCTGTAGGGCCGTGCCTCTCAGATCCTGGTGTGCAAGAGAACCACATGGAGAGCTTCTGATTAGATAGGCCTGGGGCAGGGTCCAATTCATTTGTATTTCTAAGAGGTGCCAAGGGATGCTGATGTGGTCTGTGGACTCTACTTTGAACAGCCCTGCAATGAGAGACCCCTTAATGAGTTTGTAGGGTTTTGTGGAAAGACAGTCAAATATTCAAAAAATAAAAGTGATATTTGGGGCACCTGGGTGGCTCAGTTGGTTGAGAATCTGACTCTTAGGTTGGGCTCAGGTCACGATCTCATGGGCCATGACCCTATGGGTTGTGAAATTGAGACCCGGGTCAGGCTCACAGCTCAGCAGGGTGTCTGCTTGAAGATTCTCTCTCTCTCTGCCCATCCCCTCCTCTCAAGCAAATAAATAAATCTTTTTAAAAAGGTGATATTTAATGATAATAAAATGATTATTTAGTGGTGAGTTTGCACTGAGAGTTGATGAGATTAGTTTTGCAGAGTACATACTGTTAAAAAGAAGACCACAAACCCAAAATGGCGTCACTCAGGTTAAGGGCCCACGTCAGTAAACCAAGACTTAATACCTAACCTGACTGCAGTCCCACCCCCAACCCCCTGAAATGGAACTTTTAACCAACTAACATGGGAATTTTCTGTTCAGCATAGGAAACTTAATGATAGACCTTTTCCTTCCCCTTAAGAGGAAGACGTTACCTAAAACAATAGATTCTTTGCTAATAATTTCTTTTTTTCCACTCCTCTCTACCTATAAAAACGTTTCCTTTTCTGTAACCTTTGGAGGTCCGCTCTACTTGTTTGCTAGGTGAGAATGCAACCAGATTTATGAATTGATTAATAAGGCCAACTAGAATTTAAATTTTCCTTGGTTGAATTTTTGTTATTTAACAGATTTGCTGGCAGCAATGGGATTCAAAGTGAACTTCCAGAAGCATTTGGGGACTGTAAGAAACACAACCACCGTACCCCTGCACCCTTTGAATTCACTGTGTTTCTGGATGTTTCTGAGGGCTGTGGGTGAGTTCGTCTAGGTTTGGAGGAGCTCTGCTCTTTTTGCATTCGATCTCCCAATTTAATAGGCTTTCCTTTATAGGGCAGGTCAGGTGGGCTGGCAGACGGTTATGCCTGGTTCCCAATAGAGCTGGCATGTTTGTCCAGAGCCCAGCTGAGCTGGCAGAAGGGTCTTCCCAGAGCCAAGCCCCTAGACTTTCGGACCACAATTCCCCAGGTGGAAAACCTCAGCAAGTATCCACAGGAATTGGTGGTGATGTGTACAGACCTTCCTGTGTCCAGGGCACAGTCACATTGCTCGGTTACTGCCCATACAGGAAAGTGCATGTGTTCATTGGTCTTGTTTTGTGTAGATAAAGACTATCGCTGGAGGGGGGATTCCCAGAGGCGAAAAAGCCACAAAGATTGGTGGGCTTGGGTAGAGCGTTTAAAAGCTACTAGATAGAGTGCTTGCTACCTCAAGCATCAAGGTTAGATTGACACTAGGTCACCGCCAACCTCAAGAAAGCCTCCATGCAATGAAGTTCATTATAAACCATGCACAATGTCCCCCCAAACCCCCCGCCCCACGGCATGGCCCTTTTAGGTAATAGTTCAGCTCTTAGAAACTCAAAGGCTTAGTGAATGGGATCCTTAAACTCTAGAATCAAGCACGCCATCTTATTGCGCACTTGCTTATTTTATACCTAAGGAATATATATAGTCCCAGAAGTTGTACATTTCTAGCAAAAGCAGCAAAAATCCTACTAAGCTTGTTTTGTTGCCTGAGGAATTTGCCTTGGTAACAGTCAGGTTGGGGACCCCCAAATGAGGCCAGACAGAAATGTGAGTTGCACCCCATCTGCAGCTAGATATGAACAGACATGTGGGGTCACTCTATTTGTGGCCAATGTCCTATCAAACTGCTGCCAGCCCTCAGGAGAATTACAACCTAGCAATACAGTGGCCATTATGGGGAATGTTCCAATTAGATCAGATCATTTAAGAAGAGCACTTGAAAGTAAGGATTCCCAAATTAAACAGAATGGGATACTTGTTTTAATTGGAAAGCTGAAGCTCCCAAAAGGTTTTGAAGTTTCAAAGTAGTTTCATTGCAAAAGGCTAATAAAAAATTAAAGATGTAAAAAAGTACCTAAAACAGAAGGCTATGAGGCTGGTGTACCTCCCGCTGGTCACCTTTCCTTGAGTACTCGTTCTGCTCATCCTCTGTCTCAATTATTTTTCTACTCTGAAAAGACTACACAACTGAAAACCAAAGTCTACCGAGTTCATGGCCTTCGAGACACCGCCACATCTACCTTAAAGGGCCCCCCATATGGGCTTCTCCCAGAGTTGCAGAAATAGAGGGATTTCCTGGGAAATTGCTGTTATTCCCTTACACAGCCTGGGGGAACTTCTGGCAAATACCGGAGCCTCCAGAGGGGATCCTTAAAAAACTGGCAGAAGCCAGCAAAGTGTGAAAAATCTTACCAGAATTAGCACTTCCAAATCTCCATAGTGCCCACTGGAGAGAGGAAAGTAAAATTTCACATTGTCCCTTCCTTTCCAAATCTAGACCCAGTGCTTACAGACCTTTCCTCTCCCAGAGGTAGCTATTATCTTCTTGTTTGCCTTGTTTGTGTAACCGTTTGACTCTCTGCCTGCCTGGGCAGGCAATGCAGATTGTTGGTTCTTTCTTTTGGCTATCACTGGGAGTGACCTTGAATTTGGAGAAGGTAATGGTTTTGTACCCTCTTCAGTGACTCCTCTTACACGAGATGGGGGTGTTACTCAATACTGCCAGAGAAAGAAGCCAATTGAATGATGTAGTTGCATCGATGCCTTAACCTATGATGTCATTTGACTTACAACGCAATTCTTTGGGGTTTTAAAAGCAACTGTCCTTATCTTACAAGTCTTTACAAAACTAGATATGGAGCTCTAGAGACAGCTCAAAGTTCACCTGTTCCTTTACCAACCCCAACACTTTCCCTGTTTATCTCAAATGACTTGTAAATTATTGGCTCTGGAAGCCATTTTGGAAGGACTTCTTTCTCTGTCCCTTAAAGTCATGTCTTATCATGTTTTTAAAATGTGAACATGGCTCATGATCACCTGAGACTGAAAGGAGAAAGAAAACAAAGAGGGATAGAAACCTTTTAAAATACAAACTGCTAAAAGGGCTCCTATGCCAAACTCTACCAAACTCTACTTCTCTCTTTGAGGTTCATTTCAAGGACAAATAAAAATCCTAGAAATCTTCTCCACAAATATCAGTAACTAAAATAAAGTCTTCACATCTGTGGTTTTATGTGTGTTATCAATGCAAGATATTGTTCTACCTCTGGATGGTATTGCTAAAATTAATTTGTAAACAAGCTTTATTCAGTTGGTTTCAAGACAAGCACTTGTAAGGAGTGAGCACTCCAAAACTCAAAAAGATAGACACTAACTCAAATGTTTTTCAAGCTCAGGTGATCTGGGAAAAGTAAGACGGTGCAAAATTAGAATTTGGTGTTCTGTTTCTCTTCGCCCCTCTCCACCCCCCCACCCCCCAGCCCCCTACCCTGTTTGGAAGGGGTGGTTTATTGTCTGCTAATGTCTTTTTGACCTGGACGGGTCCAAAGAATTTGTTAAACTAATTATTTATTCGACATGTTAATTATATGGAAAGCATTATCAAATAAGAAATAATACTATGTTTTCTTTATATTGTATTGTAAGATTGTGGCAACTGTGGGTAAAGTCTGTTCCGATTCTACAAAAAATGGCCCCTCATTGCCAGGATTTTGCCATCCTGAGGTCCTTGTAACACGGCAACAGTCTGCTCCTCAATCAGAGAAAATCAGAGAAATTAAGATGAGCAAACAATGGTTGAAAATTTAATGAAAGGTCCTGGCTATGGGAAGCCCAAAATGGCTAGTTGGTTCTTACCAGCTCCCTGGCAACTCCCATTTTTAAATTTTTACCTATCTTCACCCACCATGGTACATTTAAGATGACTCAGATTATAAATAACATTGGTGGGGAGACTTCCATGAAATTGCAAAAATAGTGTATCATCAATGTCTAAACTGTCAGGTCTGTAATCCTGGAAAAATTGTTTTTGTGCCCGGAGGCTTCAGACCTTCTTCCTCTGGACCTTTTGAACTCCTGATGCTTGGACTTCATTCAGTACCCAGTTAACACAAGGAACCAATATATTTTTTTAAGTTTTTATTCAAATGCCAGTTGACATACAGTGTGCTATTAGTTTCAGTTGTACAATATAGTGATTTAACAGTTCCATACGTCACCCAGTGCTCATCACAAGTGCTTTTCTGAAGCCCTATCACCTATTTAACCCATTCCTCCACCCTCCCCTACCTGGTAACCATCAGTTTGTTCCCTAGAGTTAAGAGTCTGTTTCTTGGGGCACCTGGATGGCTCAGTCAGTTGAGCATCAGCCTTTGGCTCAGGTCATGATTTCAGGGTCCTGTGATGAAGATCCTAGGATCCAACCCCACACTGGGCTCCCTGCTCAGAAGGAAAACTGCTTCACCATCTCCTGCCACAGCTGCTGTTTGTGCTCTCTTTCTCTCTCTCTCTCTGTCAAAAAAAAAAAAAAAATTTAGGAAAAAAAAAGAAAAAGTCTATTTCTTGCTTTGTCCCTCTCCCTCTCTCTCTCTTCTCCCCCTTTGCTTGTTTTGTTTCTTAAATTCCACATATGAATGAAATTATAGTTTCTGCCTTTTTCTGACTGACTTATTTCACTTAGCATAAGACCCTCTAGTTTCATCCATGGTATTGCAAATGGCAAGATTTCAGTCCTTTATAGCTGAGCAGTATTCCATTATATATATATACAATGGAAACAGTCCATGTGTCCATCAATTGATGAATGGATAAGGGACATGTGGACTGTCTTCATTATTTGGTATTGTAGGTAAAGTTGCTATAAACAGTGGGGTGCATGTATTCTTTAGAATTAGCACTTTTGTATTCTTTGGGTAAATACCCAGTAGTGCAATTGCTGGGCCACAGGGTAGCTCTATTTTTAACTTTCCGAGGAACATCTACTCTATTTTCCGGAGTGACTGCACCAGTATATCATCGCCAACACTTGTTGTTTCTTGTGCTGTTGATTTTAGCCATTCTGACAAGTGTGAGGTGATAGTTCATTGTGCTTTTGATTTGTATTCCCCTGTTGATTCAATGATGTTGAGTATCTTTTCATGTGTCTGTTAGCCTTCTATATGTCTTCTTCGGAAAAGTTTCTATTCATGTGTTCTACTCTTTTTTAAATTGGATTGTTCACTTTTGGGGTGTTGAGTTTTAGAAGTTCTTTATATATTTTGGATACTAACTCTTTATCAGATATGTCATTTACACATATCTTCTCCCATTCCATAGGTTACCTTTTAGTTTTGTTGATTATTTCCTTTGCTGTTCAGAAGCTTTTTGTTTTAATGAAGTCCCAATAGTTTATTTTTTCTTTCATTTCCCTTGCCGAAGGGGACATATCTAGAAAAAAAGGTTATCAATCAATATATTTTTGTTATTTTTTGTATGTTTTCCTGATGGATTAAAGCCTTTCCCTGCCACAAGGATAGTGCCCTCACAATGGAAAAAAAATGTTAAAAAATGTGTTTCCCAGGGCACCTGGGTGGCTCAGTGGGTTAAACCCTCTGTCTTTGGCTCAGGTCATGATCTCAGGGTCCTGGAATCGAGCCCCGCATCGGGCTGTCTGCTCAGCAGGGAGCCTACTTCCTCCTCTATCTCTGCCTGCCTCTCTGCCTACTTGTGATCTCTCTCCCTCTGTCAAATAAATAAATCAAATCTTTAAAAAAAATGTGTTTCCCACTTGGGATTTACCTTCTATAATCTCTGGTGAAAAGGTAACCCATTTCACTGGGCAAATCACTTGAGCTTTAACAAAAACCATTTAGGTTTTTGGAAATCTATCAGTATACAGCCTTCTGTTGATCCGTTGCTGTCTGGTGCTGGTCTAACCAGCTACCGTAAGTCTCTACTGTCTTATGCTCAAGTCTATCACCAACAGGATAAAAAAGCCTCCCCAGATCTCAATTCAAAGGATTCTGCTGGTCACAGTGTAAAGTCTATGACTGGGTATTGCGGAATGTCATCAGAAGAAAGCAGCCCTCGAACTCAGTTGAAAGGAACCTCACCAAGTCCTCCTAATGACTAATACTGCTGCAAAACAAGAAGGCATTGATCCTTGCATACACATCAACACAGCTTAGGGAGTCTCAGCCTGACATGGTACTGTATAGATACTGGGGACCTCTGAACCAAATTGGTGCAAAGAGAAGCAGCTTACGGCAAAGTAGACTGCTTCCACCCGAGACGACAGATCAAGACTTCATACATTAACTAAACATGAAACCTTTCCTCTTTTCCTTTCCTTTACTCTTGCATTAGCCTGGAAAGATAACACTCCCATCTGTATCTCCCAGGCTAAGGAGGGTAACCTCTGGAATTTAGAACAACTTTTTATTTCAGGCCAGGAGAAAATCTAATTGTGCCTTTAAGTTTTCATAAGAAAATAAGATATCTTGGGTCACCTGTGTGGCTCAGTTGGTTAAGCAACTTCCTCTTGATTTCAGCTCAAGTCTTGACCTCTGGGTCGTGGGTTCAAGCCTCATTTGAAAATGGGGAAGGGGCGCTTGGATGGCTCAGTCGTTAAGCATCTGCCTTCAGCTCAGATCATGATCCCAGGGTCCTGGTATCAAGCCCCACATCGGGCTCCCTGCTCGGCAGGAAGCCTGCTTCTCCGGCTACCATTCCCTCTGCTTGTGTTCCCTCTCTCGCTGTGTTTCTCGCTGTCAAATAAATAAAAAATCCTTAAAAAAAAAAAAAAAAAGAAAGAAAATGGGAAAAAAAGACATTTCATTGGTCAAGTCCCCTAAATTTACATCGCTGAGTCAGAGAGATCATAACAGGAAGCTTTCATGATTTGGGATTCACTCCTTTTGGTAAGTGCCTATTTCCGTGGTTAGGAATAAATGTAAGTGATGCTTTGATATGGAACTCTCCCTTAATTCTTGAAATTATTGCAGAATAAGCTGCCAGAGCGATAGGTACCCAGCAAAGATCCTTAGACATCTGACCAGAATTGTTCTTGATAATGAGATAGTCCTTGATGACCTTTTAGTTGAGTGAAGAGGTATCTGCTGTGGCCAACACCACTTCATGTACCTGGATTAACACTTCTGGGCAAGTTAACACTCAATTACACAAGATCACCAAGCAAGCCCCTTGGTTTAAAAAGATGCCTCCTTGGGGCTCCGGGGTGGCTCAGTCGGGTAAGCATCAGATTCTTTGATTTTGGCTCCAGGCGTAAACCTAGGTTTGTAAAATCAAGCCCCACGTTGGCCATATGCTGTGTATGGGTACAGAATCTGCTTCACATTCTCTCCTAGGAGACCTGGGCTCAGTGTCTGACTCTTGGTTTTGGCTCAGGTCATGATCTCAGGGTTGTGGGATCGAGCCCTGCACTGGGCTCTGGGCTGAGCACAGATTCTGCCTGAGATTCTTCCCTCTCCCACTCCCTTTGCTCTTCTCCCCACTCTCTCTCTCTCCACCTCTGAAATAAATAAATAAATAAATGAATAAACGAATAAATAAATAAATAAATAAATAAATAAAATCTTTGGGAAAAAAAAAAGATTCTCTCTCTTTCCCTTTGTCCTTCCCTTCTCTTAAGAAATGGTGATTCCTTCAGCAAGGTCTTTTTCACTTACTTGATTTGATTGGTTTGGGTGTTGGGAATCATGGCTTCAAAATGCACCAAACATTGGGAATCATCCTTTTTATAGTAACCAGGATAATCCCCCTGAGGCATTACAACCTCTCAAAATCTTTAAATGCATCTTGGAGCCACTAATCACCAAGTGAATGGTCTTTCTTACACCAGAACATTAAAAAAACCCCAAAAACTCAAACCATGCGCACCTGAAGTCATAACCTGGGATTATCACAGAGATTAAGCAAAAATTTCATGATCTGTGACTACCACACAAAGGAACAACAAGAGCTGTGAAACTACTGAGCATAGCTAAGAATAGCTCCCGTGCCTTGAGTTTTGATCACATCTCTCAGTTAAGCTGAAGGTCTGATCGAAAGGAGGAATTGTTAGAAAGAAAACCACAAACCCAAAATGGTGTCACTTAAGTTAAGGCCCCAAGTCAGTAAACCAAATCTTAATACCTAATTTAACTGTAGTTACAACCTCCCAGAAATGGAACCTTTAACCAGTCAACATAGGAATTTCCTGCACAGGGAATTTACTAATAGATCCCTTCCATTTCCTTTAGGAAGATGTCTTTGCCCAAACAATAACAACAACAACAACAATAATAATAATAATAATAATAATAATTTCCTTTTTATATTCCCCCTACTCCCTCTCTCCCTTTAACGACTTCTTCCCTGTAGCCTTTTGGAGCTCATCTTTACTTGCTTGCTAGGTGGGATGCTGTCTGATTCATGCATTGATTAATAAAGTCAGATCTTTAAAACATAGTTCATTGAATTTTTATTATTTAACCAAATATGAATGTTTGAATGTGAAAATAAACAAAGACCAACCATATAAGAACAAGAAAAGGCCACTTATTCTGAAGTTGCTACATTGAGGGAGTCAGGCACAGAGAGACTCAAAGGCAGGCAGAGGAGGGGGACAACTTTATAGTGGAATAAAAGGAAGCAAGTGGGTGTGTCCTTTTTGGAGGCTATTGGTTTAAGGAAGCAGTAGACAGGCTAACAAAGTAGGGCATCCTATGTGATTTGTTAGGAGTGTGTATTTGATTTTCTTTTTATTTATTTATTTGTTTGTTTGTTTGTTTTCAAATTTTATTTTATTTTTCCAGTGTTCCAAGATTCATTGTTCATGCACCACACCCAGTGTTCCATGCGATATGTGCCCTCCTCAATACCACCACCAGACTCATGCATCTCCTCATCCCCTTCCCTCCAAAACCCTCAGTTTGTTGCTCAGAGTCCACAGTCTCTCATGTTTCATCTCCTTTTCCAATTTCCCCCAATTCACCCTTCCTTTCCTTCTCCTGATGTCCTCCATGTTTTTCCTTATGCTCCACACATAAGTGAAGCCATATGATAACTGACTCTCTCTGTTTGACTTATTTCAATATGCATAATCTCTTCCAGTCCCATCCATGTTGATACAAAAGTTGGGTATTCATCCTTTCTGATGGAGGCATAATGGACCATATCTTCTTTACGCATTCATCTGTTAAGGGAATCTTGGCTCTTTCCACAGTTTGGCGATTGTGGCCATTGCTGCTATGAACATTGGGGTACATGTAGCCCTTCTTTTCACTACATCTGTATCTTTGGGGTAAATGCCCAGCATTTTTCAAAGTGCTGGAACAAACAATCTTAAAATTTGTATGGAACCAGAAAAGACCCCGAATTGCTAAGGAAATGTTGAAAAAGAAAAACCAAGCTGGGGGCATCACATTGCCTTGATTTCAAGCTTTACTACAAAGCGGTGATCACCAAGACAGCATGGTACTGGCACAAAAACAGACACATAGACCAGTGGGACAGAGTAGAGAGCCCAGATATGGACCCACCACTCTATGGTCAAATAATCTTTGACAAATCAGAAAAAGATATCTGGTGGAAAAAGACAGTCTCTTCAATACATGGTGCTGGGAAAATTGGACAGCTCTATATAGAAGAATGAAACTTGACCATTATCTTACATCATACACAAAGATAAACTCAAAATGGATAAAAGATCTCAATGTGAGGCAGGAATCTATCAAAATCCTAGAGTAGAACATAAGCAGTAACCTCTTTGACATTGGCCATAGCAACTTCTTTCAGAATATATTTGATTTTCTTTTGTTAGCTCTAAGTTGGAGGTGGGGACAAAATTATTAATTAGGTCCTGTTATTAATTAGGTCCTGACCATTTAGGGCTGATTCTTAAAGTCCTTGTTTTGTGCTCTGGATTTGTACTCAAGATAGAAATCAAACTTCCTGCAAGCTTCCTGCAAGGCAGGTATTCAATTTTTTACAAATTAAAGATCTGTGGCATCTCCACATCGAGTAAATTTTTGGGCACCATTCTTCCAACAGCATGTGTTCACTTTTTGTCTCTGTGTCACATTTTGATAATTATCACTATATTTCAAACTTTTTCATTAGTATTATATTTATTATGATGATCTGTGATCTGTAATCTTTGACGTTACTATTGTAACTGTTTGGGGGCACCTAGGACCACATCTATATAAGACAAAATTTAATCTATAAATGTGTGTGGCCTGCCTTCTCCACCAATGGCTGTTCTTGTCTCTCTCCCTATTTCCTGAGACACAACAAAATTGAACTTAGGACAATTAATAGAACTATAGTGGCCCCTAAGTGTTCAAGTGAAAGAAAGTTATACATCCCTCATTTTAAATCAAAAGCTAGAAATGATTAAGCTTAGTGAGGAAGACAAATCAAAAGCTGAGAGAGATCAAAATCTAGGTTTGTAGCATAAAACAGTTAGCCAAGTTGTGAATGCAAATGGAAGGTTCTTAAAGGTAATTAAAAGTGCTACTCCAAGGAAAACATGACTATTACTGATATAGAGAAAGTCTAAGTGGTCTGGATGGAAGATCAAAATAATCACAGCATCCCCTTATGCCAAAGTCTATTCCAGAGCAAGACTGTAACTCTTTCCAATTCTATGAAGGCTGAGAGAGGTGAGGAAGCTGCAGAGAAAAGTCTGAAGCTATCAGAGATTGGTTCATGAGGTTAAAGGCAAGAAGCCATCTTCATGACATCAGAATGCAAGGTGAAGCAGCAAGTGCTGATGGAGAAGCTTCAGGAAATTATACAATCTAGCTAAGGTCGTTAATGAAAGTGGCTGCAGTAAACAACAGATTTTCAATATACTTCAAACAGCCTTCTATTGGAAGAAAGATGCCACTGAAGACTTCCATAGCTAGAGAGATGTCAACGCCTACATTCAAAGCTTCAAAGGACAGGCTGAATCTTTAGTTAGGGGCTAATGCAGCTGGTGACTTGGAGTTGAAGCCTATGCTCATTTACTATTCCAAAAATCCTAGGGCTCTTAAGAATTATGCTAAATCTACTCTGCTTGTGCTCTATAAGTGGAACAACAAAACCTAGATGACAGCACATCTATTTACATCATGGTTTGCTAAATATTTTAAACTCACTGTTGAGACTTACTGCTTAGGAAAAAAATAGAGAGAGAGAGAGATTCTTTTCAAGATACTCATGCTCATTGACAATGCACCTGGTCACCCAAGAGCTTTGATGGAGATGTACAATGAGATTAATGTTGTTTTCATGCCTGCTAACACAACATCTATTCTGTGGTTAATGGATCAAGGAGTCATTTCAACTTTCAAGTCTTATTATTTAAGAAATACGTCTTGTAAGACTATAGGTAGTGATTGCTCTGATGGATCTGGACAAAGTAAACTGAAAATCTTCTGGAAAGATTTCACCATTCCAGATGACATTCAGAACACTAGCAAGTGAGAAAAGGCCAAAATATCCACATGAGCAGGAGTTTGGAAGAAGTTGATTCCCACTGTCATGAATGACTCTAAGACTTCCATAGAACTGCAGATGTGGTGGAAACGACAAAAGCGCTAGAATTAGAAATGAAGCTTAAAGATGTGACTGAAATGCTGCCATCTCATGATAAAACTTGAGCAGATGAGGAGTTGCTTCTTACAGATGAGCAAAGAAACTGGTTTCCCGGGATAGCACTTACTGCTGGTGAAGACTCGTGAAGACGGTTGAAATGACAACAGAGGATTTAGAATATGACATAACTTAGTTGGTTAAGCAGAGGCAGGTTTGAGAGGAAGGACTCCAATTTTAAAAGAAGTTCTACTGTGGGTAAAATGTTATCAAGTAACATCACACGCTACAGAAAAATTGCTCATGAAAGGAAGAGTTCATCAAGGTGGCAAATTTCACTGTTGTCTTAGCTGACTGACCTTCAGCAACCACCACCCTGATTAGCCGGCAGCCAGTAACAGAAAGGCAAGATCTTCCTCCAGCAAAAAGATTATGCTCGCTGAAAGCTCTGATGATTTTTTTGCAATAAAGTATTTTTAAGTAAGGTATGCATGTAATTTTTTAGCCATAATATTATTGCACACTTAATACACCACGGTATTATGTAAATGCAACTTATATATGCATTGGGAGACCAAAAAATGAATTTGACTCACTTTATTGCCATATTCACTTTATTGTGGTGATAAGAAACCAAACCTGCAGTATCTTTGAGGTCTGCTTATACCATATGTAAGACTTTGGTCTCCTGGGTAGGTTGCTGCTGGTTGTGGGTCAGAGCTCTATTTTTATATGTGGTCTGGCCCTTATCTATTTGTATATTCAGTCTCTCATTTCCGTTTTAGAGAGAGGTAGGTCCTTTACGGTTTTGTGGGTTGTCCTGATGTCATTTGTCCTTTCATCTTTATTTTTCCCCATTCATCTTTTGGGAATGTGGGCTTGTGTCCTCAGTTCATTTCACTGGTGAATTTTGAGTGTCATTTTCCTTTTTTCTTAAGTACTCAGTAGCCCCTTCTGTGTTCTAATTATTCAATAACACCTCAGATAGATAATGAGTAAACTTCTGAGGCCGAGGATCCCAGTCCAGTGTCCCCTAAGTAAAGCCCAAACCTTGGGCTGCGTTGCTGCTCATTGGGTGAAACTATGACTTGCACCACTAATGAGATGCCAGGGCTGCTGGGGAGGCGTCAAGGACTAAAGGTCACAGTTCTCCCTTTGACCTCAAGCGAAAGGACAATTTGAAACCTCCTGCAGAATTTTCCGAGTTTCCAGCTAGAGAGTTTTGTAGATTCTTGTTAGATGCATGTGGCCACATGCCTCGGTTCCTCGGCTGATGGAGGGAATTGGAAACTCTGCAGGTGGTGTCCTTTGTTGCCAAAGCTAACATCCTATAGGCCCACAGGCCCCAAACAACTGAGCGAGGTCATCTCTCTTCTTTTTGGCAAGCATGTAAAAAGGCTCCCCAGCAGTGGTTTCTAGAAACCATATGTTGTTTAATGGGAATACCCTCTGATCTCACAATCTGCCTGCTGCTTCTTTAGCCTCAGAGTTGGGCTACCAATTTAAATATTCCAGCAGAGATGTCCTTCCTTTAGGTGCCTTGACCAGCTCCTTGATGATGGTCCAGAACCTTTTAGCCACCTCCCTGCTCTGTAGTTGCCTCAACTCTTTTTTTTTTTTTATTCCCATTTTGTTTTACTCTCTGAAACTCATCTTAATGTGGTCCCAGGGTGTCTAGTGAGTTGTGAGCACCTAATTACGTTCCCTAACGTAAGCCCAAGTATTGGGCCTTCCTTTCTCTTTTTCTCTGAGTTGTTTATTTGCTGCACTTAAATTCATTACTCACGGAAAAATTCAACACGTAAATCCATCACAAATTAAATTAGTTCAGTAAACTAAAATGACCATAAGCACTCAATGTAAAATAATTTAGCATTTAAAAAATCCATAGCAAAGATTTATCAGTTATAATAAACATAGATATTATTAAAATAAGTAATACACCTAGAAACTAGGATTTTTCAGTCTTGACTTCAGACATTTTGAGTATATTTGGGCATCTGTATTTTTTTCTCAACTTCTCGTATAGCCACTTATGGCTGGGTAATAGCACCCTGGACAATGGGAAATAAAAGGAGAAGTGTGTAAAATTTCTAGTATGAGTCTTTAAAGGTGGGGTATGCCCTTTCTTGTTCTAATTTCCTTCTTGTTGGCTGAAATGTGAACATGATGGCTGGAGCTAAAGCAGCCTCATGAATCATAAGGCAGAAGGATACTAAAGATAGTGAAAGAAGTAGCAAAGAGCCTGAACTCCTGTGGCTCATAGTCTAGTCTTGGACCACCTTGTCAAATCCTAAAGTAAGAGTAAAATAAACAGGGTCCAGTTTAAAGCATTGTTATTTTTGTTGTTGTTGATTTTAAATCACTTGCAACCAAACCCCATTCTAATAATACACCAAAATAATCAAAGAGCAAAGAATAAATTTCACATTGTTCTTTAAAGGATGGGAAGAACATTTATGATACAGGACTTCTCTTGCTGTTGTCACTCTAAATAGACCCAGAAGCATATTCATTGGAGTTGCAAACAGTAACTCACCATGCTCACAATCTTTAGCGTTAGAGCTGCTTACACATACAAGATGAAGCAGAAGTCGTTATATCCAGTCACTGATGTTTGCCTTTATGTTATCACTAATATAACATAAAATAATGTCATGTTGAGTATAGAAGCAATAATGATATCATAGTATCAGGAAAGCTTTAGGTTAGAAATAACGGAAGCATGAGTTTTTTTTAAAAAACAAACCAAAACAAAACAACAAAAAACCTGACCAAGCAAACAAACAAATAGAACAGGGTTAACATAAAATATGTGGATGGTAAAAGCCAGGCTTTAGTCTCAATTTCAAATATCTTCAGGAACGAACAATTGATTTAAGCGCTGTGTGATTTAAGACTATTGGAGTGGCAAGAACTCATACTCAAAACCTGAGAGTCCAGGTCCCGCCTGAACACATTCAGCTTTTTCTAAAACATGCTTCTGGCCAAATAAAACACACTTGTGAGCTGGTCCTATGTCTGAACCACCAGTTTGTGCCACTAGTAAATTTTGATCAACATTTGCATTGGATTATAGCAGATAGATTCCATTGTTGGGACAAGACATGATCAGACATCAAGGGGTTTACAATCAAGGGGAGGAAAGCAAGATGGACAAACACAATTTCTCTTTGCATGATGACGTTTAGAGACTGAAATGCCTCATGAGGATTAGCAGTTATAATCTGGGAAGGTTACCTTTGAACTAGATATGAGGCATAGAGGCTAAGGGAGTGATCCAGATCGGAAACCAAAACCCAAGTGCTAGACAGGAAGGAAAGAAGTGCATGACCAGGGCTGGGATCCAGAGATACCTAATTTTCAAAACTAGGGTTTCAAATCTGAACAGTAAACCATCAGTCTTTTTCTTCCTTTTCCGGTTCATTGAGCTATAATTGACATATAATACTGTATAAGTTCAAGGTGTACAGTGTATATGGCCAATAGTCTTTGAAGCAAATGACAAAAAGGTAACTGTATTATATAACATAATCAAGGTTAAGTTCAGGAAGGACAATATGCAGAAAACACTGATGGGTTGATAGTCATTCTTCTCATATACCCACTCAAAAGTACAAGGGTCAAAAATAATGACGTAAAATCAGGATATATTAACAAAGCCTTGAGTTAATGACCTATGTGGTTCAAATCCCCTTTAATTTTAATAAATGATATGATCTTAGAAATTATTAAGAGTACATCTGTTCCCTTCGATGTCTACTTTGATTATTGACAAACATTCAACATTATTTCATAGACTGTGGTTAAGATAGGCTACATGGCCCGACTCCACATATGAAAAAACTGACAATTCAGAAAAGTAAAACTTTTCCTATAATATGCTTTTTTCTAAGCATAACATTGTGCCTGAACTAATTACTTAGCTACAAAAAAATACATAATTTTATTTGAGTTAGTAAAAGAACCAGAATACTAGAAGATACTACGAGAAATTGTGCACTAAAAAGAAGAGCTAGGAATGAATCACAATCTGAGACTTTATCTTCACCTGTGAGATACCTTCACTTGAGTGAAGGGAAAAACACGTATGAAAAATTGGCAAAGAAGCTCAATATATAAGAATCAACACACTGACATCAAAAAGGAGGAAAGCATGGTTCAATAGCATCAGCCCAATTCTTCACATCTACATTGTGGGACAGATGGAGAAACAAATTGACACATAAAAGGTCACTGATTTTGATATTCCTAGGATAGAAATGATTCCAACTGGGAGTAAATCCACAAGTCACTGAAGTGTGAAGGGCTAATCCACTTTATCGCCTTCATCAAATATTTAGAAATGGTACAATACTCATTGAAAAGAACTAAAAGGATAAGAAAGGAATTTTTCAACTCTACAGTTTAAATATGCACAAGCTAAATACTTTGTTAAAACATTGGCATTTTTCTTCTATGAAAACCAGAGCATTCTTAGTGGAATTTGAGACACAGTCAATGGGACTGTATATCCAAAAGATAGTATAACTTTTCCATAGGTCTTTATAATACTAAATTTGTAACTAACACTAAATTTGATTTTGTTCCACTTTTTGCATATTTAGCAGAATGGAAGAGGCCTGGTGGTCATAGGCCAGTCACTTGGTCTGCTGGCCCAGTGACTGATTTTTTACATTAAGATTTTGATGTTAAAGATTTACATTAAAGATTCAGTTGCTGGCCTGAAACAGAATACCAGTAAGTCTTCCCGCATGCATTGCTTCTTCCCAAAATTGTCTCAGAGATATGGATTTTAAAAAGCCCACTAAACTGTATGTGGCTATTTTTAGAATCATTAAGGATAGAGCCTTCAGTATATGAGGTTGATCACTAGAATAAGAGTTACCTTGGGATCTATCCCAAATACAATGAAATAATGCATTAAGCAAAAGCTTCAAAATAAGAAACTTCTTCCCAGCACCATTTATTGAGGAGACTGTCTTTTTTCCACCGGGTATTTTTTCCTGTTTTGTCAAAGATTATTTGACCATAGAGTTGCGGGTCCATATCTGGGCTCTCTATTCTGTTCCACTGGTCTCTGTGTCTGTTTTTTGTGCCAGTACTGTGCTGTCTTGGTGATCACAGCTTTGTAGTAAAGCTTGAAATCAGGCAATGTGATGCCCCCAGCTTGGTTTTTCTTTTTCAGCATTTGCTTAGCAATTCAGGGTCTTTTCTGGTTCCATACAAATTTTAAGATTGTTTGTTCCAGCCCTTTGAAGAAGACCAGTGGAATTTTGATGGGGATGGCATTGAAAGTATAGATTGCTCTGGTCGGTATAGATATTTTAACAATGTTTATTCTTCCGATCCATGAACATGGAATGCTTTTCTACCTTTTCGTGTCTTCTTCAATTTCTTTCATGAGCATTCTGTAGTTCCTTGAGTACAGATCCTTTACCTCTTTGGTTAGGTTTATTCCCAGGTATCTTATGGTTCTTGGTGCTACAGTAAATGGAATTGATTCTCTAATTTCCCTTTCCATATTTTCATTGATAGTGTATAGGAAAGCGACTGATTTCTGTGCATTGATTTTGTATCCTGCCACATTACTGAATTGCTGCATGAGTTCTTGTAGTTTGGGGGTGGAGTCTTTTGGGTTCTCCATATAAAGTATCATGTCATCTACGAAGAGAGAGAGTTTGACTTCTTCATTGCCAATTTGAATACCTTTTATTTCTTTTTGTTGTCTAATTGTTGTGGGTATTGAGGAGGGCACGTATTGCAGGAGCACTGGGTGTGGTGCATGAACAATTAATCTTGTAACACTAAAAAAATAAACATTTGGGAGGAAAAAAAAGAAACTTCTTCCTGATATTCTCAAAATTCTGCACAATGGAACAATGAAACTCAAAGAATCCAGCCAGGATACAAGAAGTTATGACACAAAACAGTAGTCATCACAAATTAATACAGCTTTGCTGCTCAGGTACCATAGTTATTTTTCAAAACATTGGATGTCCTTTTAAGATTTTACTGATAAAAGGTAAAATAACTACACAAGATGGGAGTGTTAAAAGATAATCTATATTCTCCAAAGAAACTAAAAGGTATTGTAAACAAGCTGTAACACATCAACTGCACTTACCTTTCTCTTCAATCCAAGTTAGTTCCCACCAGCTGCTAGAATCCCTAAGCAATGGGCAAACAATCAGAATTATGTGATTTGTTTTTGTTTTTATTAGTTAAGATGGTGGGAAAATAGGCTGGAATTGGAAGCACAATAGATTTGAAATAATAATGCCTAAATTAGAGTCACAGCTGGGCCACCTTTGACTGGGCAGCCTCGGACAATTTGCTTTACTTATTTTGTCTTGAGTTCCCTTTCTATAGATCTGACTTTTAAAATGTAATATGCTATGTGCAGCTAGTTTTTCCTTTAGGAATTCCTGGAAAGTGAAAAAGAAAAAGAAGCGGAATTCCTGGAAGGTTTTGTTGTCTTTTCCTTATGACACTTACTGGAAATACTCCTGCTTTTTCCTTCAAGATCCCTCCTGTTGGTCCCCCGGACCTAAGAGTAATCAGATTCCTCTTGTGATTAGTTTGGAAAAGGGCATGTGATTCAAGTTGGAAACATTGAAATCAAGAGCTCTGGGAAAATTCATTCTTATTTTTTCTGATAGAACTTCTGCTTTCTTTCTTGGGAGCTCGTGGGCTGCAGAATGTCAAATCTGAAACATCATTATCTCTCTATCGGTCTAGAGGTGACACCAATGTTTTGAGAAAGTCTGAGTACAAGGATTGCCAGGAAAAATGGACACAGAATCCAGGATGAAGTTAACACTAAAGCTGACCCTACTCTGCACTTCCAGTTACATAAGTCAATACATTTCCTATTGCTTTAGCCAATTGGAGTTGGTGCTCTCTGGTTCCTGCCAACAGACATTGGAAATTTTCATTTCATTGTACCTGAAATATTCATTCATGCTGGTCTTTCCTCTGCACTCATGCAGCATGCCGCGGAAGAAGTATTAAGAGGAACTCACCCGCAATGTGTCCACTTGGTCTAGAATCTCAGCAGTGGAAAGAACCTAAGCTGGGCGGTGGTTATGTAGAGAAATAGCATTTAATACATATGTCATGAATAAATAAGAAAAAATAATATTGGCAGATAACATTTATTGAGTGCTTATTACTTGCCAAAACACACAAAGGAGTTGTTTCTTTTAGATGTTCACAACCCAATCAGATGTCACTGTGATTATTCCCGCTGATCAAAAAAAGTGAGAAATTAAGTAACTTACCCAGGAGCACTCATAGGATTTCAATCAACTCACCCAATTTCAGGGCCCAAGCTCTCCATTTTTATTTTTATTTATGTGTGTGTGTGTGTGTGTGTGTGTGTGTGTGTGTGCGCGCGCGCGCGCGCACGCTATTGATTTCGGTTTATTTATACAAATACACAGGAGGACACCTGCCCCATGCAGTGGAAGTCCAGGGGTCACAGCAGTGCTTCTATCTTCACTATTGGCTAACAGAAGCCTTCTAACAGAAGACACTGGAGTCTTCATGGGAGCCTGGGCACTTCTGGGAACCAGAACCAGAGTGGCAGCTGCAGCCTAGGCTTTTTTTTTTTTTTAATTTCCTCCTCCCCCTTCTCTTTCTCCTTCCTCTCCTCCTCCCTCCTCCTCCTCCTCCTTCTTTTTCTTCTTTTTATTAACATATAATGTATTATTTGCCCCAGGGTACATGTCTGTGAATCGTCAGGCTTACACATTTCACAGCACTTACCATAGCACATACCCTTCCCAAAGTCCATAACCCAACCACCCTATCCCAACACCCCCACCTCCCAGCCACCCTTAGTTTATTTCGGGAGTTTAGGAGTCTCTTATGGTTTGTCTCCTTCCTGATCCCATCTTGTTTCATTTCCCTCCCCTACCCCCCCATAACCCCCCCGTCTCTCAAATTCTTCGTATCAGAGAGATCATGTGATAATTGTCTTTCTTTGACTTATGTCACTTAGCATAATACCCTCCAGTTCCATCCATGTCATTGCAAATGGCAAGATTTCATTTCTCTTGATAGCTGCATAGTATTCCATTGTATATATATACCACATCTTCTTTACCCATTCATCTGTTGATGGGCATCTAGGGTCTTTCCATAGTTTGGTTATTGTGGACATTATTGCTATAAACATTCGGGTTCACGTGCCGCTTCAGATCACTACATTTGTATCTTTAGGGTAAATACCAAGTAGTGAGATTGCTGGATCGTAGGGTAGCTCTATTTTCAACTTTTGGAGAAACCTCCATACTGTTCTCCATGGCTGTACCAGCTTGCATCCCCACCAACAGTGTAGGAGGGTTCCCCTTTCTCTGCATCCTCGCCAACATCTGTCATTTCCTGTCTTGCTAATTTTAGCCATTCTGACTGGTGTGAGGTTGTATCTCACTGTGCTTTTGATGTGTATTTCTCTGATGCTGAGTGATGTGGAGCACTTTTTCATGTGTCTGTTGGCCATTTAGATGTCCTCTTTGCAGAAATGTCTGTTCATATCTTCTGCCCATTTCTTGATCGGGTTATTTATTCTTTGGGTGTTGAGTTTGAGAAGTTCTTTATAGATTTTGGATACTAGCCCTTCATCTGATATATCATTTGTGAATATCTTTTCCCATTCTATCAGTTGTCTTTTGGTTTTGTTGACTGTTTCCTTTGCTGTGCAAAAGCTTTTGATCTTGATGAAATCCCAATAGATCATTTTTGCCCTTGCTTCCCTTGCCTTTGGAGATGTTTCTAGGAAGAAGTTGCTGTGGGAGAGGTCGAAGAGGTTGCTGCCTGTGCTCTCCTCAAGTATTTTGATGGATTCCTGTCTTACATTGAGGTCTTTGATCCATTTTGAGTCTATTTTTGTGTGTGGTGGAAGGAAATGGTCCAGTTTCATTCTTCTACATGTGCCAGCCTAGGTTTTGCTTTGAGCCTTGCCCTAGGCCTTTGGCCAGTAGAACCTGAGATCCTTGGCAATGTGGCACAAGCAAGTATCTTTAGCTTGGGGTGAGTGATGTAGGTGTGTTGATGGAACTGATGGCTGCCACCCTTTGAGAGCTTGGGCTTCACCTCATTGCACTTGAGAGGTCCTGGACAGCCTCAGCATATGCACTCATAACCTTGGCGTTGTTGGTCTTCATCCTTTTTATACCCTTCTTTTTGTGCATCTTGGCAAAGTGAGTGTTCCTCAGGAACTTAGGGTTCATCCCCTTAACAGATTCCCATCTTTGTGACTGGGGTTTCTGATGCTGTTTCTGTGCCATTTTCATGACCAGTTGTGTATGGTATGGATCTTGGCCTTGACCATGTCTATACCGAAGTTATACTTTCTGAGTACCTATGACCAGCCAAATTCTGCATTTTTTATTTCAGCTACTTTAGATGTTTTCTAGTTCAGAGTTACTCAAAATGTGGTCCGGATCCAGGTATAAGTCTGCAAACCATCTGTAGTATTTAATTCAGCTGATATTTTTTTTAATAGTAAGGCTTTCCCAGTGAAGAAAGCATGCATTCTATCTGAGTAAAGGTCTGTCCTCCTCAAAAAATAAGGTGCATGAACAATAAATCTTGTAACACTGAAAAAATAAAATAAACATATTTGGGAAAAAAAATAAGTTGTCAACATCTCACCAACAGTGCAATGCTTGCAATGGTGTCCTTATTCAATTCATATAGTGAATTTATATAGTGAAAGGAAACTCTTTCACTATATGAGAATCACATATATAGAGTTTGTATAATGGTGAACAACTTTTTTCTTGCTATTCCTTTTAAGTTGCTATTGGCTCATAAAGAACTTATTTGGGTTATTCCCCACTTTCTATGATATTGCTTCCCCTTCACTCCTCACCTCACTACCCCAAACACTCCTCAGTGCTTCCCCTCCTCTTCTTCCCTTTCCCAGGTGCCAGCTCCATCCTTGGTGAGACTCACCGGGTCCCCGAGGTTCTGAGCATTGCTTCTCGCTCCAAGACTGAGTCCTCACTATGCTTTGAGGGAGGAGGCCTGAGGACTTTCAGACTCCTCAGAGTGGAACATATCTGCAGAAAAAATAAATAAAAGATAGCAAAACCATCCCTTTTAGCCAATATTGGTCACTTCCTATGGAATAGCTTCAGGTGCTATTTTGCTAATTAAGAACAACCTGTTCTTCCTCAAAGGAAAAAGAAGGAGAGGATGAGAAGGAGTAAAAATGCTACCCTATCAAACATACACCCTCTGGTTGTGCTCATTTTCTCCCCTCGCATGTTAAGGAATATAGAAAATGATATCCTCCTTGGATAACATTTGGGACCCACTGGTCTTGATCAAGCACTCATCTGTCAGACATTAATACAAAATTGATCTTTCATGCCCACAGCATGGACAGGGTAAGAGGAGAACATAATGGGTCTTTTTAAAAAGTGAAGAAAAGATACTGCCTTCCTCACTCTTTAGGGTTTCTGACTCTGAGGTCAATTGCTATCTGGTGAATCCATCAATGGAATGAAAAATTTTGTATATTTGTACCTTTTTTTCTGGAAAGCCTGTGATTCCAGGTAGGTTGATGACATTCTTGATCTCTTTGCCCAATGCAGAGAGAGCAGACAACTACATAGTTAGCATACTTTTCTTCTTCCACTTATGGGTAGATGAAGTATATATATTTAATCACATTTTTATGAAAATAAGACAAATCAGTAAACAAATCTCTGTGGCATAACCACGAAAATCTATGCCATAGCTTCAGATTATGCTCATGCCTTTTCCAGTCATCTCACAAATACTCTTCACCCTAATGGAGAAAAAAGTAAATGTGTCTTATTCTATGTAAATCAGTAAAGGAAGGTGACAGATTTGGATTTCATTTGGAGACGGCTACATGGAGAGGACAAGTAACTTAAAATAAAATAAAGCTTAAAGACAATGCCAATTTGGAATTCAGCTTTTTTTGTCACAAGATAATTTAGAGATCTGCAAAGGATGAGATTTTTTCTATAAAGTGAAAGAAATTTCTTAATTTTTCAGTAATAATGGACACATTGTCACATATCTGTTGTTAAATTTCAACTTTTACTTCTCTTATCCTTTAGGAACTTAGGTCACTTATGAAAATACAGTAGCACAGACCTTTATCTGTACTTTGCAAACAAATAAGAAAATTAGCTAGCTCTACATTCAACTCTACTTTTAAGAAAGAAAGAGGAAAGTCTGTAACAAATCTTAATTGAACTAAAAGCTACGCTACTTTTGTAGATATGATTTTAGGTGATTATCATTTAAATATTTTTATTTTAATTTGGAAAGTCTTGTATCTTAATAAAGACTTTTGCAAATAAGGACATTGGATTAAACACCAATTGGCTCATAAATTAAGCCCTAAACAGTTAAAACCATCTGCCTTCTTTGCTGTGAGTGTTAGATACCAAGAGCTCAACTAAGTCACTCTGAATGCTTCTCAGTGGTCACCCCTGACATTTTCTGACATGCTTCCCAGAACTCAGGGACTGAGGAACATCTGGTACCACATTTATGATTTATCATTACATAAACCAAAGATGCTGAGAGTGCCCACATGAAAGAAGCACATTGTAAACAAATTTAGTTTCAATAATAATCAGTCTTTGATTTGTGCTGTCAGCTTTTCAAATAACTTTCATAAACAAATAACATGAACTCACATTTAAACATCAATTTATCACCTCCAGAATCCCCTTAACATGCATTATTTCATTTGTCTTTCATAAGAAGTCTGTAGAATCGATGGGCCAGAGACTTATATTCACTTTCTTTAGATGAGAAAATCTAGATGAGAAAACCAAGGACTCATATTCACATTCTTCAGATGAAGGAATCAGACTGGGTCACACAACTAGCAAAGGGTAATGTTACAAGTTCTCTAGTGCTCTTTTCACCATACCTTGATGTAACTCTCATTTAACGTCTCCTGTTGATCTTAAGATTGCCTTTCTAGATGATTAGAGGTGATAATATGATAAATATCATAATTATATCAATATGATAATTATACTGTTGTGTCAGGTTGGGTAGTAGTTTCTTTGAGGAGCCACTTCTGGATTCAGAAGAAATAGAAGTCAGGTCTCATTTGAGCTATCTGGATACACTATGTTCTTAGACCCTGAGGGCAAAACAAAACAAAACAAAAACCACCACAAAGCAAAACAAAACAAAACAAAAAACTGAAGGAAGCCTTTAAGAGTGGGGAATGTCGAGAGGAAGAGCACTGAATGATAGACTCTAAGATCAGCTGGGAGTGGATCCATACTCACCTCATTATGTGGCCTTGGTAAATTCACTAGAGATTGGTGCTAGTTTTGTGAACAAGGTAACCAAATACTGGTAGGAAAAATTCCTCGTACACTGTTCTTAAAAATCTATTTTTTAAATGAGAAAAAATTAACTAAATCTCTCAGGGCAACAAAACAGAAAATGTGGAATTGGGATTTGTGGCTCTAAGACCTGTACTGACCTCAACATCCTCAGTGATTTTGTTGACTGCAATGACCTTTACAAGTCCCCTCCATCTCTCAGCTTCTGAGTCTAGATTGCTATTATAGAGGTTCACTAACAAATCAATACAATCTCCCAGATGACTTCATTCTCCTGGGGTTCTTTGACAATAATTTAAAATTTAAGGTAGTGAATTGTGACATATCTTAAAAGACCATTATTGTTCTATAGTAGTAGCTTGCTGTTGTTATTGTCAGTGTTGTTGTTACTATTTTGGTTTTAGGTTTCTCTAATTGTTTACTGGTATCTAGTTTAAATTTTATATTGCACCAAATCATGTATCTTGAAAGACTCCTCATACCTTTCCTGTTTTTCTACTACCCAAATAGAACGTCATCTGGCAATAAGAATAATGTACTTTTATCAAAGAAGTCTATTCTGACAAGTTAGCATTTCAATACGTTTTTTAGTTCTTATAGGAAGCAATGAATATAGTCTCCAGTATGAAACACAGTTAAATATTTTGTTTTTTCCCAAATTTAGGGAATTTGGGGTCTCTTTTTCTTCAAAAAAATTTTTATGACTCATCTTTCCTTTGGAGATTTCAATTGCATGCATGTTAGAATTTTGAAAATTACTCTACTGAGGTTCTGTTCACTTTCCCCCCCAATCTGTTTTCTTTCTGCTCTTTAGATTCAATGATGTCTACTAATCTGTATCTGTTGATCTCTTTCTTATGCCATCTCCAATCCATTGTTAAATCCATCAGTGGATTTTTACTTCAGGCAACTTATTTATTTAACAAAATTTCCATTAGGGTTTTTTTAATTTAAATTCAAGTTAGTTAACACATAGTGTAGTGGTTTCAGGAGTAAAATTTGGGATTCATCAGTTACATATAACACCCAGTGCTCATCACAGCAAGTGCCCTTCTTAATGTCCATCACCCATTTAGCTCATCCCCCACCCACCTCCCCTCCAGCAACCCTCAGTTTGTTCTCTATAGTTAAGAGTCTCTTATGGTTTGCCTCCCTCTCCGTTTTTATCTTATTTTATTTTTCATGCCTTTCCCCAGTGTTTACCTGTTTTGTTTCTTAAATTCCACATATGAGTGAAATCATATGGTATTTGTCTTTCTCTGACTTACTTTGCTTAGCATAATACACTCTAGTTCCATTCACATCATTGTGAACAGCAATATTTCACTCTTTCTTGGTGCCTGAGTAATATTCCCTTGTATATACATACCCCATTTTTATCTACTTATCCATTGATGGACATTTGGGCTGTTTCCATAATTTGGCTATTGTTGATAGTGATGCTATAAACATTGGGGTTAATGTGCCTCTTCGAATGAGCATTTTTGTATCCTTTGGGTAAATATCTAGAAGTGCAATTGCTGGGTCATAGGGTAGTTCTACTTTTAGTTTTTTGAGAAATCTCCATACTGTTTTCCACAGTGGCTGTACCAGTTTGCATTCCCAACAAATGGTCAAGAAGATTCCTCTTTCTCTGCATGCTCTCCAACATCTGCTGTTTTCTGAGTTGTTAATTTTAGCCATTCTGGCAGGAATGAGGTGGTATTTCATTTTGGTTTTGATTTGTGTTTCCCTGATAAGGAGTGATGTTGAGCATCTTTTCATGTCTGTTAGCCATCTGGATGTCTTCTTGGAGAAATTTCTGTTCATGTCTTCTGTCCATTTTTAATTGTATAATTTATTTTTTCTATTTTGAATTAATGAGTTCTTTATAGATTCCAGATGCTAGCTCTTTATTTGCTATGTCATTTGCAAATATCTTCTCCAGAATGAGAGATTCTTCTCCAGAACAACAACAAAGGCACTCTATAGGCTGCCTTTTAGTTTTGTTGTTTCTTTTGCTGTGCAGAAGCTTTTTATATTGATGAGGTCCCAATAGTTCATTTTTGCTTTTGTTTCCCTTGCCTCAGGAGGCATAGCTAGAAAAATGTTGCTATGGCTAATGTTAGAGAAATTACTGCCTGTGCTCTCTTCTCTCTCTTCTATTATTTCTTATGGTTTCATGTTCACATTTGGGTCCTCAACCCATTTGAGTTTATTTTTGTGTATGGCTTTAAAAAGTGGTCCAATTTTATTCTTTTAGATGCAGCTAGTTTTCTCATCATTTGTTGAAGAAATTCTTTATCTGTTTTTCTATTCTGACTGATAGTCTTGCTAGATAGGGTATTCTTGACTTCAGGTTTTTTCTTTTCAGCACTTTGAATATACCATGCCATTTTCTTCTACCTGGGAAAGTTTCTGCTGAAAAATCAACTGATAGGCTAATGGGGTTCCCTTGTGTGTAACTGTTTTTCTTTTCTCTTGCTGCTTTTAAAATTCTCTCTCCATCACTACCTTTTGCCATTTTAGTTACTATGTGTCTTATTATGGACTTCATTGGGTTTATTTTGTTGGAGGCTCTCTGTACCTCCTGGATTGGGATTTCTGTTTCTTTTCCCAGATTCAGGAAGTTTTCAGCTATCATTATTCCAATAAATTTTCTGCCCCCTTTTGTGTCTCTTCTACTATACTAACATATACATTATTACTATAATGTAAATGTTATTATGCTCGCTAGTGTTGCTGAGTTCCCTAAGTCTATTTTCTTTTTTTTTTTTTAATTACTTTTCTCTCTGCTGTTCAGATCAATTGTTTTCCATTACTCTGTCCTCCAGGTCACTGATCTTCCACTGTTCTTTCACTTCCTCTAGCTTACTATTTATTCCCTCTAGTGTATTTTAAATTTTAGTTATTGAACTCTTCGTCCCTGATTGTTTCTTTTTTATGATTTCTACCTCTTTGTTAAGGGTCTGACTGAAGGCCTCTACTTTTTTCTTGATTCCAGTGAGTATCTTTATGATCATGACTTTAAATTCTTTATCAGGGATATCACTCATCTCCATTTCCTTGAGGTGTCTTGCTGTGGTTTTGTCCAGTTCTTTCATTTGGAACATATTCCTCTTTTTATTTTGCCTAACACTCCATGTCTGTTTCTTTGTGTTAAGAAAGTCAGTTATACCTCCTGCTTTTGAAAGTAGTGACCTTATGAAGAAGAGGTCCTGTAGTGTCCTGCAATGCAATGTCCCTTGTTCACTAGAACGCGGCCCTTTTGGAGTGTCTCTTATGTGTATTGTGTGTATCCTACTATTGTGGCTGAGCTGTGTCTGCCTTCAGTCAATCATCTGCAACGGCTCTCTTTGCATGTTGTGGGCAGGGCTTAGTCCCTATGTTGTTAACGGGCCAGTCTGGGGCCACATTAGGCTTGAGCTGAGTTAGACTATGCACTTGCCAGAGATGCAGTAGCACCAAACTGCAGGGCATTTTCCCTGTGTTGTACCCTGAGAAGCTTTTGTTGGAGGGTAGGAACTATAGGCAAACTAGTTGTTTGCCCCCAGCGCACTGCTGGAGCCTCAGTCTAATGGTCATATGTGGTTATCTTTCCCTCCCCATGGGTCAGGAGTCACTTTGGAGTGGTCCTGGCCCCTGTCAGGGCTGCTCGCTCACTACCAGGCTTGTGGCACTGCTTTGGATAGGCTCTAGCCAAGAGCATATTGATGGTGTAGGGCACATGATGTTAGCAAGGTTTTTGCTGGTCCCCCGCAGAATGGTACTTGCAGCCACTGGAACCCAGGCAGGCAAGTTGGAAGGGGCAAATCTGCAGAAGCACATGGGGGTAGGGCAGCAGACAGCAGTGTTGACAAGTATTGGTGGGATCGCTGTGAAAGGAGACCTGAAGCATAGGACTGGCTGGGGGTAGAGGGCAGGTCCACAGGAGAATGGGGGGACAGGGCGCACCATTAGTAACTTAGGTAGTGACTGTTGGCACTATGCTGCTTCCTGCAGGTGTCCAGGTGTTTATTCTAAGGACGGAAATGGCATCCATCAACCCCTTGTTCATGGAGGTCTCCCAACACCCCTGCTCTTCCAGCACATGTTCTAAGATTATTTAACAAATCTCCTTCCCATATATCACAGGCATGTGTTTTTTGGGTTTTTTTTTTTTTAAGATTTTATTTTTTTGACAGAGAGAGACACAGCAAGAGAGAGAACACAAGCAGGGAGAGTGGGAGAGGGAGAAGCAGGTTTCCCAACAAGTAGGGAGTCCAATGTGTGGCTCATTCCCAGGACTCTGGGATCATGACCTGAGATGAAGGCAGATGCTTAAGACTGAGGCACCCAGGCGCCCCATGTGTTGTGTTTTAAAACCATTGCTTCCAAGCTATATCTCTTTAGTGCTGTTTGTTGTGTTGTCTCTTTAAGGGGAGTGAGGATTCAGTTTTTTCTTGCCCTCCTAGCTCTCCCAGAGCCAAGCTTGCTGATTTTTAAAGTTCCAGGTGTTAAGCTCTGCTGATCATAAGAACTCATGAGACTCATCCCTTTTGACTTCCAAAGTCAAATATTATGAGGAATTATCTCTCTGGTGTGGGTACCCTATGTGGACTCCATGGTGTGAGAGTCTTGTTTCTCTCTTTTATGCCCGTGCCATCTGTCCCTCCTGTCCACAGTTTCACTGGTCCACTTAGCTCCCAACCACCTCTCTGCCCTTCCTACCCTTTTGAATATGGCCTCTTCTACAAATCTAGCTGTGGAGAGACTGTTCTGCCAGTCTTTAGGTCATTTGGGGTGGGGGGGGGAGGTTATTTACACTGTTGTGGGTGTTATCTAGTTTTATCTGTGGGACAAGGTGAGCCTAGGGTTTTCCTACCCTTTCATTTTTCCCAGAAGTCTCACAAGTCACTTTTATAAAAGCCTTTTTGGCTGGCATATAGTCATTAAGAATTGCAATTAACCCACACTTAATTTTGCTGGAAATCAAGTAGTTTGGCCTCTTTATAGAGAAGTTTCTATTCATCAATGCAAGGAAGAATACAGAATCTCCATGGAAAGGAATTTATACCTCTAAGAATCATTACTCCAGAAATGGATAAAATTTAAACCACTGAACTTGACAGATTATCTAAAATATTCTCATCTAACAATTATTTCATTTCATATAAAATCTGGATGTGCAGTATTTAAAATTAAAGAAGACTTCAGTCTTCTTCTATCATGTAGTCAAGGCCCTATTATCTCCAGACCTGAAATGGAGATCAAAAGCAGAGGTTTGTTTTAACATCTAACTAAACAAAGTCTTCAAATCATAGCATAGACCCTTTGGGAGGCTGTTGTTTTTCATGTCCCTGTGCAGGGATAGGATGGAAATTTCCAGAGTCTTAGTCTCATACCAAGAATAATCCATGAAAACACATACTCTGCATACTTGAGGCTTGGGTCTCAAATTTTTATTTGGTTTTCTATCTTGGGAAACTAAGCTAAATAATAGGTAAGCCTCAAAAACTATATTTACCCCCATCATCCTAAGGCATAGATTGAAAGCTGACTAAATAGTCTGTTCCTTGACCTTCTCCTGGAAACTTGGGCTTGCCTTCTGGATCTTATTTTTCCTACTGTAGAGAAAGAAGGATGAGAAAAGATAAGACCAGTGATGGAAAATGAGCCCTTCCTCCTCAAACTAATGACCAGCTAGCCTAAGTTCCTACACCAATTTCCCTTTATCTGGGTACCACTATAATTTAGTTTCTGAGTGTAATGATACTTCTTAAGGTAATGACCCATGCAGGATGGTAGTATTACATCAACTATATGGGGGGAAATCAAAGGGAGAATAGACATGTAGAGATATCATCATTATTGCCCAGAAATTATGCCCTATAGGATGCAGTTGGGAAAGATGATGCCAATGACCAAAGACCTATAGGAATCCTACATCTTGTAGAAGCTTGTGTTATATGCTCATGACTGCAGGTCAAGTAATTGATGCCCAGATGGTGAAAAAGGTCTATCTATGGGGAGAAAGAAAGGTGAAGAAGGAGGGAAAAACTATAAATCCACTGAGTGCTCACCAAAAATAAACTGAATTTATTTTGGAACACTCCAGCTCAATTTGAATTGACTGTGTTTTTTTTTCCTTCCATTCATAAAAACTGAAGCCTTCTTAACTCAGTAATAGAGATCTAGAATATTTTTCATTTTTTTGCACACTCATGTGTCTAAAAGTGAAATAAACCCCTCTAAACAATCAACATTATTGAGTGCACATATGGGCTCTGTGCTTTCAATTGCCTCACAAAGCAAATTTTTAGGAAATAGATACTGAAAAGAGAAAGTGTAGGATCATGGAAAATGAATATTTCTCACTTTAATAGATAATTTCCATGAAATGGAAATGGCCATGAAAATAACCACACTGAATTACGTTCCAACAGCTTTGTATCAGAATACTGGTTTCCCTAGAAGTTCATCAGAACATATTATCGAACTTAAATTGATTTTAAATCTAACCAAATTTTAATGTGTTTAATTAAACTATTATATTTCTTCTGTGAATTTATATTAATATTCTATCCATAGCTAGCCATCTATTATTGGTTATTTGTATTTTACTTTCTAGTCAGTGTAACTCTGTATTTATTGTAGTTATTAATTCCTTAACTGTTATTTATGTTCTCCTAATTATAATTTGTCATTTAACTTTTAAAGTGTCTTTTTAGCAGAGGAGATATTAATTTTATGGGCTTATATCTATAAATCTTTTCTGTTTTGTTTTAAAGTCCTCCACTATTTACATTACAAAAGATTCTCTAATAATTTATAATTTTAATTTTAACATTTAGGACTTTGTATCTGAATTTCACTTTGGCTATGGTGTGAGATAGAATTTTTTTTTTCACCAAATGTATAGCCAAGTGTCCCAAAATAATTCTTTGAATTTTTTCTTCTTTCTCTGTTGATTCGAATTGACACTGTTCTCACACACCAAATTTCCAGGTAGATATGTGGCTGTGATTCTATCTAATGTTCTGTTTTTCTTTTCCATTGATCTATTTACTGTCTCATGACACATGAACAGTTCTCCTTGCTCTCCTCTCTTAAAATTATTGTAGTTATTCCAGTTCATTTACTTTCACAGGTGATTTTGTTTTAGCATCTAGGTGATTTTTATTTTCTTATTTACATTTTCTCTATTTTTTAAAATTACTGTGTGTGATTTTTATAACCTAAGAAAGTAGGTTTTATATTTTTTTTGTTTTTATAAGGGATATGATATTTTAAATACAAAATAAAGAACATTTTCCAATACAAGTACAAAAATAAATACAAAATAAACAACATTTCTGGATATGGCTCTTTGTATTTATATTTTTGTATTTATTTATAAAAATAAATACAAAATAAATAGTATTTCTGGATATGGCTTTGCTTTCTTTAATCACCTAGTTTGATGTACATACCCTGATACTAATTTCAGAGGCTTTCTTTTAACAACTTCTATACCAGTGATGTAAAAGATAATACTTTGGGCAACCGCAAGACAGCATAGCATAGTGGGAAACACTTGATTGATTTATAAGACCTAGGATCTAGTTTATTTGATAATGGGTAAACCAAATGGATTTTTTTTACTTGACTTTAAGATGTATGTATGAATGTATGCATTTTTAGTGAAATAGAATTGACATATAACATATTATTTTCAGGTATACACATAAATGATTTGATATTTGTGTACAATGCAAAATGATCACCACAATAAGTCTAGTTAACATCTATGACCATACATAGTTACCATTATTTTCTTGTGATAAGGACTTTTAAGATTTACTCTTTTATCAACTTCTGAATAAACAGAAGTTTATTAAAAATCTTTATTAAAAATATTTTTTTAAAAAAGATTTTATTTATTTATTTGACAGAGAGACAGAGATCACAAGTAGGCAGAGAGGCAGGCAGAGAGAGAGCGGGAAGCAGGCTCCCCGCTGAGCAGAGAGTCCGATGTGGAGCTTGATCCCAGGACCCTGAGATCATGACCTAAGCTTAAGGCAGAGGCTTTAACCCACTGAGCCACCCAGGTCCCCAACAATATAGTATTTTTAACTATAGTCACCAGGCTCTACATTACATCCCCATGACTTAGTTTATAACTGGAATTTTGTAACTTTTGACTCTTCTTCCCCATTTTACCCCCTGCCCCAGCAGCCACTAATTTGTTTTCTGTATCTATGAGCTTGGCTTTTTTGTTTGTTTATTTCTTTCTTTTTAAATTAAATTTAATTTTTTTTAGTTTTAACAGATAAGTGAGAATATATGGTATTTGTCTTCCTCTGTCTGACTTATTTCATCTAATATAATGCCCTCAAAGTCCATTTATGTTTTTACAAAATGGAAGATTTTTTCTTTTTTATGGCTGAATGATATTCCATTTTGTGGAATTCCAAATTTTCTATCCATTCATCCATCAATGGAGACTTAAGTTACTTTCACATCTTGGCTATTTTAAATAATGCTGCAGTGAACATGGGTTGCATATATCTTTTCAAATTACAATTGATCCTTGAACAAACACCCCTTGAGCAGCTGAAAATCCATGTATAACTTTTAACTTCCACCCCCTAAATTAACTCATAATAGCCTACTATTGATAACACAATTATTTAACACATACTTTGTATAAGCATTATACACTGTATTTTTTTTCTTCAAATTTTTCTTCAAATCCAAGTTAGTGCAATGTTGACTTCAGGAGTAGAATTGTGTTCTTAAAGTAAATTAAGCTAGAGAAAAGAAATATTATTAAGAAAATCATGAAGAAGAGAAAATACATTTATAATACTGTATTGTAAAAAATCTGTGTAAGGGCACACACACTGTTCAAACCTGTGTTTGTTCAAACATCAACTGTAACGTTTGGATAAATATCCAGAAATGAAATTGCTGGATCATATTGTAGTTTTATTTTTCTTTTTTTGAGGAACCCCCATACTGTTTTCCATAGTGGCTGCACCAGTTTGCGTTCCTACCAGCAGTGTGAGAGGGGTCCTTTTCTTCCACATCCTTGTCAACACTTGTTTCTTGTGTTTTTGGAGATAGCTATTCTAACAAGCAGGAGATGGTATCTCATTGTGGTTTTGCTTGGCGTTTCCCTAATAATTAGTGATGTTAAGCATTTTTCATCTTCCTAGTGTTCATCTGTATGTCTTCTTGGGAAAAATGTCAGATCCTCTGACCATTTTTGTTTGTTTGCTTGTTTCATTTTGTTTTTTTAGTGAGAGAGTGTGTGTGTCACTTGTGTATGGGAGGTTGGGGGCAGAGGGAGAGGGAGAGAGAGAGAATCTTAAGCAGGCTGTAACACCTAGCACAGAGCCCAACTTGGGGCTGATCTCACAACCCTGAGATCGTGACCCAAGCTGAAACCAAGAGTTCGATGCTTAACTGAGTGAGTTAAAGGCGCCCCTGACCATTCTTAATTAGATGATGATGATGATGATGATAATGATGATTTTGCTGTTGAGTTGTATGAATTCTTTATACATTTTGGCTATTTGCCCCTTATCAAATATATTATTTGCAAATATATTCTCCCAGTCAGTAGATTGCCTTTTCATTTTGTTGATGGTTTAATTTCCTGTACAGAGGCTTTTAGGTGAATGTAGTCCCATTTGTTTATTTTTACTTTATTACCTTTGCATGGGGAGTTAGATCCAAAAAAATCATTGCCAAGACTGACATCGACATGTTAACCACCTATCTTTTTCCCTAGGAGTTTTATGGTTTTAGGTCCTACATTCAAGTCTTTAATCCATTTCGAGTTATTTTTTGTGTAAATGCAAATGCTTGTCCAGTTTTATTCTTTTGTATGTGGCTGTCCTCTTTTTATAGTATATTCTTGTTTATTTTGTGATAAATTAATTGGGCATTTATGCATCGGTTTATATCTGGGCTCTTTATTTTGTTCCTTGGGTCTATGTGTCTGTTTCTTGTACCAGCAGAATATTGCTTCAATTACTATAGATTTGTAATATTTTTTTAAAGATTTTATTTATTTATTTGACAGAGAGAGAAAGAGAGAGAGAGCACAAGTAAGCAGAGTGTCAGGCAGAGGGAGAGAGAGAAACAGGCTCTCTGTTGAGCAGGGAGCCCGATGTGGGACTCGATCCCAGGACCCTGGAATCATGACCTGAGCCGAAGGCAGATGCTTAACCAACTGAGCCACCCAGGCGCCCTGTAATATCTTTTGAAATAAGGGAGTGCGAAGCCTCCAACTTAGTTTTCTTAAGATTGTTTGGCTATTCTGGGTCTTTTCTGGTTCCACACACATTTTAGGAGTGTATGTGTCTTATTTCTTTGAAAAATGTCATTGAAATTTTTATAGGAATTGCATTGAATTTGTAGATTGGACACTTTAATGATTAATTCTTCCAATCTATAAGCATGAAATATCTTTCTATTTATTTGTGTTTTCTTCAATTTCTTTCATTAGTGTCTCATAGTTTTCAATGTACAGATTTTTTACCTCTTTTAATGTATTCCCAAATACTCTTTTTAATGTAATTGTGAATAGATTTTCTTAATTTCTCTTTCTGATAATTATTAGTATATAAAAATGCCACAGATTTGTATATTGATTTTATATCCTGCTATTTTACTTAATATATTTATTAGTTTTAACATTTTGGGGGGGTTAAGTCTTTAGGATTTTTCAATACATATCATGTCATCTGAAAAAAGTGATAGTTTTACTTCTTCCTTCCTAACTTGGATATCTTTCATTTCTTTTTCTTGCCTAATTATTCCGACTGGCACTTCCAATACTATGTTCAATAATAATAGTGAGAGTGGTCATCCTGACCTTAGAGGAAAAGCTTTCACTTTAGCTGAAGACTTGTTATACAGGGTCTTTGTTATGCTGATGTGCGGTTCCCTCTATACCTACTTTGTTGAAAGTTTCCTTTTTATCATAAATGGATGTTGAATTTTCTCAGGTGCTTTTTATGTACCTATTGGGATGACTATATAAATTTTATCCCTCATTTTGTTAATGTGGCATATCATATTGAATGGTTTGCAGATGTTGAACTACCCTTACATCCTTGGAGTAAATCCTACTTGATCATGGTGTATGATTCTTTTAATGTATTGTTGAATTCAGTTTGCTAATTTTTTACAGAAGATTATTGCATTTATCTTCAGGGATACTATAGTTATCTTTTCTTGTGGTGCTCTTGTCTGGTTTTGGTTTCAGGGTGATTCTGGCCAACATAAAATAAGTTTTAAACCTTTCTCTTTGGGGCACCTGGGTGGCTCAGTATTAGGTTAAAGCCTCTGCTTTCGGCTCAGGTCATGATCTCAGGGTCCTGGGATTGAGCCCTGCATCAGGCTTTCTGCTCAGTGGGGAGCCTGCTTCCCTCTCTCCCTCTGCCTGCCTCTCTGCCTACTTGTGATCTCTTTCTGTGAAATAAATAAATAAAATTTTAAAAAAAGCTTTCTCTTCTATTTTTTGGAAAAAATTTTTTCTACGTTTTTCAGCAAGCATATTTTTAATTGAAGTAACGGTTGACACACCATATTACATTATATTAGTTTCAGGTGCACAACAATGATTCAACAAGTCTACATGTAATGCTATGTTCCCCACAGGTATAGCTACCATCTGTCACCGTACAGCACTATTACAACACCATTGGCTATATTCTTTATGCTGTACCTTTTATCCTCATGACTTATTCATTACATAACTGGAAGTCTATAACTCCCACTTCCCTTCACCCATTTTGCCCATCTCCTCACTCTTGTCCCTTCTGGCTGCCACCAGTTTGTTCTCTGTATTTTGAGGTCTCTTTCTGCTTTTTCTTTGTTTATTCATTTGTTTGTTTTCTAAGTTCCACACATAAATGAAATCAGATGGTATTTGTCTTTCTCTCTCTGACTTGTTTCACTTAACATCACACTTTCTAGGTCCATCCATTGTATCACAAATGGCAAGATCTCACCCTATGTATATATGTATTCATTCATTCATTCATTCATTCATTCATCATTATTTTTTAAATTCCATTATGATTAACATACAATATTGAATTAGTTTCAGTGATTCATCAATTCTATACATTACTCAGTGCTCATGATGATAAATGTATTCTTAATCCCCTTCACCTATTTCACCCATCTCCCACCACCTCCCTTCTGGTAACCATCAGTTTGTTCTCTATAGTTAAGAGTCTGTTTCTTGGTTTCTCTCTCTCTCTCTCTCTCTTTCTTCTGCTTGATTATTTTGATTCTTAAATTCCATACATGATTGAAATCACATGGTATTTGTCTTCCTCTAACTTATTTCACTTAGAATTTGGTGAATGCTTTTAGATGCGCAAATAAGTATCCTTCACATGGAGTCTGGACACTTCAAACTGCTGCTTTTGCACTGGGCTCTAAGATGAGTAAGTGCACATGAGTCCTTTAAGAACAGTTTCTCTGTTCACTAAAGCCCTTTGCATCTTATGGATGGAACCCTATTGATTTCAAAGCCACATGCTTTGGGGCTTATCTCTCAGGTGCAGACCTTAAAGGTTAAGATGCCTGATGTGGGGTAAGAAGACTTTGCTTTTCAGAGAGAAGCTCCAAATGTGTGAGTTCCCTCCCAATTGTGAATTGCCATGCGGGGGGAAGGGTTTATGGCAAGACCACATCTCAGCTTTTCCTACCCACCTTGATGTCACTGTTTTCTTTTTTGTGATGTGAGGGAGTTGTTCAGCTATTTTTCAAGTCTTTTTCAGAGGACATTGTTCCATATGTACCTACAGATTCATTAAGTCTCTGGGAAGAGGAGAGTTCAGGGTATTACTATATTGCCACCCTGAACCACCTCCCCAGATGATTTTTCTAAAGCAACTAACCACTTTCCAAGAAATATCCTGCAGCTATGTTAACTAATGTTGCATTGATTATATATATTGATTTGGGGAAAATAGCTGTCTTTAAAATATTGAGTAGTCCCTTGGGGCGCCTTGGTGGCTCAGTGGGTTAAAGCCTCTGCCTTTGGCTCAGGTCATGATCTCAGGGTCCTGGGATGGAGCCCTCCATCAGGCTCTCTGCTCAGTGGGGAGTCTGCTTCCCCATTTCTCTCTGCTTGTCTCTCTGCCTACTTGTGATCTCTTTCTGTGTTAAATAAATAAATAAAATCTTAAAATAAAAATAAAATAAAATAAAATAGTGAGTAGTCCTTTAAACAAACATAATCTATCCTTCCATTTGTTAAGATTTTTCTTTTATATTTCACTAGACTATGTACTTTTTTGATAACAATTTCTTTTTTTTAAAGATTTTATTTATTTATTTGACAGAAAGAGAGAGAGAG
>CM053608.1:108989044-109007268 GCA_028646535.1 Procyon lotor
AGATGTGTTGAGGTCACTTACCTCTATCGACAGATGAGTGCAGTAATCTTTGCACCTGCTTGCCCAGATGAGTAGTTAGGATATGAATGTATTTGGGGGAGTCTCTGCTCAGCCATGAATAAGAAGGTAACAGCAGCAAGTGGATAAGACAGGAGGTCAGAGGCACTGAACTCATGCTCTTCCTCGGGCACTTGGTGTGTGCCTTTGGACAAGCCAGAGAATATGCAGGGAAGGGAGAGGAAGTAAGAAGTTTTCAGTACAAACTATGGTTCAGCTTCATCCATAAATTGGGATGATGTCTACTAACTGTTTATGGTTTTAGGGAGGTTTAAATAATATCACCAACCATCAGAGTGCTTTTGGACACAAAAATTTTATACCACAATATTACACAAAGATGAGATATCATATCACATTCACCAACGTTAACTGTTTAGAGAATAAGAAGAGAGGAGAAGGATGAGAAGGGACCCCTCGCCTCCTTTGGTCTCTGCTTCCTTCATCAAGAACCTCTGATGTGTCTTTAATATATTAAAGGATGTAGTATCACTCTGAGCATCCCAGCTCTTAGTTATTAATTCCATTCAAGCTGTTGCCTTGGGAATGACTCAGCAAAATTTGATGTTTCCTTAACTTAAAACTTCTTAGCTGAGATCAGCCAAGCTATTTCACAACTAACCAAATACATGTCAAAAAGAGTTAAGCCCTTCCATGCCACAGTTCTAGCACAGGTTTATTTACAAAATATGGACATAGGGTCAATTGTCACTAAAGCAAATGGCTGACATACAGAAATTGCTGAAGCGTGGTTATCCTAGCAAACATCCTTGAGGAGTCCGAAGATCTGGATTTGAGGACGAACTGTGCCATACTGCATGATCTGGGGCAAGTCATTTAACCCCTCTGAGCCTCAATGTTGTTATTTACACAATAAAAATAGTAATTATCTCCTATAGACTGCCATGATTATTAAGTGAGGCATATATACATATATATAGCACATCGAGAAGTATATTATATAATGAAATGCAAGTCATAATTCTTATTTATCAATGTCGTGTTTATGTTATCCTAACTGAAATAGAAGTAAAATGTTTCAAAAACACCGCCAAGTGTCAAAATCCTGATATTATTTTTGTCATCTAACTCCTACATTGATTTTTTTTTTTTTTGGACTATATACCTCTCTCAAATAAAATTGTCCTTGCTTTCTTTTAACTAAAATTTGAAGTATTTGGGAGACTTATACACAATTTAGTTCAGCAGTTTGGAAGGATATTGAATATTTAAAATGAGGCTTTTTAATCTGAGGCTCTGAGAGCCTCAAGATGATTTCGGTGTCTGCAGATATGCCCTCTGACAACTCAAAGTCAGCTTTATAAAGCTCTCCACCTTTCCTACCCAGACAAACTTGTTAACAATGCCAACAAATGAGAATTACAGTGCAATTCAGACAAAGGGGTGTAATAAGTCAAAGGAAATCTGCTTTGGCAAGAATCATAGTGAATGCAGCACAGAGAGCTCCGAGCTGTAAATGTCACTCCCTACCACGTATGAGTCTCAGCTGAGCAGGTAGGGGTCCGTCTTACCTGGAACCACTGAGCAATTGGGAGCCTGACTAATATTTATAATTCATAAGAAATGGAGCCAGTGCATTTCAGACATTTGCAAATCGTTGCAGCCGTTAATGAGGTGGGGGAAGCGATCTGTTCCCCAGGGGCCCCCGACTGTGTTTATTTGAATGTGTGATCATTAGACTGCACAAGTCTCTCTGGGGCTCAGTGCCCAGAGTGCATTACACCCTGGAGAATGGGAAAATACTTTAATTAACAACAGGAGTGGGCAGGCCTGCTGGGCTCCTTCTGTTCCCATTCTCAGGACCCGAAAAGTCAGCACTCAGTCCTCACCTCCACCATTTTCATTACCAACATAAAAGAAAACACTAAGTAACAATTTCATTTTGATTTGGAAAGACCACTAAATATATTTCTCCTCCTTCCTTCCTCTGATTCAATGTTATTAGTAACCAGCATACCAACATAATAATACATATACATATCCACTAACATGTTCATACTCACACACACACACACACACACGCATCCATGCATGCACAAGGCATGAACTTGATATTCCTGGATATTCCATATGCTCTGTGAACCATATGGTACCCCAGGGTGCATAGTGGATAACACGCCAAATTGGCTTGGAGTATGCATTCATCTGAATGTGCAAATTTATGTTAGTCAATTACTCAGGTAAATGATTTGGTTCATTAATTTAAATAAAAGGATGGCAAATTCCTAGCACATTATCTAGCTGAGAGATGATGTGTGTTTGTTTCTTTGTTTTTAAATGTTGAATCAGCGATTTCTCCAGGGCGCCTGGGTGACTCAGTTGGTTAAGCATCTGCCTTCAGCTCAGGGCATGACCCCAGGACCCTGGGATGGAGTCCTGCATTGGGATCTCTGCTCAACGAGGAGCCTGCTTTCACCTTCCCCTTCTACCTGCTGCTCCCTCTCCTTGCGCCCTCTCTGTCAAATAAATAAATAAAATCTTAAAAAAAGGAAGAAGAATCAGTGATTTCTGCCTGAACTGGTTATATCTAAAACCTTGTCATACTCAATCAAAATTTGCAGGCAAAGAAGTGAAGCTGCCATGTTTCCTGTTAAAAGACAAGCTCTTGTTATTGACTTTGTGCTCTATGTCCCAGGCTGATTTTTCACCGCACGTGAACATGAGTGTGAGCTGAGCTGGTTGCACGCACATGTATGGGCCGACCACTCTTGTTGGCCCCACTGCTCAGTCTTGGGCTGACTTCTTACAGAATAGTTATTTTATGGCAGAAACTCTAGGTTGACCAGAACTCAGAATTCACTTAATGAAGACTCACTCTATCAATTGATAAGTACAGAATGAGCATCCATTGGTGTCCTTCATTGATAAAGACCCAAAAAACAGTGGGCAATCAAGTGGAGAGAGATCAGTGTGTGACACATATTTGGAGAAGATTAAATGTTGGTGTGCACGGTTGGCTGTTAGCCTCCTGGAAAGCATACTGTTTTCCCAGGCATATTAAGGAAGTTGAATTGCTTTTTAGGGTAGTAAGCAGGAATGGAATGGATGCCAATCTAAGGAAACCTAAAAAAAATAAATAAATAAACTTACTATTTTAGAACAATTTTAAATATGCAGAAAAATTGTGAAAATAATGCAGAGAATTCCTATATGTCTCACAACTAGTTTTGCCTATTATTAACATCTTACATTGGCATAGTACATGTGTTACAATTAATGAATCAATAATGATACCTTAGTTCATACTTTATTTCAATTTCTTTCTTTTTGCCGTAGGTCCCTATTTCTCTTCCAGGCTCCAGATACCGTGTTTCACTACAAGATAGTGCTTTCAGTCTTCATGTCTCCTGAGGCTCCTCTGGGCTGTGACAGTTCCTCAGACTTTATTTTTGATGACCTTGAAAGTTCGAGGAGACTGATTTCATAGAATTAAATTGGGATTTGTCTAATGCTTTTCTCGTGATTAGATAGGGGTTGTGGTTTTTTGGGAGGAAGACCACAGAGATAAAGTGCCCCCTTCATTACGTGATACCAAGTGTATGTACTATCAACATGACTTTTTGCAGACACCATTTTCTCCTCCCCCAGTAGACTATTGCCTAAAAATATTTAAGACCCTTCTTCCAAAAGTGGCCCCACAAGGAATCTATCATGCCCATAGGCTCCGGCCCACTTCCTGGATCATGACTGGCCTTTTATTCCACTTACATGGGTTATAGACCCTCATATTAATCATGCAACATGTTCTTTCCCAAGTAAACATCATCTTCAACATTGACATTAAATATTTAAGATGCACAGAGGCTGTTAACTCTTATATAGAAAATATCATTTCAATTTTGTTCTAGAAAATCAAGTAAATCTTTTTACACTTATATGTGAAAAGTTTTGTCAACTGAGTGTTTTAAGAAAAAGCTGAACCTTTACATTTATTGACTTATTGGTGATCTTGGCATTTTCAATGTTTCTATCACAGCTGAGTATTTTTGGTATAATTTTTCTTTAACAAAACTTAAGGAGTTGAAAGCATGAGTATCTACTGATTATCTACTCTGCATGAGTATTTTACATATTGTACCTAATTTAAATATTGCAGTAGCCCTCTAAGTCAGGTATACTATGTTCATTTCACAGATGAGGAAGTGGCTCTGGGAGACCAGGTCACATCATTGATGAGTGATGAGCCAGAATGTCTGAACGACTAGGTTCTTTCTGTGGTACCCAATTCCTGCTGGAATTGATAATGGCGTATGTTGAGAGAAGACAGAGTGGCCTCTCTTACACACCTGAAATGCCCCCGTTAGAGGTATAAGACTCTGGGTCTTGGAGGATTTCCATATGTTAAGAAACTTCTAGGGTGCCTGGGTGGCTCAGTGGGTTAAAGCCTCTGCCTTCGGCTCAGGTCATGATCTCAGAGTCCCGGGATCGAGCCCCGCATCGGGCTCTCTGCTCAGCGGGGAGCCTGCTTCCCCCTCTCGCTGCCTCCCTCTCTGCCTACTTGTGGTCTCTCTCTCTCTCTATCAAATAAATAAATAAAATCTTTAAAAAAAATAAACTTCTGGAAAAGTGAAAGTTTTTATTCTTACACACATTTCACATCCTTTTCATGCTCGTTTCATTCTTCTTCATTTATTCTGTATTTAGGCAATGGTTCTTGTTCTTTTTTAATCTTAATGCTAAAACAAATGTGTTTATTATAACATCTCATGAAAATTTAGAGGAGTTTCCCAGAAAGTCAAGTGAGGGTGACTTTAATAAAGAACAGAATAGATAAATACTTCATTGTGACCAATAATTGATCAATATGAAAATAGTTGCAACAGTGTCACAAAGCACACTTTCTATGATGTATAAGGAACCAAAATGACTTAATGAGAAAAAGAACAAACCAATGGAGTTGTGAACAAAGCTCATGAAGAGGCAGTTTTCAAATAGATGCAAATTTAAACAATATGGCTTTGCCATATCAAACTGGCAAAGATTAAAAATGCTAATACCTAAGAATTGGCAAGAACGTTAAAAGGAATAATTTTTTAGCAATACCTATCATACCTTTAATGTATGTTTCTTTGAGCCAAAGATTCTAATTCTAGAAATTTATCCTATAGAAATATTTGTTCAAATATGCAAACATATATTTCCCAGTACATTAACTGTATCATTGTTTGCAAATTACAAGAAAGAAGAAAAACTCAACTGTCAATTAATGGGAGTATGTTGAAATAAATTATAGCACCTTGGAAAGCTATGCTGTCATTAAAAAGGATAAGATACAGCTCTGTATATCCACCTTATGCTTGCAAGTAAAAAAAAATCAAGCTGCTGAAGAGTTTGTATTTCTTGCCCATTTATGTCAACATATATGGCTTTACCTATATATTTTCACATATATTTTGAATGTTGTAGTGATGGGCTTTAAAAAAAAAAAAGAAAAAGAAAATCCTAAACTCAGAGTGCTCTTAGTTCTTGGAATGGTACTCTGTGTGCATTCACCAAAAGAGCAGGAAAATAAGAAAACATTTGTAAGTAGAGTGAGGATGTTATAGGCAGGAAGCTCAAAATTGTGTATTATTAACACAGTCAATGGTGACCCTAGGAAATAGCAAAAGCACAGAAGTTATATAAAATGACTCTTTAAACATGCAGATTGCATTAATTGAATGGCCACGAATTTAATTAACATTTTCTCTGACTTCCTTATTACAGGCTGAATATTATAAAATGAGAAAATACGCATGAATATTACATGAAATATTCCTATATTCTTCAACTTTTTGTAATTGCTATTAAACTCTAATTAACCCACTTAAAAAAAAAAAATTAGTCTGAATTGGCTCCTAACATTTTCCCCCTGCTTAGTGATAGTCCATTTAAGGAGATTCTTATCATAGCCATGCTCAAATATTTTGATCCCTTAAAATATTTTACTTCTGCTACACCAATGAAGGTAATGAGCTGAATGCAACAACAGCACCCACCTCAAGAGGTAAATACATTATCCAGAAAATCGTTAATTGACAAAGAAGTAAGAATTCATCCTGCCATGTGTAGGCAGATCCACTGGGGGCTTCTGAGGCTCTCGATGGAAAATGAAGCTTCTTATGGCAAAGGTGAAGGCCACCCACTTAATGTCTGCAAAACCTGGATAAGCTTGCCATGTCTGATACCTTTTGAACTAAACCTAGCACAGTGATACCCTCTGGATGTTCTTGTGTAGTTCTAAGACTTTAAATACAAGATCATATTTTATTGATAGTCAGCCTGAGTTTGGCTCAGAAAATAGTCTCTCCAGCCACTTATAACATAAAATGGTGAAGATAATTACCCAGATCTGGAAGGTGTCAAAAGGATACCCGGTCATCATCACAAGTATTGTGATTTAGAGCAGAAAATATAGGCACAAAAATACTCTAATGTGGATGCACAGAAAGGCCACCTCAAACAACAGCCAATAAAGAAGAAAGAACAATAAGTTTAACAGCTGAAGGACATAAATCAAGAAAGTATGGCGGCCTGCTTGGACCCAACGAGTGCTTTGAATAGCAGCAAGCTCTGGAAATAGTAGCAGAATTTAGGTCCATCTTACATGCAGTCTGGTCTGCGGACTGTTGCTCATTCACTGTAGGTTTTGTTTTGTTTTTCGGGTTTTTTTGTAACCACTCCTCACAAAGGTGGGGCCCAGTGTTAAAAGACACTGTTATTACATCGCTTAATCTGGTCTTCATTTTCAAATTGTGGCAAAATATTTATACAAAATAACACATACCAAGTTTTTAATGGTCACGAACAAACCTCAAAGGCACCAAGACTTGGATAGACCTTCAGAAGTCCAGCTCCTTGGTGAATGAATCATGATCTCTTTGATCTAACATCTGGATGACATCCTCTTGAAGGATCTAATTCCCTACACATTCACTTATCTTCTTCATATCACAAGATCCAGCCTTAGGCATGTAGGCTAAAAGCAGGGGAATGTTTCAGAGTCTAAGTTAAAATGACAATTTGTATTTCTTCAACCGTCATGGTTCAGACTTTTTTTTTTTTTACTTAAAAAAAATTAAAACAAATTAGATATCTTTTATCACTGTGGTCTCAGTATATCACCCAGTGCTTAGCACATTGTTGACAATAAATAGCTAAGAAATAAGGAAAAAGGAGGAGGAGTTTATTTCAGAGAATTGGGACATAATTATCCAGTTATATCTTCAATTTCCAGATTTCCTATAGCATGAGTCAACTACTAGCCCAGCAAACACCAGACAACTTAACAGTATTTAAAGAAAAGAGGTGGGACAGTACAATTTCTATGGCCAGCAAAACCCAGGGATGCAAAAGCAGAGAAAGGAATACAAGTTTCAAGGCTAAGAGTAACCAGTGAAATAAACTAAAAACCCACAAAGGGTAGCCTCAGGCCTGGAACTCCACAGTTCATGAATCTACAAAGGGAGAGATTTTACGTAGAAAGGCCATTTTATAAGTATTTTCCTAGGGTACATGTATGCCCCTAACCAAAGTAATCGGGACATAAAAAAAGAACTTAAGCCATTGGATGTCCATATTGCTGGTTCTCCAGCATTCTGGGTGGAATTCTGGCCACCCTAGGACTCTTCATGAAGAGTCACTGATTAATGCAACAAATATCTATTGAAACACAAATATGTACCAGTCATGATATGGGGGTACAACTGAAAACAGGATAATTGTGAACCTCTCCCTAAGTAGCTGATGACCTTATGAAAGGTTCTGGGGTCTTTTAGGATTCGTCTGACTTGTCTTCTGAGTGTCAGTTATGTTGACTCCCACAACATCCACTGTTCTTTTCTTGTTCCATTTGCCTTGGAGATGATTTCTACCGCTAGCCATACCCACCCAGCTGTAGTGTCAATGCCCAGTACAGTCACTGCTCCTCTGATGGTGCCCATCAGATTGCTCTACAGTTGGTAGTGTCCTTGTTAAAGATGTGGAGGACCAAGCCCTGGCTGCCGTGAGTGCCATTTCCCACCATGCTAGATGTCACCTGCATCCATGTTGCTGACATCTTAAAATCCATCAGGTAATGGTGACCATTGCTAAGAGGGAAACCAAAGTAAGGTAACTAGACAGAGAAAAGGTGGGGATATCGTTTTATATAGAATGATCAGCAAGGGCCACTCTGACAAGGTGAGCTTTGAGCTGAGACAGAAGAGAGTGAAGGAGGTAGTCACATGGATATCTGGAGTAAGACATCATAGGCAGAGGGACCAACAAGTGCAAGGGTCCTGAGGAAATATTGCATTTGATATTTTCAAGCAATCTCAAGGAAGTGAATGTGGTTGGAGCAGAGCAAATGAGGAGGAAATGAGATCAGGGAGTAGAGGAGTCAGATCACATAGAGTCTTGCAGACCTTGGGAAGGACATTGGATTTTCTTCTGAGTTACACAAGAAGCCATTGTGAGAAGCTGCAAAGAAAAGTGGCACAACCACGACCCAAAAGTGACTTGGGTTTGAGAATCATCACTGTCCGTCTGAGGTGTGGCCATTAAACGGAAGGGAGCCAAAAGGGGTAATAGGGAGATCTTTTGGAGGTTTTGAAATAATACAGGTAAAAGGTGATGGTAACTTGGATCAGGGTAGTAGGAGTGAGGTTGGAGAACATGGTTGGACTCAAAATTTACCATATATTGGATGTGAGGTGGGAGGGAAAGAGAAATAGGATGACTCCAGGTTTCTTAGCCTGAGTAACTTGAGGAATGATGTTAGTTCATTGGGATGGGAAGTCTAAGAGAGAAGCAGGCAGGCAGGGTAAGGCCAAACCTTTAGTCATGGACATGTTGATTTCAAGATGCCTGTTAAGTATCCTGGGGAGATTTTGATTAGGCAGCTGAATATACAAGATTACAGTATAGGAAGAAATCTGAATTTATGATTTAAAATTGGGGGTCTTCACCTTATAAATCAGTGGAACTAAGTGAGATCAAATAGGTACTAAGCATTAATAGATAAGAGAAAAGGTCTGAGGACTCCTTCGGAAGGATCCTGGAGATCTGCAACATCTAGAACTAAAGAAACAATAAGCACACAGCAAAAGTACCTGAGCAGGATCAGCCAGTTAGAGTGGTGCCCAAAAGACTCAGTCAAGAAAGCATAACCAGAAAAGAGGGGGTGTTTAGCTATATCAAATGCTGTTAACACTCTAAGGGTTGACTGCGAAGACTAAGGTGGTCAGTATAGAGGTCATTTTTAGGTGAACGAACATTTATTTCTCAAACTGAGGTGCTTTTGAGAATGAATGATGATGTGTGTTACTAATCTACTGCTGTGTAACAAATTATCCCCCAAACTTAGTGACCTAACAGCAACTGTTTTTTATCTCATACAGTTTATATGGGTCGAGAATTTGAGAGTGACTTTGCAGACTTTGCTGCACAGTTCTATCTCAGGACCTCTCACGAGATGACATTCAGATATTGGCCACAGGTACAGTCATCCAAAGGATTGACTGAGGCTGTAAGATCTGCTTCCATAGGGCTCACTCACACGGCAGGTTAGTGCTGGTTGTTGCTAGAGGACCCAGTGTCCTAACAATACGGAGTCTGATTTCCTTTGGTGCAAGTGATCCAAGAAAGCGAGGCTTAAATAATAATACAAGTCAGTCCTCCTCAGCCCAGGAGGGGACCACAGAAGACTGTGAATACTTGGAGACTAGGATAATTGGGGGGAGGGGGTCATCCTGGAGGATGGCTACAAGAAGATGTTATTAATATTTATGCTCAGACAGGGTGGCTCAGGCAGTTAGGCAACTGACTCTTGGTTTCAGCTCAGGGGATCTCTTCCTCTCCCTCTACCCCTCTACCCATAAATCCTTAAAAAATGTATTTATGTCCAGACAACTGATGTGAGCAGGAACAATCTCAGGCAAACTGAGATGTGTGGTCATCCTAGTCTGGTGACTTTGAGTAGAATGGTTTCAGGGGAGTGGAGTGATAGAAGTGAGAACCACACTAGTGAAATTCAGTTTCAGAACTTTTGCTCTATTGCTGGGTAGAATGGAAGCTCTTTTCCCATCTCTTTCCACTAGGCTTGAACAGAATTATGAATATGATTGGTAGCCAATTTGCCATTTACTTGGTATCAAAGAATAAAGCCAACAGAAAACCTTCTGTCCAGAGATAGAAATTCTTGGGGCACCTGGGTGTCTTGGTCAGTTAATCGTCTGTCTGCCTTCAGCTCAGGTCATGATCTAAGGGTCCTGGGATTGAGCCCTGAGCAGGGCTTTCTGCTCAGTGGGGAGTCTGTTTCTCCTTCTCCCTCTGCCACTCCCTGGCTTGTACACTCCCTCCCTCCCTCTCTCTCTCAAATAAATAGAATCTTTAAAAAGAGAGAGAGAGATGGAAAATCTCAGTAACATTGTCTAAGCACCTGGATCCAGTCAAGCCTAAAGCTCACAGTAGCTGGAACACTCATCACACTTTTCCCCAACCCCTTTAAAAGTAAATAGATTTCTCAAATTTACAACCAAAAGAATCCAGATGAATGTCTCTCTTATTTAAGCAAATTCTCATGGACCACAATCTACAAGTGTCCCAAACACATCCTGGCGTGTCTGAGTGCAGGGTAAACATAGCTTAAACCCAGTCTGGTCTCCCTAACACTCCAGGAAGGTTGTTCAGATCATCTCCTTTAAGGATTTTTATTTATATCAGCATCTTAATTGGTAGCTAGGATTATATAATGGATTTTACATGTAAGAGTATACATTGACATTGAGTTCATATTGGTACTTGAGCAACCCATAAATGTCCATCTTCAAAAGACAGGCAATGCCACAAGTCCTTCTTTAGAGACAATGTTAACCTATGAAACAGTGAGTGCTCTCCTTCAATCAGTCCAATAACAAAAGTGTTGCCTAGAAAATGCTTCCAGCAGAAATGCTGGACCATTCATCCAAAACCAAACTGAAGTCTCTCTCTATACAGGAAAAGAAGATATCTGGGTTTAGATTATATGCTAGTTACTTTCTCTTCTCTTACTTTCTAACTATCTTCCTTTCAAGATCTTGATTCTTTCAGTCATCCAGCAAGAACAAAATTGGATTTTCATATAGCCTGTTGGAAATTATTCTCAATTTGGAAAAAAAAAACTCTATAGATAGAAGGACATAGAACAGAGATTAGAGGTAAATGGAAAAAGATGGCAATGGCTGAAATCAGCCCGCAGGCTCTCCCTTGCAGAGGGGCTATCCCAGAGCTGCAGAGTAAGGACCTGAAGCCACCTTGAGATTTCCCCTGACCACTGCCTCTTCGGAATGCAGAAGGTCAAGAGCAGAACTGAGCTGAACTGAGCTGTGCATGCAGAAAATTGAATGTGTCCATTGATCCAGCAAGTCTGAACAAATTCTTGCTCTTGTTAGCACAGCAATTAGTCCCCATGTTCATTGGAGCATTGAACCAAGGCAGTTTGGGTGCCACTGGTTTTACTCACTTTTTACCCAAACATGAAACACATTCAGATTGGGACAGACCAAATCTCCTTAACTTTCAATCACCATCCGCCTCAATTTAGGAAATGGCTTGAGGAGAGGGAGTGGTATGGAGGTGACATTTAATTTCAAGATCTCCCCACTGCTACCACTCAGCATTAGCTTGCTCCTTTCAGAGAGCACAAACATTTCCTGAGCAACTACTTTACATGAGATACTTTCTCATACATTGTTTCATTTCCTCTCACAAGTAGGATTTCTAGCTGCCTCTCTTGAAGAGGCACAGCTTACATGGAACACTGCATGTGGCAGAAACATTGGTAATGAACAAAATGCCCTAATGGGTTCAACCTGAACCAAGAACCTGCAGAGCCAATTCATGATCCCAGATCCATCACTGTCCTTGAGATATGACGTCAACAATACCACCTGTATGCCTCAGTTTCCCTTAAAATGCAATGTACAACAGGAATGTTATTGCCATGTTGACTGTAGCACCCTGAGCTTCTTGAAAGGTGTTTAAAAATGCGTGGGGTGATAACTCTTGAGTAAATAGGCATTTCACGCATAGACTTCCCCAGTGGGGGTGTGGAGGATGATGTGAATTGATCCCACTGCTTTCTCCATGTGGTTCAATGCTTCCAGATGGTGCATTCAATTAGAATTTATTTCAGCATCTTAAACAAAATCTATTGAGAAACAATAGTTCACTTTAGAACTGTACACTCTACCAGGGGGGAAAGGCATATCAACACATTATCCCTAACATGCTATGTTACTCCTCCACAGCTCATGGCATGGAATCTGCCATAACTTTCTCCAGCCAGACTTAATAGAGAAAAAGTCAGTGCTGTTTCCTCTGTTGAGTATCAGATTTTTCCTCTTGAACAAGGTTTCTCAACTTTGGCACTATAGACGTTTGAAGTTAGATAATTCTTTTTTTTTTTTTTTTTTTTTTTTTTTTTAAGTAGGCTCCATGCCTAGCATGCAGATCTTGAATTACAACCCTGAGATCAAGACCTGAGCTGAGATCCAGAGTTGGACACTCTGAGCCACTCAGGTGCCCCTGGAGTTGGATAATTCTTTATCGTAGAGGCTGTCCTGTGCACTGAAGGCTCTACCCACTAGATTCCTATAACAACCCTTCCCAAATTATAACAACCAAAAATATCTCCAGACATTGCCAGCTGTCTCCTGGGGGTAGTATTGCCCCTGGGTCTTCTGATTACTCCTGGCCACATATCTAGTCCTTGAGAATGACAAAGGAGTTATGTTCTCACCTACCTGACCATAGTAAGAAAGAGAAAACGAACTTCCTCTGAAAGAAGTCCATTAAATGTAGAGTGATTCTTCCCAGAACTGTAGTTATACCTAAATTATTATAGAGCTAATCCAATTTCCCCTGAAGCCATGTTGATTTAGCCAAAACAGCCCTTCATCAATTTCTCTCCCATACCCCCTCTTCTGTTCCCTCCTGTGCCCGGGGAGGTTGCACTATTCCCAGAACACACGGTCATAGAGTATTCTGCAAAGTTGTATACCTTTGGATCCTCTAATACACACACACACACACACACACACACACACACACACACACACACCCCTAGACAATCCAACACGTGGCTATAGGGTCATGAATAAAGTCAGTTTCCACCACCATGTTTTCCTTACTCAGCTCACCTGACTTTCCTTTCTCTGGCCATAGAATGTCCCATCCCCTTCCATTCACCAAGCTCTTACCCACCTTCAGCCAAACCCCCTAAAGTAACCTTCCTGTCAGAAAATCCATGCCTTCTAAGATTCCAAAATTACAATACACACACACGCACACACACACATATATAGAAATGTATATGTATGTATATATTATGTATATATATATGTATAGACATATATGATGTCTACATATATGATGTCTACATATATCTACATATATGATGTCTATACATATTTATATAGATATATATCTATATCATATGTATATAGACATAGAGATGTATATATCTATATATGTATGCATATATTTGTATATATTCATGTGCAACATATATATTACAACAAAAAATTTACTATATATACACATTACATATGTACACATATTACATGTGCATATACATATGTACAACATATTACATGTGTACATACACATATAATACATATATAATGTTTTACATATAGGTACAATATATGTATATCTTGATCATCTGAAATCTATGCAGTATAATTATATAATATATAATATATTATTGTAGTTATATATAAAATATATTTATATATTATATATTATATATATTATATATTTATTATTGTAATACTTATATATTATATATAATTATATATAATATATATATTATATATATAAGTATTGTAATACTGCAGAGATTCCAAATGGTCAATTCTCATAAATGAAAAGCAAATTCTTTTTCCCTTCTGACTTAGCTAAGTCTATAGCTGGTGTCTGTGTTGATGAGATGTCCCCTTGCCCCCTTCCATGTCCACCCTGCTCAGGACAAAGTCTCCTGTGCCTCCCCACTGTGCACACCCCACTGCTTTCTCTATAGCCATGCTCTCACACTTCCACGCTGAGAGGGCTGAGAAGCTGCTGCAGGAGGGCTGGACTCTGGGGAAGCACGAGCCTCACCCTCAAAGACCTTAAGGTATAGCAAGGACCAAAGTCAGGTAAGCAAGTAATAATATAGGGCAAAGTGGGCAGAACCTACAGGGCAGACTGACAATCCCATCTTGGGGATTGGGCTCCAAGAAAGCCTCCTAAACAAAATGCTATCTAATTTAATTTTTTTCACTGAAATATATGTTTTTATTTGTAACAAACAAATATTAAGTTATAAAGTATTTTCGGGCAAATTCAACACTTTCTTAGCGTGGTATTTATCATCTATGAATGGTTTTGGGGAATTCAGAATTGTTGCAAATATCTGTACAGAAAAAAAATCCCTCTAATAAACAGTAATTTTTAAAAAGCCAAAGAATTATGACATACGTTTTTTTGTTGCTTTGAATATATTTTAGTGTTCTAGACGGAGCCCTACATAATGCTTACTGTCACAGGATTTTTTCTAAAGGGGAAAGGTTTTACCATAAACTTGAAAAGCAGCATGGAAGAATGGGAAGAAGATGGGTTTTAAATTCAGATCTGGGTTCAAATTCCAGCTCTGGTACTCACTGGTAGTATAAATTTTAGTTACTGTGACTCAGTTTCCCTATGATACTGCACATCATACCTACACTCCAAGACTGGTGGAAGGACAAGATGTAAAACACTGGTGGAATAAAACAGCCTGCAGACAGAAACATCCCCCAGACTAATGACACATTTATTTTAGGTGATAAAGATTTTAACTCAAGGATCACAACCCCTGCCCTCAGAGTACATGGCATGTATCTCTGGGTGATGGAGGCCAAGAGAGACTTGGGAGAGTGTTCTTTGTAGCCGTCTAAGTAATGAAAGATATCAAGAAAAGTCAGAGAGAGTAACTAATCCCCCTCCGACTCAACACTTTCTGTATATCAGCACCAGGTTAAAATGGGTTTGCCCTTAGATAAACCTGTAGGACAACATGATTTGAGGGCAAAGAGAAGGTCCCCTAAACTCCCTAACTATCTCTCTCCCTGTTCAGGAATGCCTGAAATTAACTAGGAGGAGTAATGTTTCCTTTTATAATTAGAAATAAAATGCCCTAAAAGAAGTAACTTCTTGGGCACCTGGGTGGCTCAGTTGGTTAAGCGACTGCCTTTGGCTCATGTCATGATCCCAGAGTGCCGAGATTGAGTCCCGCATCGGGGTCCCAGCTCCACAGGGAATCTGCTTCTCCCTCTAACCCTCTCCCTTCTCATGCTCTCTCTCTCTCAAATAAATAAATAAAATCTTTAAAAAAAAAAAAAGAAATAACTTCTTAACGTTAATAAACTTTTGACCAAAGAACACAAATAATGGTGTCAGACCTTTATAGTCAAGGCTCTAAGGGCAATGGTTCTTACACATTAAAGGTAGTAAGAATTCCCCGGGGCAGTCTATTTAAAAAGTAGGTTCGGGGGTGCATGAGTGACGCAGTCAGTTGAATGTCTGATTCTTGGTTTCATCTTAGGTGGTGATCTTAGAGTCACGGGGTCGAGCCCCATGTCAGGCTACACGCCCAGCTTGGAGTCTGCTTGAGACTCTCTCTGTCTCTCTCTGTCTCTCTCTCTCTGTCTGAAATAAACTTGAAAAATGAATAAATAAATGAAAAGCAGGTTCAGATATTTGTACATTCATATACACGGCAGCATTAGTCACCACAGCCAGAATGTGGAAATAGCCCAAATATCTGTGAACACATGTGTATGGTAAACAAATACAGAGGAATACTGTGCAACCTTTCAAAGGAACTTCTGACACATTCTACAACGTGAGTGAACTTTGAGGACCTTATCACAACTACAGGGTGATTCTACCTCTATGAGTTATCCGAAGTAGTCAAATTGACAGAGACAGAAAGCAGAAAGCTAGTTGCCAGGGCTGGGGGAGGGAGATTGGGAATTAGCATTCAATGGGGACAGAGTTTCCATCTGGGAAGATGAAAAGTTCCAGAGGTGATCCTGGGTCCTGCTGCCAATAAGTCTGATTCAGTAGGTGTGTTTGTTAGGCTCTCATCCGTAGACAGAATTCATCCCAGATGTCTCTGCTGAAGGGACATGAGATGAGGGTATGAACAGGGTCAAGAAGGCCAACAGGGATGTGTAGGCACACAGGCACCCGGAGACGAGTGCCAGCAGAATGGTGTCACTGCTCGTGAGCTGAAGAAGTGATGGTGGAGAGGACAGAGTTGGTGTCGCCCAAGCCCAGTGAGAGCTGGCGCCATGGCGTGGCCCAGCCAGGGTGAGGGGCTGAGCAGCCCTCAGGAGGTGTGTGCTACGGAGACGCAAAGACAAAGCAGGACAGGGGCTGGAAGGAGTATGCAGACCCCTGCTCCTTCTCTTTTCTCCTCTGCCCCTGGGGCCTCCCATTCACCAAACGCAACTCAAAGCCAGACAGCAGGTTAGGAGCCAGGGACCCAGTTAGCAAGGGGCAGCCCTGTAGGGTGCAGACCAAGCCAAGAAATGTGGAGAATAAGTCTGGAGGAGACAAACAGAATAAGCCGCATCATAGGTCTGAGTGGGGCTCTGGATTCTGTGTTTTTATTATTTTTTAAAATTTTTTATTTAACTTCAATTTAGTTAACGTATACTATATTACTAGCTTCAGGGGTAGAATTTAGTGATTTGTCTGTTGCATGTAGCACCCAGCGCTCATTCCATCCAGTGCCCTCCTTCATGCCCATTTCCTGGTTACCATTCGCGGGTTACCCCATCCTCCCGTCCACCTCCCCTGCAGTGACCCTCCGTTTGCTTCCTAGAGTTCGGCATCTCTTATGCTTTGCCTCCCTCTCTGTTTTCATCTTATTTAATTTTCCCTCCCCTTCCACTCTGTGGATTCTGCGTTTTTAAAAAAAGCCTTAGGAAATCCTTTTGTAGGGGCCCCCCCGTGCATCCTAAGGACATGGTCTTAGGAGAAAGGGCTGGAATGCAAGCACTGAGTGGCCGAAGTGTTGAGTAAGGTGGACACAGAGTAGACGAAACTGATAGAAGGGGCGCAAGACACAATGTACGACTGTGACCCGCAGACCGGTACTATCTTTCCCCCTTGGTTCCCAAGCCCATTGCCTCCGTGGGCTCTGTACCACAGTGCACGCAGCTACAGTTTCTGTGGACAGGCAGGCACCTGACGTGGATCTGCCGGTCTGAGGAAGTGCACAGGTTCTTGGCAGACCCAGATGTGATACAGAGCCTCCTAAAACCACAAGCATCATTATTCTGCAAACCACATTCACTTTCAAATAAATTCTCAGATTAAGCAGTAAACCTGCCTAGTTCTAAGAAAGTCAGATCACAGCCCCCCAAATGTTGCGACCTATGTACCGGTACAAATAGATTGCTCACTGGGGGCAAGGCAACAGTAGCTACTTCAAGAGATCTTAAGTTATGAAGAAGTTAAGTGTGAAGCTTCTAATATGCAATAAGCATCAGTTCTACAATCGCAGGATTCATTCTTACTTATTCGCTTATTTAACTTACTGAACTCCTGTAGTGCAGGCGTGAATCTGGGAGTCAGGACCATAGTGCCGAACACAGCAGGTGGTTTGTTGAGCAGCTGAGGTAGTTCAAGATGTGGCAGCAACTTCTGCCACACCACAGATTTGGGGAGGTTAACAAGACTGAATTACTCCTCACAGGACCTTAGCGAATGCACTGATGTTTTCCTAAGAGCAGGTGGTGGAGTAAAATTCTAGGCTGTGTCCTAAAAATTCTGTCCATCAAAGCTTGGCACTAGACTTTATTCTTTTTTCCTTTCCTTTCCTTTCCTTTCCTTTCCTTTCCTTTCCTTTCCTTTCCTTTCCTTTCCTTTCCTTTCCTTTCCTTTCCTTTCCTTTCCTTTCCTTTCCTTTCTTCTTTCCCTCCTTCCTTCCCTCCTCCCCCCTTTTTCTTTCTTCCTTCCTTCCTCCCTCCCTCCCTCCCTCTCTCTCTCTCTCTTTCTCTCTTTCTTTCTTTCTTTCTTTCTTTCTTCCTTCCTTCCTTCCTTCCTTCCTTCCTTCCTTCCTTCCTTCCTTCCTTCCTTCCTTCCTTCCTTCCTTCCTTCCTTCCTTCCTTTCT
>CM053608.1:109014324-109036306 GCA_028646535.1 Procyon lotor
GTGATGAAAAATAACACCACCCTTATTAATTGAGAGTACTTGAATTTAGTAGAAATTCTTTCAAAAAATTCAAAGCACTTAGAGAACTAGCTTCTGTCTGAAACCTACAGATGATATGTGGCAGGAAGTCAGTTAATGGGGTGGGCTCACATTTAAGGAACTCTTTGGTGCACTAAGATTACCTTCATTTCATCTCTACCTGTTCTTGCCTTTACTGCTTACAGTGTAAGCCATCTGAGCCACCCATATTCATGCAATTACTCTTTGGACCTTCCCAGGCACCTCACAGTTCAACCTCCCTGCTTCCTCTGTACTGCTAACCACTTCACTCCTTGAAAGGGTATCCCTAGTATTCACAGCTTTGTTTCTGAGCCTGGCCCTCAGGACTCTCTAAACTGGAGTATATAGGGATGTAATCTTATTAAAATTTAACAGTATTTCTGACAAGGATCTTGCTAATATGCGATTCACATTTGTAGATATTGTGAAGTTGAGAAAATTACCTAAAGTGGTGGCTTACACAATGAGGACAATAAGAAAACAACAGATTGGAGCAATGAACTAATTGCAAAATCTTCATCTTCGGTGCTTCCGAAACAACGTCCAGATTGAGGATGGAGAAAAAGAGAAGTGGGTGAAGAGCAATGTAAGATGGTTGTAAGTTCATTAAGGAAAATTATATTAAGTGAAGTTGGGGGTATATTAAGAGAAGCTTGGGATATGGATAGAACAAGGCACTCTAACTCTTTTCATCGATGATTGAGGAAATGATTGATTTAACTGTCATGAAACATGTAGGGGAGTGTGTGTCTGGCACACACTATGTGCTCAATGTCACATGGTTTTCTTCTTTTCCCTGCTAGTTCAACTAGAGCTAGAGCTTTGTGGACTCTTCTGGAGTGTGGGTACTTTAGGATGGGCATTGACATGAAGAGCTCTCAGAGGGAGCGGGGAGGAGTTAGAAATCCAACATATGATGTGATGTGTGGAGGCACCATGTCTGTCCTCAAATGTGTGAGGACTGTCAAAGGACCGTCTGATTTAGTCTGCTGTTCATCTTGGAAGGGTCAGCTTATAGCTGAGCTACCACTGAGCTGTAATATTAGGGTTAAAATGAGTGATTTTTGGGGCCGTCTCTATACCCGGCATGTCTTGATCTTTTCAATAAGTGTAGAACTCAAGTTCCATGAAAAGTGGAGGTTATAACTATCTTTTGCACCCCTCGAATCCCACATTTAACACAGCACTTGGCACCTAGTAAGCACTCAAAGAATGATGTGTTGAGATGAGGACAGTTTCTCTCCATAAATGTGTTTGTTCCCCATGGTTAAGCCCTGGCCTATCTCTCACTGCTCTCTCCCTGATACTTCTTATTTTTTTAAGATGTATTTATTAATGGATAAAGAAGATGTGGTGTATGTATGTGTGTGTGTGTATATATATATATATATATATATATATATATATATATGAAACAGAATACTATGGAGCCATAAAAAAAACTGAAATCTTGCCATTTGTAATGATGTGGATGAAACTAGAAGGTATTATGCTAAGCAAAATAAGTCAATCAGAGAAAGACAATTATATGATCTCACTGATATGAGGAATTTGAGAAACAAGAGAGAGAATCATAGGGGAAGAGAGGGAAAAATGAAATAAGATGAAACCAGAGGGGAACAAACCATAAGAAACTCTTAATTTCAGGCAACAAACTAAGGGCTGCTGGGGTTGGGGGGGTTCGGAGTGATAGGGTGGCTGGGTGATGGGCACTGGGGAGGGTATGTGCTGTGATGAGCGCTGTGAATTGTGTAAGATTGATGAATCACAGACCTGTACCCCTGAAACAAATAATACATTATATGTTAATTTAAAAAAAAAAAGAAAAGAAAAAGAAAATAGGTGTATATTAAACTTATGATATTAGTAAATAAATAAATAAACAAATAATTTTTTAAAAGATGTTATTTATTTATTTGAGAGGGAGAGAGAGGGAAAGAAAGTGCATAGGTGGGTGAGCAGGGGGAGGGACAAAGGGAGAGGGAGGGAGAGAGTCTCAAGCAGGCTCCCCACTGAGGGCACAGCCCAATGTGGGCTCTATTTCAGGACCCTGAGATCATGACCTGAGCTGAACTCAAGAGTCAGACACTTAAGTCACCCAGGCACCCCTCCCTCTGATATTTCATTCATTCGTGGTCTCTCAACCTTCACTTCTCTATGGGGAAGTTGCTTGAAGGCCTGACACTTCTTGCCAGACCCATATTTCTAATTCCTTGCTGGATATTTCCAATTGGAAATCTCATTGTCTCATCAATCACTAATTATTAAGTTCAAGCTCCTCATCTTATCTTCCACACAAGCCCTCCCTCCGATTTCCCTGTTTCAACGCTGATTCAACCATTTATTTAATCACCCAACTTCTCAATAATAATGCTTAAGTACTTGGGACTGAGAATGAGAGATATACAGAGCAGCTTGTTATTAGCTGAAATGGGACCAACCAAAGCTGGTCAGTGAGACTTATGTAGCCCCAGGCGTAGGCCTGGTGTATGAGCCAACCGCTGGGGGAGGTCATGGAGAAGACATGACCACCAGTTGACCTGTGAGCTGGGTGCCAGCAAATGAGGCTCCTCACCCTCTCTCCTGTGTGGAATGCGCATTTTGCTTGCCTTTTCCATTCCCAGAAACTACCCCAAGGACATAACCTTGAGATAGTGACGTATTGTTGAGACCATCTAGATGCTATACATGACTGAACCCAGTTAAGGCCTCTGTGAAAAACTTTTAATATTTGGCAGGCTGGTGCAGAGATCTACTTATCTTGTAGCCACCCAAGATGAGCTCATATGTAAGTTCCTTGCTTATTAAACCTGCCACCTACCAACCTGGAGTGGCCAGCCTCTTTCTTTGGTCTTTCCCCGTCCTCCCTGCACTGAACGTGGTTTCATATTTCAGCTAGGAAGCTCCTAAGGAGTTTGTGGACTAACACTATCATAGGCAAAAGGGAAGCTAATTTTGGCCAAATATGAATTTCTGTGTCAACTTAATGAATAAATTCACGATTATCACCTTCTCTTCATTAATATTAAAGAAATGAGATAAAGAAATGTAAGCTAATTCCATCAGTGAATTAGAGACCTCAGAGAGCTAATGGTCAGCTACAGTCTGAATCCAAATGCCAAATCCAAATCCAAATCCAAATCCAAATGACCAGGAAAGCTGATGGCAGGAGTTCCAGTCCTTGGGCAGGAGACAGATGTTACAGCTTAAAGACAGGCAGGCAGGGGGAATTCCCTCCGACTCAGGGGAGACCGGTCTTTTTGTTCTATTCAGGCCTTCAAAAGATTGGATAAGGCTCACTCATACAGCACAGGGCAATCTGTTTTATTTAGCCTACAAAGTCAAACGTTAATATCAACCAGAAACACCCTCACTGACACACCCAGAACCGTGTTTGACCAAATACCCGGGCACTCTGTGACCCAGTCAAGTGGATGCATAAAAGTAACCGTCACACCTTCTCTGAGTGGCGTTTAACCCCTGTTCATATTTAGGCAATGAAAAGGTGTTCTTTGTTCCACAGGGTACCCTTCCCGTTGTAGAGTAGCACCTAATTTAAAAGGATATTTAGCTTTTCTATCATGTCTAACCTAGGGAAATGACCTCACCTCAGCAGTTTCATTGATCCAATGAGGAAGTTGGACTGGATGATACCGAGGCTCTCTGCTTGCCTACCCATCCAGGAATCCTCTCCTGCCCTGCTCCCTTTCCACATGGCAACCCTCCATATCCCCACAGGCAGCACTCAGATCTCCCTTTAGTCTCTTTTCCAGCTTTTCTACAGCTCCTTGGCACCTCTGAGAGTTTTGTAAAGCATTCCCTTCACAGCACCATCATAAAATATCTAGCTGAAGCTGACTTGAGGGGGAGGCAGCTTGCCGGGCTCTAGAGGAGGGCAGAGGCTGCTTCCTGCCTTGGGATGTCTCTACCACCTCCTGCATCCTGGGAGGCAAGGCAGGGGAGTCCCCCCAGCAGGGCTGCTCCCACTTTGCTGCGGAAAGAATACACAGCCAGTCAAAGAAAAAAAAGATGTACGGGTGGCTTCAAAGATGAGAAAATAAGTATCTTGTTACAAAACAGACAACCTGGTCTGGGATGTATTGCTGGGATGTACTGCTGAGCCCAGAACAAAGAAGCCAGAGAGAGAGAAGTACCAACATTCTCCTTGGAGAGGAGTCTCTGGCAGCCTTACCACCCTCTCCCTGTAGAGTGAGTTCTCGAAGTACTAAAGACTTGCCCTTGACTGCTTGTGCTCCTTTGCCTGAGTTTTCTAAATAAGGATGTGCAATAACTCTCCTCCCTAGAACCATGATCTCTGAAGACTCCAGTAAGAGATTAGCTTTAATTTTGGTCATCACCAACCTCTGGATTAGTAAACTGTTAGCTGGGCGGCCCCTTTGGCAGAACGACTTAGAGGATATTTGACTTGAGAACTATAGAGGATATTTCCCATCTAAAATTCTCAAATATACAGCCTATAATGACACTTCACTGTTTGGTTCTTAAAGTTTGGTGTTTTTTTTGTTTTGTTTTGTTTTGTTTTTCAGTTTTCCGAGGGTTCTTTTGAAAGATATCCCTTGAAGGGATCAGACTGTAAGCCATTGTCAGTGACTCCTTCATTATCATTGAGTGTCTTTCCGAGGGGTTAGCTGGCACTCAGCTTGGTGGTATTATACTTGCACTGGGCTGCACAAACAGAAGAGAATGATTTACTCTCAGTGTGTATTATTTCCCTGAAAGACAGCCTTTCCTGATTTTCCAATCACTTATGGACAGTTGGAACCACCAAAGGCCAATTGTTTGCAAACCTGTTCAGTTGGTATAGACAGGACCCATATTGGATGTTCTGTAGAAGTTAAGGACCATGTGTCGACTCTGAGTCTTCAACACCAAGAATTTGTTAATATAGATTTATTAAATTAAGCAGAATCAATATGTGAACCGGGATTTCTCTGTTCCTATTTTAGCCAGAGGTACAATTCACTGTGACCTATGTTCCTTTCAGTAATTCATTTAGTATTTACTTGCTTACAACCCGCTAGGTACTGGATTTGGAGAATCTAAAGAGTGAACATGGGTAAGTGGTAATCATGACACTGGGGGAGGAGTGCTGTGTTAGGGGAGGTGTGGGCAAGGCTAACTCCTAGCCCTTTGGCAAGGTCAAAGCTAGTCTGGTTGTTTACAGGTAAGGTTTATGCTGATTGGTCAGCAGAGGAGAATGCAGTCTGGCTAGTGGGGAGGGGCAGTTGATAAGATCTGGAGGAGTCATTAGCACCTGTGGGCCAACAAGGGTTATGAACCCAAACTTTTAGCAGTTGATTTAGAGCTATGCAACCCTGCCACTAGCACTTTTTTGCTGACTCTCTGATACCTTACACACTGGCCCCATCCTCCTGTCTTCATGTTTCCTGCTGCTGCTGGCCTCCTCTCCAAGCTCTTCAAGATTGTGCCCCCCCACCCGCAACCCCAATTTGTCCCAGCCTCTCCTACCCAGTAGCCATCCATAGCCACTCATATCTGGTATAGCATCCTTTGTCCTCAGAGCATATTTCAGAAGCCTGGAGCCTCTTGGCAAACTTACACTCCAGCTGGAGGGAGGTACAGAGAAAGGTCCCGGGGTGGGGAAGAGGTAGAGTTTGAATTGTAGCCCCATCTGTCAGAGCTGTGCAAATTTGGGAAAACCATACAACATCTTTGTCTGTAAAATGAGGATAATAATGACTGTCTTGAAAAGGATTGAATGAGATGATGGTTTAAGTTTGTAAGCAGTAAAAATCTTACTGAAATGTAAGGATCTCACTTCAGCCCTTAGGAGGACTGTGTGGCCTGAAGCTCCACACCCATGTACCGGTCCTATTTTAATTCTGATTATCATCAAATGACTGAAAGTTGTTGAAACTAGCAAACTCTGATTGCCTATTGGCTATTTCCCCAGGGATGATCCATAACTACTCTTTGAATCATCCTGGCTTACTTCAACTTATTGCCTAAGACCTAACAGGGGCACTAACTTCTCTTGCAAGCACTTCTCGTTATTTCCCTCTCCCTCTGCCTAATTCAAGACTGAATCCCATGCTCCTCCTGCACACGCTGATGGCACCCAGAGCATGTCTCTATTAAAGCACACATGAGCACTGATTTTCTGAGCTGTTCCCCTCTATGAATCCCATGATGGTGGAGACCACATCTTTCACTTCTAGATCTTCCAATACACTGTAGGTTCTCAATAAATATTTCTGGAGCAAGTGAATGAATGGAATTCTGGACTCGTCTCTAATGTGTGTATTTCCTGCTTTCTTTGAAGAGACTGTCAACATAAAATGACCACAGGAATTCCATTCCCCAAAGTAGAACTTCACATCTTCATAGTAGATGCTGGCCTGGTGATGGCTCCTTGCAATAAGACGTGGGGAAGGGAGCCCAGGCATGGGTGATTTCCCTTACACACTCCTTTATTTCAATATTCCTCTACTGCACGCTTAGATTCTGTGGAGATGCAAATGGTATAAACAAAACTCATAAAAAATCAGTGCTATATCACCTTAAAGGATTCACTTTGGAATGGTTGAACAGTAAAGACCGGATGGGATGTGTATATAATGTAATATTTGAATGCCTGGACTTTGGAGTCCAATAAACATGAACTCAAACCTTAGCTGTTTCTCATCAATTACATGATCTTAGGCAACTTTCTTAAACTTGCTGGGCCTCATTTTCCTCATTTTTATAGGCTTCGTATGCCTCACACATTTGTGCTGAGGGTTAAAAGAGATAATGCATGTCAGCAATTAGCACAGTCTCTGGAACCTAGGAAGTGCCCAGTATCTGCCACTTCTTGCTTTGGTGTCATTATTTTCATTATCAGGAAGTCACCCTTTCATCCTCTTGTCAGCTGTCCCTGAACATCTTTCCAGTTCTCTGGATGTCAAGGGCAGCATATGCTGTAAGACTTACAGTGTCTCTGATAGCATTTGTAGATTTATGTCTGTTTATGGATAGAGTTATTTTCAAAAAAAAAAAAATCAAAATTCTTTACCCCTCATCAAACCAATAATGTTTCTACAAATATTCAATCACATCTCAGTTTCTTACGAACAAAACAATTCCAAACATTTATTCTTTTCTTCTCTTCAGTGTCCAGCCACCTAGCTGGTGCCTCTTGCCTTCCATAGCAACATGTACTCTGCAGGAGAACCATATTCTACCATCTAGGTAGTTGCTATGCATATCTTTTGCCTTTCTGATCAGGTTTGTTTCCATGGAAACAGAAAATTTACTCCCTTTTCCTGACTTCCTACTATTGCAGGACATATGGGTCAGGGGAAGGAATTCCTATTTCATTTTTCTTGATGTGATTAGATAGCCAGGCTATGGTGCATTACCAAAGTTAAGTGGCTCCGCTGTATCTATCTCCAAAACAAACCTGTTCACAGATGTGGACCACATCTTGGTCTCTCAACATCAGCCATAAAACCAATTATATACCCTTCAGGTGCTCAGAAATGTACAGGTGAGTTAATAAGGGAGCGAACGAATAAACAATTAAGAAACTCTGTCAGTTGTACTAACCCTGAGTTGCACTGGTGCTGGACATCACGGGAAAAACCTGTAAGCTTCTCTGGAAAACACTTTTTCATTCTATGTCATACCATGGAGAAGGAGAAGAGGAAGAGAAAGAAGGACCTAGATAATTAAACAGTTTATACAATACCCTTTAGGTGTGTGTTTTACTTTACAGCTTTTGAGGTAGCTTCATGTTCATTTTTAACACTCTATGTTTTTAGTAGACAACTACATAGTGTTTGTAGCAATGTGGCTACAACTTGAAGCGGACAAAGTTCCTGCCCTAGTTGACAGTAATCCTGAAAAAATATAAAGGGCCTATCTTTGGATTATGCTCCATGTAATGATGAGCAGACTGAAACTTGCTCAGAATGGTAGATTACTGGTCCAAGAGCACATAGCTGGTCAGTACAGGAATGGGACTGGAATCCAACATTGCATTCCCTACCTATACCAAGCTACCTCCTTTATGCCTCAGTTAAATCAAGCAATGTTCAAGCTACCTGTGAACTGTAATAAATGCCACAAAATAAATATGCAGGGCAAGAAGAATTTGTGTATATTTAGTAACTCAAATACTGTGAACTTTGTTTTTCTGATATAGTTTACTGCCCAAAACTTGAAAAGGGAGCATTAGATGACATTTATAATCCATATCTACACAATCAAGAATTAACAGCATTCATCCCAGAATGCAATAAACATTATACCAAGCTTCTTGTACATGGTTACTAGCTATTTGGCTATCGCATAATTAAGCAAACCAATTTCGATACTAATATTTAGATTTGAACTATGAACCCTACTCAAATTAAAAAGCAACACTTTGCTGAATCTTAAACTGATAGCAAATACTGATTACTGCACCAGAATCAGAAGCTAAATTCCACCAAAGCACCAGTGAGTCATTTCAAACAGGAGTTAAATTGGAAAATACTGGACTTGAAAATCAAAATAGTGTTCAGAACTAAATGTCAATCATTCCAACATTCTACTCAGATACAATCCCTATAACTGATGAAGCAGTCAACAGAAAGAGGACAGGCGCCTGTTCACGTGCCAGTAAGTACTGGCCAACCCTGCAGCCAACTTTGCCAAAGCCAACGAACTTGACCTTGCTATTTGGAAACTAATATGGATTTAAAAAAAAATTCAAATAAAAAGCAAGACACTCGTTATTCAATGGGAGCCATTTTGTAAAGAACAGCTGTGAAAGCAAATTTCACGTCTCCCTCTGTTGCAATCCCAAGTAACTGAGAGTACTGCTCTGCCACTTCTATTTTTGTAATGTCACACGCCCACAGAGAGTTCACAGGCACGCTAGCTGCAGGAAAGATTGGTTCTCCCTTTTGTACCACCACCCTTGAGAGGCAGGCAGGGAACTGCTGCTAAGGAAAGCTAATAAACATAGTAACCAGGAAAAAGAACCAGAGGCAATCAATAAATCAATCAGCCAGGTTACTGAATTCATTTCACTTGTGTCAGAACTTGAACTGTTTGTTGAGGACATGGTGGGGAGAGTTACGAATTGGAAAAGGAAATAAGTGGAATTTGAGATGGAGGTAGAACTGAGTGGGGTTAAGGGAGTGACCTGCTGCATTAGTTGGCAAAATCTTTCTGGTTGTTTCCTTTCTTTCACTTCCAACAGGCTTGCTACCAATCCACGGAAACTGCTTTTCCCAGGATCCCAACTTGAAAAGTGAAATTTCCCAATTAGAAGTGGTTGAGCCTACAGTGTGCGTATATATTTGATTCTTCACTCAGTTGTACAGCGTGGCCCCTCTATATTTGTGTCCAGCCTAGTTCTAAGCAGTGGGAATATGACTAAGCATTTAAATTAGACACAACCCCTGCTCTTACAGGCCTTATATTACAGTAAGCCAATAGAAGCTAAAGCATGTAACGATTTAGGTCTAAGCTCAGAATTGGAACACTGTCACTCCTGATGCATTCCACAGGGTAAAACTTCTTACGAGATCAGCCCAGATTCAAAGAGTAGGGAAATAGTTGCAAAATCATGTTGCAGAGGAGATAGAGTGGAGAAAAAAATTCCAGCCATTTTTGCCATGAATCCATCAGAGTCAGATCCCTCTCCCCACACAAGAAGCAGATCCTGAGATAAGGAATTGGTTGCAGGTAGTTGATTCAAGAGATGGTACTAAAGTAGGGAAGTAAGATAGGGTAAAGAGGAAAGTCTATGCAGGGTTTGTTCATAGGAAAGTTCTCACTGCAGAAAACTGAGTTCAATCCCACTGGAGGCCTTGGGGACCCTATACCTAACCTGTGTCAGAGTCACTCCATCAGAGGGGAGGGAAGATAGGGCTCGTATGCACCAGCTCCCATATCATTGGCTGAGGGCTCCTGGCGGAGACATTGACACCCTGGGACTTCTGGCTTTCCTCTAGCTATCCAAGCTTGCTTCTCTGAGAGAGAATCACAAGTGGTTACAGTAAAGGACCTCTGTGTACAAGGGAATGGTGAGTGCCACGAGACAGGAGTCAAGAACCAACAGGGAAGTGTGAATGGAGAAATGGCCACAGGATTTGGCCATCTGATGGTTGGTGGGGATCTGGACAAGAACAGTTTCACTGGGGTGGTGGGAAGAGATGCTTATTTGAATTGGAATCAAGAGAGAGGAGGTATAGAAAAAAAGAGTGAGAATCTGTTTAGCAGACTTCCACAGTGAAGGGTAGTAGAACGATGAATGGAATACAAACTGGAGGGGGCAGTAAGGCTAAAAGAGGGATTATGTTTTTATTGAGGGATATATTGTAGGCTAATTGTATGCCTATGGAGTGATTCAGTAGAGAAAAACAAATGTAATAACACTTGATAGAGAATGGGCATCTATGAGATTCTGCTTGCTTTCTCCGGATCCTACCTCTAATAATGTTAAAGAGTCCAGACTAGCCTTGGAGTACATAAGGAGAGGGTCAGACCAGGGCATTGATGGAAGGGAGATCTCCTTGAAAAAGAGCCTGCAACATGACAGTAAGAATCAGTAGCTGTTATTCTAATCCTTCCCCAAAGGACTGATGCTGTTTAGCAGAATAAATATAAAATGGTAAAGGGGAATGTCCAGATCTTCTGACAACTCCAGATTAAGATCCGAGCTGACATGGGTGCCACGAAACCACAAACACTACTATGATACCTTGTTAGAGTTGGGATTCATGGATGTCAGGAGATTAATGGGATCCTGTTCAAAGTCCGTCTCACAGTGAGTTCAGTGGGTCTATGGACCCACCTGTGGTCATTTCCTTGGTTCATAATTACATAATAGGATTGGATATACATAACATCTGACAGAACCTTTATACTGGTTTCCTGACCTGTGGAGTTAAGAGTCATAAGAAAAGCCGAGACCAAGCAGAAATACCTTAAATTGCCTATTTTTCCTCAACCAAGATGATAAGTCAGAAGTGATACTGCATCCCAAAGAGAATGTCTGATATTAGTGCCACCCTCAAAGATTTAAAAGCATATAGAAGTGGTGGTTCTTATCATATCTCCATTTAATTTAACCATATGGCCCTTGCAAAAGCCAGATGGATCATGGAGCTGATGGGGTGTTATCATAAACTTAACCAAGTGATAGCCCCAATTACAATTGGTCTGGATGTGATATTTCTACTATGTTATAACTAGATCAACAAAGCCTCTGTACTTTGTATGAGGATAATGACTTGGCAAATTCATTCTTTTCTATGTCTATCAAGAAAAGGGATCAAAGACAGTTTCCAATAACACATAACAGATAACCTCATGCACTTACCATCTTTATTTCTTCTTGAGTTCTGTTACAATATAGTCCAACTGATTTTTGATGATCTGGACATTTCACAGAAAATTGTGCTGGTCCACTCTATCGTCAGGATCATGTTAATCAGACCTGGGTAGCAGGAAATGGCAAGTGCTCTCTATGCTCTTATAAGATGTATGTGTTCTGGAAGATGGGGTGGGGGAAGCCACTGAGTTTTCGTAAAGTTTCTGGGAGCTGTAAGCTCTGGAGCATGCCAGGACGTTCCTTCAAGGTAAAGGGCAAACTATTGCACCTTGCATGTCTTATCGCTAAGAAAAAGGAACAGTGTTTGGTAGACATCTTTGAAGTTTGGGATATCATATATATCATATACTTAGAAATCCTGCTCTGCCTTATTTATTGGGTGACTCAGACAGCTGCAAGTTTTGGGTGGATCCAGAGCAAGAAGTATCTCTGCAGCAGGTTCAGGCTGCAGTATGAGCAGCTCTACTAATTGGTTCATATGGTCCATGGACCTAGTAGAGGTAGAAATGCCTAGAGTAGAAGAAGACAGTATATGAAATCTCATGCAAACCTCATGAGTAGAGGCCTCTACCTCACGGTAGAGGCACAGTGCAGAACCCAAGGGTTCCAGAGCAAGGAAATGCCATCTGTATTGAAGAACTATTCTTATCCAAAAGCAGCTCTTTGCCTACTGTTGAGACCAGATAGAGACTGAGTGCCTGACTATGGAGCAGCAGGACATTATCACACGACTGGTGCTACCTACCATGAATAGGGATTTACCAGAGCCAACAAATTATAGGGTTGGTGAGGCTGTGCAGTAATCTATCATTCAGTGAAAAGTGTACATTTGGGATGGAGCCTCAGCAGGTCTGAAAAGCACAGGCAAGTTACACAAACAAGTCTAGACACTATTGCTACATATCTCCATTGCACAAATGCCTTTCCCTCATTTCACAACTATGTGAGCTAAAATATGGATTACTTACAAACCATTGCCCTACCAAGGAGCCTCTGTGGTGTAGAGTGGAGAGGAGAAACACTTTCAGTGAACAGAGTGCCACGCACACACTTGGGCATCACATTTGCATAGAAAGGGAAACAGGACTAAGTAAGCTCCACATAGCTCCTTGGACATTGATTAATGATCTGGCGAGGACAGAGGTCAAGATGTACAAGTGTGAAAGGTCAGAGGGAAGGAGTTGTGGAAAAGGACATATTAGAAGGACCTGTGGGAATGAACACAATGAGTCTTGGGGTCAATATCAGCAGCTCAGCCACTCAGTCAGCCCCACACAGCAAAGTAAGGGTGAAAGTGGACATGTGACTGTAGGACCTATCATTCTTACACTATGTCATATCACCTAGAAAATGCCAGGCTGATAGAATGATGAGCGGCCTCTTGAAGGCACAGCTGAAGCATGAACTTGGCACAGCCGGGACACTTCATAGGATTGGAATGGAGCATGGTCATTTGGGATACAATATGTCCTTTGAACCATCATATGGCCATTGTAGGATGTATTATCCATGATAGCTAGACTACACGAACCTAGGAGCCAACAGTCAGGAAGGAATGAATTCTCATATAATCATTCCCAGTAGCCCATTTGGGGAAATGTATGCTTCCTAACCCTATACCTTCAGATTCATTTTGATTAGAGGTTCTGGATTCCATGGAAGGAAACCCAGGTTTTACAGCAAGACTTCCATTAAGCCCTTTGAATACAAAGCTATCATTTTGGGCTCCTACTATGAATGTACAAGCAGGAAAAGAAAGGAATTATATTGGTGAACATAACCAACCTTGATTGTCATCAAGACCTCTGGCTGCTGCCCGATAAAGAGGGTGGAGAGGGGTATATCAAGAACTCAGGGATGACTTTTTTGTGCTTCTGTGCCTAGTGATAACCATAAAAGGGCAGTTGTAGCAACCATGGCATGACTAAGGCACAATAAACAGTGGTTCAAACCTCTCAAGGGTAAATGTCAGGATTACCCATTGCATAAGCAGACTAAGCTAGCACAAGTGTTGAATGAGGATGAAGGAAATTTAAAGTGGAAATAGAAGAGGGGAATGAATATCTATTATGTCCCTTATGAGAGAGTGTGGCTTGTCCTACTCGTTCATCCTCCTGTTGAAATTTGCTTTATTTTAAAGGAAGTACACCTTGAAGTATTAGTTTTACTTTGAAGATTGAGTTACCAGAATAAACTTAAATGGGCCAGAGGTTGATCACAGCCATGCAAGTGTTGATGCTTCCTCCAAGGACTTTTGTTGGCATTCACTGTTTCCTCATACACAGGTGGCTTTGGACTGAAGCATTTGTGACCCTCTTCCTGAGCCCTCATACTGTAGTCACAGAAGCTTGTCTGGTCAATGTTTAGGACTGGCCCGAAGGGCTAAAAAGTTAATTTCCTCAAAAGGAGACCTCAGCTAATGTCAGGTGTGTGTTGGTTAAATAAATAACCAATTCAGCCCACCTTCAGACGGGACACACTGAAGTCAATTGTATATAGTCTTCTGGAGGCCCTCCAGTGGAGTCAAGCCCAAGGTGCCCATGGGCTAGCTTCCTCATTAATGTCACCCATATTGGCTTTCTTCCCTTCTTCAGTCCCAGTGGTTCCTTCTATTGTTACAGAATCCTAACATCTCAAGTGTTAGGTGTGTTAAGCAGACCAGGACAAACCTTGTTTTCTTAGTAATTAAAAAAAAAAAAAGCATTATTATAAATATTAAAATATTATTCCCCAAAAGAGGCTTATAATTAAGAAAATGGCACTAAGGGGCACCTGGGTGGCTCAGTCGTTAAGCGTCTGCCTTCGGCCCAGGTCAGATCCCAGGGTCCTGGGATCGAGCCCCGCATCGGGCTCCCTGCTCGGCAGGAAGCCTGCTTCTCCCGCTACCATTCCCTCTGCTTGTGTTCCCTCTCTCACTGTGTTTCTCTCTGTCAAATAAATAAAATCTTTAAAAAAAATTAAAAAAAAAAAAAGAAAGAAAATGGCACTAAGGTTTATGTTTTTAAAGTAACATAATGACTTGTCCTTTTTTTGGTCTTTTTTTCCCCCAAATATGTTTATTTTATTTTTTCAGTGTTACAAGATTAATTGTTCATGCACCACACCCAGTGCTCCATGCAATACGTGTCTTCCTCAACACCCACCACCAGGCTTCTCTGTGGAAAATAATCAAAGGAAGATCAATTGTAAATTACTGTAGTAGCCCAGGCAGGCGATGATGGTGACCTGGTCCAGAGTTTTAGCAGTAGAGATACATTTGTTTATCAGTTTTAGAAATGGGTCTGGACTCTGGGTCTTCTAAACAGAAGTATGAAATTTTATTCTGACAAGACTGTCTCAGTGCTGCAAGCTTGTGCTAAGGGGAATCGGTTAAAACTGATTTGCCCAATCAGGGATGGATTTTAGAACACTGACTTCTTTAGCACTGTGTTCCAACTAGTTGGGTTAACATTTTAAGTACAGTAATAAAAATATAAAATTATATAAAAATGTAAAATTATATATATAAATATAAAATTGTATAAAAATATAAAATATAAAATTATATATAAATATATATAAAATAAAAATATAAAATTATATAAACCCCAAAGTGTTTCTCAGGTCTTTGAAATGTCATTGCCATCATTACTATGATGGCGAGAGTAGAACAAAATGGCTCAGGGAAGTGGAGACTTCTTCATGTTCCTGAGGGCCCTGCTTCTGCAGACCTCACCTGGTCCTGCCCACCTGGGCCACAGCACCCACCCACCTGGAGTAACATGCTCTGGAGCAGCAGTTGTAAATCCTGGCTGTCCAATGAAAATCACCCAGGGAGCTTTTATGTATTATTGGGTGCCCCAAAGAATATTAGTTTATGTGAAGTTTATCTGTGAATGTTAACCCTATTAGAAGTTGAAACAAAGAACTGTATTAATATGTATTTTAATTCATTTAAAAATAATAAATGCATTATGTGTTACCATTTAAAAAAAAGTCAAGAAAGTGGAGACTGGCTTCCTCAATTCAAGTCTACAATCTTACCCTTAAACAGACAACTTAAACTCTCTGTGCCTGAATTCCCTCATTCATAGAGTGGAGATAATAGGATCTACCTCATAGGTTTATTGAAGATTAAGGGAGATAATCAATAACAGCAATAAACAAATTGATATCATAAGATATCCTACAGATACTAACAAAGGAATATTATCAACTTTATGTCAACATATTTAAAAGTTTAGATGAAATAAAGTCCTCAAAAAAAATCTCTCATCACAACTGATTCAAGAGAAAAAGAAATAAATAGTATTATAACCATTAATAAACTTGGGTAAACCAAACTCTTCCCAGAAAGAAAGTTCAAGGCCATTTAGTTTCACTTAAGATGGTTCTACAAAATATTCCAGAAAAAGACTTTACAATTTTCCCAGACTCTTTAGATAAGAGAAAGAACATATTTCCCCAATTCATTTTATGATAGGAGCAAAACTTTGATACCAAAATTCAATAAAGATAGTAAAATAAGAGAAGAAAATCACAAGTTGATCTATAAACTTAATGCAAAAAGTGTAAACAAAATATTAGCAAATAAAATCTAGCAATTTTTTAAGAAGAAGGATAAATCATGGCCAAATTGAATTTACCCCAGGAATTCAAGATTGTTTTAACATAAGAGGAAATCTATTGTTGTGATTAATCATAGTCACAGATTAAAGGAAAAGTCCATATAAATGATGTCATTAGATGCAGAAAAGTGCTTGGTTAATTTCAATATTCATTCATAATAAAATACTACAGTAGACTGCAAATAGAATAGAATTCTCTTGCTAAGCGGATCTACAAAAAAACCTACATCAAATACCTTTTTTTGTTTAACTTTGGGTTTATTTTGCCATTCTTTTTCTAGTTTCCTAGATTGATGCTTAAGTCATTGATTTTGTGCCTTTCTTTTACCTTACATATTCATCTTGAGAATATAAATTTTCCTCTAATCTTGTCTCTAACTGCATCCTATAAATTTAAGCAGGATTTCCACTATTATTCAGTTTAAAATATTTTCAAGCCTCCATAATGATTTCTTCTTTGACTCAGTTATTTGGAAATATATGTCTTTACTTCAAAATAGAGATTTTCAAAAAAAAAAAAACAAAATAGAGATTTTCTAATCTTCCTTTCTTTACAGTTGCTTTCTACATGATTGTTAGAATATACTCCCTATGCTTGTAAAGTACATTGATACCTTGCTTTATGGTCAAATATACATGAACAAATTTTGTAACTCTTCTATGTGTGCTTCAAAAAAGTGTGTATTCTGTTTTTTTATATTAGCTACAATACTTTTAAAAGTTTCCTTTGGATACTTATGTATTTTAAATTCCTTTTTGCTTTTGTGAACTTAATAAGCATCGTTTTATGATCTGTGTCTGATAATTGTAATATCTGAAATTATTGTGGACTCTCTATTTTCTTTTGTGCTGACAATTGATCATGGTGTCTTATCTCCTTGTGTACTTGCCTCTTTGATCATAGTACTTGAAAAAAAAAAAGTTGTGCATATAATTTGAGGCCTGGGATGGTTGTGCCTTCCTTCAGGTTGAAGTATTTTTTTTTTCCCAAAAATGTTCACTTTATCTTTTCAGTGTTACAAGATTTATTGTTCATGCACCACACCCAGTGCTCCATGCAATACGTTCCCTCCTCAATACCCACCACCAGGCTCGCCCAACTCCCCACCCCCACCCCTCCCAAACCCTCAGTTTGTTGCTCAGGCTGAAGTTTTATTCTTCTCTACAGCTGTGTGTGGGGCCCCCAGTGTGAGACCACCTGAATGAAAGTTTAAGTCTTGAGGTTCCCCAGACCAAGAGAACATGGGCTGTGAGTCAGTGTGAATGCTGGCTTGTTTCTGATCTTCTTTGACCCTATGGTTGAAGACCTTTGGTATCCTAGCTTTAAATATGAGTGAGGATATATCAGACTTCTCTCTTCTGGTAGGCTCCAGACTTTGACTTGTGTTCCCCTTGCCCTGGGAGTCTGCTTTTCACTTGCTCTCTCTGGATCAACAAATGCTCTCACAGCAAAAGTTTAAAAAAAATTCTTTTTTTTACCTATTTGATCTGGCTTTTTCACTTGTTCTCAGCAGGAGGGTTTGTTCAGATTATCTTACCATTATTGGAAGCAGAAAATACCAATTGAAAAAATGTTTATGTCCCAAATTTCAGTATTTATCACATTAGTAAAAGAGTAATAATAATAGCAATAATAATAATAATAATATGAACCCACTCTTTTCTTATAAATATTAAGCAAGACGAAGATGGTAAAAATATATGTTGTCATTTTTTTTCACTCTACTGACATCTAAGCTCTTTTTCAGAAACAGACTCTAAATTGAAATCATTATAAATTCTCTAACAAAAACCACAAATAATATGCTCAAGCTCTCCTTTTCTGTTTACTTTAAGGATTTGCTTGTTTCAGACTTCTCAAATAGTGAGAAATGTTTTCTTAACAAAAGAACTCAATTTTACTGCCATAAATAAATGAATAGAAGAAAAAAGATTTCCAAGTGATAACTGAAATATACACTTCCCACATGAAGGGAGTAATTTTCATTCTGCTTATGAGAATGGCTTAAACTGCATGATTTAATTTTACCTTTCTTAAAAACAAAAACAAGTCCAGTGGAATCCTGAAGTAGCAGAAATATCCAAAATTAAAAATCTTTAAATTACTCCAAAAGCTAGTGGGCCTATGAAAATAAGCTGAACTCAAAAAACTCTGAAAAGTGTTCATTTTATTCCCAAAACCTTCTCTTCCTGAGAACTGGATCTGTTTAATTTCAAGTCTAAAAACATATCCCATTTTATTGAGTTTATTACACCATTAGGTTGCAGATTAGGGAGCCAAAATAACCAAATTACAAATCATGCTTTGCACCTAAACCAAAACAGATGAAATTTCTTGAAATTCGTCAGTTACCCCATAAAGAATGCTAATCTGAGACCCACCAAGACTTTCTCCATACCAGAATATTATGATGATTTTGTGTCTAAGCAACTGCGATTTCCAAGAAATATATAACATGGTCCCAAGCTTAGCAACTTTCAATTTTATCAAAGGCCTTATTTTTATATGCCTTGAATGCATTTAGGTTGCTGACTTTGGATTCATTCTGATTGTTAATGACACTTTTTTTAATCTGTTGCTAAAATGTTGTGTCATCATTTCTTGTGAACAAAGACCAAAAGACATCCAGACAAAACTCTCTTTCTAAACCTAAATCAACTCTAAGAGATCTTAAATTCACCTACAAGGTCAAAATAGAACAACAAAACCAAAGTTCTCTATCACTTTAAAGTGAAGAATGATGTTAAAGATAATTTGATTGACAGGATAAAGTGTTTCATGTTTATTCCCAACTCTCTTTACCACCTTCCAAACCTGTACACAGAGTCTCAACCAGGTATTTTCCACCTCTCTCCTGCAGCAAATCCCAAGCTCTTGGCAGCATTATAGGAATGACTGTGTCTAGCAAGCTTGTATTACAATGGGAAGGTTTCACATGTAAACTTCATGTGAATGTCTATACAACAAATAACAGTGGACACTCAAGCAGGCCTGCCTAATGATACTAATCTTTTTATAATACTTTTTCTTTTTTTTTTTTTTTTAAGATTTTATTTATTTATTTGGTACACAGAGAGAGAGATCACAAGTAGGCAGAGAGGCAGGCAGAGAGGGGTGGGGGAAGCAGGCTCCCCGCTGAGCAGAGAGCCCAATGTGGGGCTCGATCCCAGGACCCTGAGATCATGACCTGAGCCGAAGGCAGAGGCTTTAACCCACTGAGCCACCCAGGCGCCCCTATAATACTTTTTCTTTTGAGAAGTAAGGCAAAACATTCATTATATACAGGCTATAGAAAGGGAGAGGAACACAAAATCAATCAGATATCCCCTGAGGTAATAATTTGGTGGTGCTCATTCAGACAGTTTAGGAAATCTTTAAAGCAGGAGTAGTTTTGGTCATCTTTTGATTTTCCTTTGGGAGTCTTCCCATAGTCAGTGCTGCCCCCACTTCCTACCTCCCCTAACCAGGTGTCTGGTATTATTTCCAATGTTGCATTTCACTTAACAGAAAGCACTTTCTGCTTTCTCTTAACTGAAAGACTCTTTCTGACTTATAATGTAAATACAAGGAGTCCTCACTTGGCATAGTTCTAATATGTATGCATTTCAATTACCACTGTGTTCAGTTTGACTAATTGCATCAAGTTGAAACTTTGCTATTTGTTCTTCAGTCCAAAGATCACCACATAAAAGATGTGCGTCATGATCAGTGACCAGCCATGTCACTCCCTTCAGAGTTTGCCAGTGACTGGTCACTGCTTCTGTTATCAGGTCATGCGCAGACAGCAAAGTGTGTGGTTGTGTGGCCTCCTTGTCTCCCCAGAATAAACCCACATGACATTTTACAGAAATGAAGAATCAAAAGACAGAATAAGCCAACAAAGATGAATATATAGCTAATAAAAAAAAAAAAGGTGGAAACACTGGGAGTGGAATTCAAATTGAAAGCAAATGGAGTAATAGAAGAAATAGCTCACTGTGGGAAATGTGGACGCTGCCCCTACTGGAGAAACTTTAGACATGCAGCCAGATGAGTTTCTGGAAGGTGAACTTAACACACAAAAATTAGGAAATTGTCTATGATGGAAAGGCTAAAGATGTTCTGAAACTGAAACCACCACCGATAATGGAAATTTGTATTTAAGGAACTCTCAGAGATTTTTCATGAACCTTTGAAGGTTCAAAGGTTAGAATGTTGGAGGCTAATCCAAAATTAGGAAGGAATATGGCAATATCAAGGCACAGTAAAGATTCTGGCTCCACGAAGTAAGTTAAATGGCAAGAAGAAGAGAGACACTGCTCGGATCCCTCGTAATCAGTTTTTTTTTTTAAGATTTTATTTATTTGACAGAGAGAAACACAGCGAGAGAGGGAACACAGGCAGAGGGAATGGTAGTGGGAGAAGCAGGCTTCCTGCCGAGCAAGGAGCCCGATGCGGGGCTCAATCCCAGGACCCTGGGATCATGACCTGAGCCAAAGGTAGACGCTTAACGACTGAGCCACCCAGGTGCCCCTCGTAATCAGATTTAAAAAAAAAAAAAAACACATTCTTTAATGTTGATATTTCTAATGTTTTATTTATTTATTTTTATTATTATGTTCAGTTAGCCAACATATGGTACATCATAAGTTTTTGATATAGTGTTCAATGATTCATTAGTTGCATATAACCCCCAGTTTTCTGAATGTGCCCCATCTTGTCTAATGTGTTAAATTACAGTGTATTAAATAGATACTAGTTTTGCAATTTTTTCCTCATTTTCCTGTATATTTATAACCAACAGTAAAAGTGTTCTTAATATTTGGATAAGTTAACATCTTATCCCTTCTATGATGAAATAGTCATGTTAAATAGGCATGTTAAAAGCCAATAGTTAGGCAACACCTGGGTGGCTCTGTCACTTAAGTGTCTGACTCGATTTCAGTTCAGGTCATGATCTCAGAGTCTTGAGATCAAGCCCTGAGTCAGGCTTTGTGCTCAGCAAAGGGTTGCTTGAGGATTCTCTCTCTCTTTCTCTTTGCCTTTCCCCCAACTCACAAGTTCTCTCTCTCTTTCTTTCTATCAAATAAATAAATAAATCTTAAAAAAAAAAAAAAAGTCCATGGTTAGTACCATTACATAAGTAGTAGTTTAGGACACCCTAAAGCAAAGACAACAAAAAACGACAACTTCAGGATTGTGCCAACTGAGCTAGACTGCAAAACAACCATCATACTATTTTAATTCAGTTAGGCTGAATGATTTACACTCTTACTAATGTCTTTGCTGATCCTCCAGCTTCATCTCTCTGCCATTCTCTCTTGGTCTCTCTTTTCACTCAGGCTCACTGTCTTTCTTTAAAGGAATTAATAGTTGGGGCACCTGCATGGCTCAGTCAGTTGAGTGTCTGACTTGTGACTTTGGCTCAGGTCATGATCTCAGGGTTGTGGAATTGGGCCTCACATGGGGCTCTGCGCTCAGTAGGGAGTCCGCTTGAGATTCTCTTTCCCTCTTTCTCTCTCTGTCCCTCTCCCCACCATGCTTTCACTCTCTCTCAGATAAATAAATAAATATTAAAGAAAACTAATAGCAGATGTATGAAAGTATAAGCAGTGTTATAATGAACTCCATGTACTCACTGCCCAACCTGAAACAAAAAGCAGAATTATGATACAGCTGAAGCCCTTAGTGACTCCTTGACTGCGTCTTCCTCTCTCATTCCTGGCACACCAACCACAACCAGGATTCCATAATCTATGTTCATTGTTTCCATCAATTTTGTTATTCTTATCATTTAGCAGCCAATCTTTTCCTGGATTCTTGAATATTTTCTGCTCCCCACCACTTTAACACGAATTTCTTTAACACAAATTCTTGTCTCTGCGTAGGTGCTCCCTACCTCAGTTACCACCTGCATTTTATTTAGGTCTCAACTACTCATAACTTTCTCTGGGAAGCATTCTTTTTTCTTTTTTAACATTTATT
>CM053608.1:109036406-109043906 GCA_028646535.1 Procyon lotor
TTCTTTATTCATTCATCTGTTGATGGACATCTAGGTTCTTTCCATAGTTTGGCTATTGTGGACATTGCTGCTATAAACATTCGGGTGCACGTGCCCCTTCGGATCACAACATTTGTATCTTTAGGTAAATACCCAGCACAGTAGTGCGATTGCTGGGTCATAGGGTAGCTCTATTTTCAACTTTTTGAGGAAGCTCCATACTGTTTCCCAGAGTGGCTATACCAGCTTGCATTCTTTATCGTCTCTCTAGGTCAGGTCCTGCAATGCAAGTTCTCAGGGCACCTTGCATCTCCTCTCTTTGCCGGGTATCTCAAGTGTGATTTCGCTTTTATTTGTGTGGCTTTCTATTAATAGATGTCTCTGCTATGATCCTGATGGCAGGACTCATGTCTGTGTTCACCCAGCACTCTATCTCTGGCACCAAGTTCAGTGGCCAGTACATAGAAGACACTCAATATCCTGACTAAATAAATGTGGGCAAGCCTTTCTTTAATGTTAGGCCCTTTGGGAATCTCTTATAAGTAAAGTATTTAAAAGATCAAAGCCCTCTGGCCACAAATTGTGGACCCCCAGAAAAAAAAGCTTTGTAAAACCATATGCCAGCAATGACCAATGAAAACTCTGCACACAGATCCCCGAGGTAATGGAATTTATCCCACAGCACTAAAGAAAACTGGCAAAATTCTAGCAGCTTCTAAAGCTAATTTTCTTTCTTCTGAAGCCTAATTTATAGATTAGGGAGTTTGTTTCTATAAAAAGATGGCACAGGCACCCCCACACGACCCAGGGATGATGATGATTTCAGCAGAACTTAAAAGAAATGGAAGGGGTGCCTGGTAGAGAAAAGGAAAGTGACCTAATACACACATCAGAGGCCTGCAGGATTAGGAAATCTTTTAGGAGGTAGCAAAAATGAGGCCATGTAAAGGTTTCTTGCTCAACAACATGCATTTTTAATGAGACTGCTTTGTACTTTCTAGCCCTTCTCACCCAAGCACCTCAACTCCAGGCTTCTCACAACTTTCTCTCCCTGCTCCAGTCACATCTACACACGTTTGCTCATTAATCAGCGCTAACCCTTCTGAAAGAAGCGGCTCCAAAATATTGTTATCCCAGTTCGCGTTAATTGCTGGGATAGTCCCACAGAATCCTGAGGGAAGTCAGAGTCCTCTGTGCATGAAAGTGCCTCTGCAGAGGCTAATATTAGGATTTTAAAATACCTCCTTCTGAGATCCAACATGCTTGGCCTGAGCAAATCGTGTAAGGAATGTTTCCGTGTAGAGAGCAATGCCTTTCTTATACAAAATTCTCTTGGGTCCCATTGGCTTAGATTTGGGGCCTTTTAGGTGTGGAGAGAAAAGTTTCTGTCGCATTAAATTAAATTTCAGGTTTATGAATGAACCGGGATGGGCGTGGGGGGAGGGGAAAGCAGATCCCCATGAAACCGTAGGTGTATTTTTAAGTACACCAGGAGCATAGGAGCTAGTACATTTTTTCCTGTAGCAAGAATGATAGCCTTTATTAGACCTTTAAAGAAGTTCATAGCTTCCAAAAGGACCTTATTGGATGACTTCACCGCTAAGCTAATCCCTAAACCTGATTGGCCAAATCACCTTAGATATTGCCACATGCTGATAGTGAAGCAGCTGTCTCATGACGGAGGAGCAAGATTGGAATTTTGAGGAAGACAAGTATCACCTCTGCCTTTATTATATTCTTCGTCATTGCAGTAACAGATTTCCCGAGATGGCCATAGATGTTTTACACTTGGAAATACAGCGTATTATTTACAGAAATGCCAAAGAAACCTGGACCTTAGAATCAATGCAGACAGTGATGTTAATTAGACAAGAAGCCTCTGAGATCCATTTTGCCAAAGTGGTCCCCTACCCAGGATGCCCTCTCCATTAGAAGGCAAGGAAAGCAGGGCAAATTGGAAGCAGCAGGGTGTTGGACCCTGCTCCCACAAGCTCAAGGGGGCCAGTCATGCATCTTTTCTCACCAACATGCTCCATGACATTACCTCAGCAACTTGACACCGCCCATGGTGTCATTCAGCACAGCCACTGAACTCCAAATCCACCATTACGCTCACTTGAGATCATGCTCACTTGAGGCCAAGCTCACTGTGGGCTGCTCTCAGCCAGACTGAACAGGACAACGGCCTGAAGGCAGGAGTGGTAGATACTCCAATATGTTAGAGTATCTACACTGTGGAAAACAACAAACATTACAAATCAGGGCCTTTGTTCTCAGAGATCTGGTCATTAAACATTTACGAACATACCAGTGACTGCTCCCATTTGTGAGGGTAGGTAGGGACTGGCTGTCATGAGGCCACCCCTGCGCACTCCATGGAGGCCTTGGAGAGACCTTAAATATAGAAAACACAAGGTTCTTTCCCATAAATATTTATTTTAAAAAAGCTATACTAAGTGATAAAATAAAAAAAATACACATACACCAATTTAAAGGCTTTTTAAGTATTTTGAATGCAAAATTATGAATATGTTTATGAAAATGCACCATTATCTGGTATCCCCATGTTGATGGTTCTCTTAGCTCATGCTTCATCTGTGTGTTAAATATCCAGCACAGCTGTGAACGCAGATGGAATTTTATTTTGCTTTCTCAAACAAGAAGCATATTCTTTATGGCGCCAATGACCACAGGCCTACATTTTTCAAGGTTTCCCAAACAAGGTGGTGTTTTTTGTGAGTGTTTTTGTTTTTGGTTTTGGTTTTTCGCTACTGTCAGAAGCTCCTGACTGGTTAGGTTGCCAAACAGTAACAAAATGGCTTGGCTAATATAACCTGGATGGGCCTAAATGAGGCACCTTGGCTGAATTCCTGGAGTCAGTCTCCCACGTCTGGAGGCAGCTATGTGCTAATGTCTCCTCCTGTGATTACAGCTGCCCTAGAAAATGCAGGGGGAAACCCAGGGAGAATAAACCAGATTTCACTCGGCTCTGACTTCACCAGTTCACCCAGTGCTCTGAGCCACCAGGGCAGCCCAGGGGCTAGCAAATGTCTCGAGGACTGAAATATGTGAATCTGCAAATTCACACAGGTTACACTGGCAAACACGTGTCAAATTTGTAACCAAACGTCTCCTCAGTTATTGGTTATGCTGGTTTGTATGTGCTAAGAAGCAAATGCCAAGACGAGATTAGAAGTCCAAGAGATTTACTGGGGGAGGCACCCAGGGAAGTTAGGCACCATCTTCAGTCCACACTGCAGGTCTGGCAAATGTGGGAGGAGAATTGAGCAAAGGAAGATTTGGACTGTAGTACAATCCCATGTCAGGTTCAGCCCCACTGATGGTGAGGCGTCCGTCCATAGGAATCCCCCACAGGCGTCCTGTGTCTCACCAGAATGGACCTGCCTTAGGGCCATTGTCCTGTTCAGTCTGGCTGAGAGCAGCCCACAGTGAGCTTGGCCTCAAATGAGCGTGATGGTGGATTTGGAATTCAGTGGCTGTGCTGTTGGCCACTTATGTTCCTGCAGCAGGTCTCAGTGGCGTGTTGTTATGGCCACCACACAGGTCACTGCCATCCTTGCATGGATGGCTTGTCAATGAATTAGCTTATTTTTTTAATAGAAGGAGCCATGATAGAGACAAGGCTCCTGGGTATAAAAGTATGAGAAATATGAGGTCATTCATTCATCACAAAGGTCATCCCAGACCTGCCAATCACCCAAGAAAAGGTCTGCACCTCAGACTAAAAATAAGAACTGGCTAGAGAAGAACCTCTAGTCTCTAAGGAGCTCTAACCTCTAAGGCTATCTCTTTATCAGTTTTGGCTTGGGCTCATAAGGTGCAAAGTATCTAAGACCCAATCTGCAGGGACAGGAAGCTGAGGACACGTGAGGAGTTGGGAAGCCCAGAGCTGGGACAAAATGTGGATCCATCCTTGGAATTAAGAGTGTATACCTGTCTTCTTAAATTGGAAGAGAATGGGTAGGAACAATGATGGCTTTGTCCATCAGAAACCAGTGCTCCATGTTTTGCATTTCCCTTATCTAACTCCCTCTTGACCCTCTATAACATTAAGAAAGTCTTCTAGAAAATTCTAGTTCTTAAAATTCAAAAATTCAGAAAAGTGATCTTCATTTACTCCTGGGACAGAGTTTTAGAAAGAAAGCCAATGCAATGATGGCCACAGTAATTAAAGGAAGAAAACCCATGGGATAGATGAAATTTAAGAATACAGGTAGATTCACTTGGCCCAAATACCTTGTCTTACTTTGGCAGTCTCCTATGAAGACTAAAACTTTGGAGAGTCTGCATTTTGTTTTAATAAGGGGGTTCAATTCCCTCAAACAGATTATAAAAACATATGCATATTAGTGAACCAAAGGCTCATTACACAACACTTTCTACACAGTGTTCCATAGCCACCATCATAGATTTAGGAACTTAACAAACCATCAACTCTTCCAAGCAACCTTGTGGAGGCTTTCTCTGACATTTCCAGCAGCCCAGTCCCATTGTCCTTCAAAGGCAGCAACTACAGTCTTAGATCAGAGGTCTGGGGCATTTCAGAAACTGTGACCCAGTCATTTCTTAGGCACATGTGTCATCCTACCTTGCTTTCCAGTAGGAATTGAAAAAGAGATTCTCTCAGTTCAATTCACAGAAGAATCAGAAGGTCAGAAAAAGCAGACTCTCTCTCATGAGTCTACTAGAAAATAAATGTTGAATAAATGAAGAAGTGGGTGATGCAAATAACAGTTGAGAATTTCAACCAATTTCAACCTTATCTTCTCACATCTTTTATACCCGATCAAACAAAGAACTGGATTTATACCTGGGCAATGGACAGTAAAGTGGAGATTTCTTCCCAAGCCTGTTCCATGTAGTAGGAGACATAAGAAGAGCACTTGATTTCCTCCATGCATTTGGAACTCTGATCCTTCTAACAGATGAATAATAATTCCTTAAGTTTGCTTAGTGTTTCACAATTTTGAAATCAACTTTATATGTTATCTAAGATTTACAACAGACTTACTTGTAAAATAGGAACTACTCGTATCCCCCATTATATCCAAAGAGGAAACTGAGGCTCAAAGAAGTGAATTAACTTGTTCAAAGTCAAGCAGGCAGAGAGCATTATAGCAGGAATAACGGTAAAGCAACAATCACCCAATGAGCGCTTATTTTGTACTAAATACTAAGTACTTACTTTATGTAGATTACCTCTAATTATTAAAAGGATCCTATAAGAAAGGTATTCATGTGTTCATTTTACATCCTTCAGAGGAAGCAGGAAAGTGCTTTTTGTATCTAGAGCTTCAAGGAACATTAGCTGATTGACTTATTGGAAAGAGATAATACATAATATGTTGGCTAAGTCCAAATCCATTAAACTTTTAGGAAGTGATTCAGAATTTTACAGAACTGCACTTGAGCAGCAAACAGAAAAGGGATGTTCCTAATTCAGGAACATTAGCTTTCTAGTTGTCTGAGCTGTTGTACTCAATTATAAATTTTTGGCCTTAATTTTTATTTTTGATTAAATCCTTCTCTATCAAAGTTAGACTAATCTTTAGGTGGAGTCAGATATGCCATAGTTTTCTGCAGGAATCCCAGAGCCTTAAAAATCCTTCCCAACTGAATGCAAGCTTACAGGCACTCTGGAAAACAGTATGAAGTTTCCTCAAAAAGTTGAAAATAGAGTTACCCTATGACCCAGCAATCGCACTACTGGGTATTTACCTAAAGATACAAATGTGATCCCTAGGGGCACATGCACCCAAATGTTTATAGCAGCAATGTCCACAATAGCCAAACTATGGAAAGAACCTAGATGTCCATCAAAAGATGAATGGATAAAGAAGAGGTGGTGTATATATACAATGGAATACTATGTAGCCATCAAGAGAAACAAAATCTTGCCATTTGCAATGACATGGATGGAACTGGAGCGTATTATGCTAAGCGAAATAAGTCAGAGAAAGACAATTATCACATGATCTCTCTGATATAAAGAATTTGAGAGGCAGGGCAGGGGGTTGTGGGGGGTGGGGGAGAGAAATGAAACAGAAAGGGATAGGGAAGGAGACAAACCATAAGAGACTCCTAAACTCACGAAACAAACTGAGGGTGGATGGGAAGTGGGGGGGGGTAGGGATAGGGTGGCTGGGTTATGGACGTTGGGGAGGGTATGTGTTATGATGAGTGCTGTGAAATGCGTAAGCCTGATGATTCACAGATGTACCCTGGGGAAAATAATACATTATACGTTAATAAAAAAAATTCTATTAAAAAAAAGATATATTCACCCTTGTGTCCATTTCAGCATTATTTACAATAACTAAGATATAGAAACAATCGAAGTATCCATTGATAGATGAATGGATAAAGAAGATATGGTGTATTTACAAATTGGAATATTATTCAGCCATAAAATAGAACACCTGGGTGGCTTGGTCATTAAGCATCTGCCTTTGGCTCAGGGCTTGATCCTAGGGTCCTGGGATTAAGTTCCAAGTCGGGCTCCCTGCTTAGTAGAGAGTCTGCTTCTTCCTCTCCCTTTGCCCTTCCCCCTCCGCTCGTGCTTTGTCTCTCACTTTATGTGTCTCAAGTAAATAAATAAATAAAATCTTAAAATAAAAATCCTTCCCAACCAATCATCTTTAATTGATATTCCACAAGTTAACCTAGCCACCATGTTTATAGTCTGAGTATATCTAATTAAAATAAAAGAGAATTTATAAGTGGTTCTCTTTTGACCTTCCATCTATCATTTACATCTTAGCATGAATAAATATTTTGACCACAAATTTGTATTAGACAGGCAGGCAAGAAAATAAAGTAATATGAGATGAGATGGAAGAAAGAGATGCAGAAAGGAGGTGGGCTCATAGAAAATGTAATGCCCACTTTTGACAGAGCCTATTGTATTTACTAGGCATAAATCAGTGTACAGTCACACACAGTCATTTCACTATTATTCCCCATCTGCTTCATCGATTTCTCATACGTCTTCCACAAACATCCCCTCATTTTGCCCACTCACACTCACATACACAGATAAAAGAAAAGACATTCTCCCAACTTACCCCCAGGATGTGATTCAGACACAAGGGAAAGTCTGTCCCTAGAATGGGTCCTTTTACAGTTTAATAAAATTAAAATAGCAAAAATGATAATAGCAGTGAAGCAAAACCACTAACATCAAAGGAAAAAAAAGAAAAGAAAAAAATACTAACTACAAAAGTGTTTTATTGCTAATATGGTTTACTAAAGTCCCTGCTGTTGTTCCTTTCCTTGGAAGGTTTAAATAGTACAGTCAACTGAACACTTGAACGGTCTAAAGACAGATATAATCATTGGGAGAAGGATCAGGGTCATAGATCACTGGAGGCGCTCTTATGTCTCCAAAACCAGAATGGTTGTAAGTTGTACAGAAAGTAAGCCAGGCATGTGAGTATATTTGTGTTCATGGACTGATGGTGTGGCTCTGTGCTTTAGGACATGACCCCTAGGAATCTTTTT
>CM053608.1:109048906-109050892 GCA_028646535.1 Procyon lotor
GATCATTGGGGCATCTGCTTGAGATTCTCTTCCTCTTCCTCTGCCCATCTCTGTCTTAGCTGAATAAATAAATATTTAAAAAAAAAGAAATCAAGATCAGGACACTTGTGTTCGCTCATTGCTATCTGGATGTCATCGTTTCAATTTCTCCCAGCTGATAGAGCAATAGAATATATGGGTGCGTACTAATTTCTGTATATACAGATATCTGTAAATATATCTTTATGTTACAATCTGTACCTATATTAAGCTTAATAGGAGTTCTTGATGTTCCCTCTGTAGGATTTTAAAGTGTGGAACTTCACTGCTTAAAAATCAAATTTATTTCTTAGAAATAGCATTCCAGCAGCCTATTGGATGAAGGAAGATGGATCACAGGCTTCTGCACAAAGAAGGTCAAGACCTGATTAAGATAGTGGCAGAGAGCATCCTGAGGTCTGAAATATCCAATAAACACAGTCTTAAGTGATTAAAAAACAAAAAAAGGAGCTCATTGTTAAAATTTACTTTCACTAAATTTTTACCACTTTGGAAATTTTCTTCAAAGATGTTTATTTAGCTTTTTAAAAAAAAAACAAGACAATTTTTAAAACAATTTTAGATTTTTCATCAAGATAAAAGGCTTCTACACAGCAAAGGAAATAGTCAACTAAACAAAGAGGCAACCCACAGGATGGGAGAAGATATCTGCAAATGACACTACAGACAAAGGGCTGATATCCAAGCTCTATAAAAACTTCTCAAACTGAACACCCAAAAAACAGATAATCAAGTCAAAAAATGGGCAGAAGATATGAAAAGACACTTCTCCAATAAAGACATACAGATGTCTAACAGACACATGAAAAAATGTTCATCATCACTAGCCATCATGGATTCAAATCAAAACCACAATGAGACCACAATCTTTATAGCAGTTAGAATGACAAAAATTAACAAGGCATCAAACAACAAATGTTGGCGAGGATGTGAAGAAAGGAGAACTCTCTTACACTGTTGGTGGGAATCTGAGTTGGAACAGCCACTTTGGAAAACAATATGTAGTTTCCTCAACATATTAAAAATAGAGCTACCCTATGACCCGGCAATTTCACTACTGGGTATTTACCCCAAAGACACAGATGTAGTGAAAAGAAGGGCCAATGTTCATAGCAGCAGCATCCACAATAACCAAACTGTTATTGTGAAGATGCCTTTCAACAGACAAATGGATAAAAAAGATGTGGTCCATTCATACAATGGAATATTACTCAGCCATCAAAAAGGATAAATACCCAACTTTTGCATCAACATGGACAGGACTGGAGGAGATTGTGTTGAGTGAAATAAGTCAAGCAGAGAAAGTCCATTATCATATGGTTTCACTTACTTATAGAACATAAGGAATAGCATGGAGGACATTAGGAGAAGGATGGGGAAAATGAAGGGGGAGAAATTGGAGGGGGAGACAAACCATGAAAGATAGTGGACTCTGAGAAACAGACTGAGAGTTTTAGAGGAGAGGGGGTAGAGGGATGGGTTGGCCCAGTAATGGGTATTAAGGAGGGCCCATATTGCATGGAGCACTGGGTGTTGTATGTAAATAATGAATCTTGGAACACTGCATCAAAAACTAATGATGTACTATATGGTGACTAACATAACATAATAAAAAAAAAATGAATCGATAGGGGTGCCTAGGTGGCACAGGCAGCTAAATGTCCAACTCTTCGTTTCAGCTCAGGTCATGCTCTCCTGGATTATGAGATGGAACCATGCATCAGGCTCCATACTCAGCATGGTATCCGCTTGAGATTCTCTCTCCCTCTCCCTCTATGCCTCCTGCTCATCATACTCTCTCTCTCTCACTAAAATAAATAAATAAATCATTTAAAAAATTGAACAGAAAGTACAAAGATTTCCCATATGCCTCTTTTCCACCTCCAACCTGCACACATACAACCTCCCCACTATCAATTCTGTACCATAGCAGTACATTTGTTACAA
>CM053608.1:109051392-109083911 GCA_028646535.1 Procyon lotor
ATGTATAAAATATGTGTTTGTTTCTTTAAACTACCTAGTCATGTCTTTTATTTTCCAGTGGATAATTGCTCATTATAACGCTTGTAAGAGTTCTTCAGATTTTAATTAGCCCTTTGCCCTATTAGATACATTTTTTTCCTGCTTGTTAATCCACATTATAACATTACCTATGCTCCTTTTTTTACCATACATAAATAACAATTTTTGTGTACTCAAATTTGTAAACTTATCAATTTTTTCTTTCCAGTTTCTGAGATTTTCTACTCTTTGATTTATTTTTAAATTCTGTTTCTTTCTAATATTTTTACATACTATAATATTACATTTAAGTATACTTAAATAATATGTAACTTTTACACAGTGAAATGTAGAAATACTAAGTATTTCATATAATTTTAACAAATGTATACATCTGTGTAACCCACATCATTGTCAAGACAGAAACTTTCCATTCACTCCAGAAAATTCTCCTGTGCCCTCCTAAAATAACACCAAGCTCTGCATTCCAAGCAATAATATTCTTTTCATCTGAGTTTAGTTTTACCCGTATTTTAATTTCTCATAAATGGGTTCACAGGAAAATACTTCATTTTTAGTTTTTTAGCTCAATGTTTTTGCGGTTCATAAATGTTGTGCATGATTTAGTAATTCATTCTTTTTTTGGTGAGTAGTACTCCATTGTATAAATACACCACAGTTTATCTATTCTTTTATTGATATTTAAGTTTTTCCCATTTCTGTCTATTATATATAAAGTTGCATGAATGTTCTTGTACAAATCTTTTGGAGACATATTTACATTTCTTTTGAGTAAATATCTAAAAGTATGATATCTGGGTGCTAGGGTACTTTTGTTTTATTTTGTTTTTAACTTCACAAGAAAATTTTAAACTATTTTCCCATGTGGTTTTTAAGTTTACACTCCCTTTGTCACATGATTATTCTAGTTGCTCCATATGGTCATGAATATTAAGTATTCTTGGTGTTTTTAATGTTAGCCATTATATGATTGTTTATTACTCTATATTGTAGTTTTAATTTTCATTTTAGATGACTAAAAATGCAGAGCATTTTAAGATATGCCTATTGGTTGTTGATATATCTTTTTTGTTAAATGACTTAAGTCTTTACCCAATTTTATTGGATTATTTGTTTTCTTATTGGTGTGTTTTAAGAGTTTATATACGTATATGTATATATGGTGCTCGCTTCGGCAGCACATATACTAAAAAACGTATATGTATATATGTAATATATATGAATATATGTGCTTACTCTAGATACAAGTCCTTTGTCAGATATGTATATTGAGAATATTTTTTCCAGTTTGGGGATCTCATATATATATGTATATATATATATATTTTTTTAACAGTACCAAATGTTTTTCAAAGAGCAGAAGATTTTTTTAGTTCAATGAGATCAGTTTCAATAGTTTATATTATGGATATCTATTCCTGGATCCTGTTCAAGAAATTTTTGAATACCCAAGGTCACAAAGATATTCTCTTAGGTTTTCTTCTATAAATTTTATAAGCTTAGATTTTATGTTTAGATATATGAAATACTTAAAATAAATTTTTATGTATAATGTAAGGTGAAATTTCCACACTTCTTCTGTTACTCTAATGCCATTTGTTGAAAGAATGTTTTTCCATTTTGAATTGCTTTGGTGACTCTGTCAAAGATCAACTGACCACATACATGAGGGTATATTTCTGGACTCTTTATGCTATCATATTGACCAGTATATATATGTGTGTGTGTGTGTGTGTGTGTGTTTGTGTGTGTGTATAACAATTACTGTAAATATAGTGTAAGTAGTAGTCCTCCAATTTTTTTGCCTTTCAAGATTATTTTTACTATTCTAAATCTTGAATTTTTTTGTAAATTTTAGAATCAATTTTCTAATACCTAAAAAAAATGATTAAGTTTGCAATTGAAATTTTGTTTCATATTGGTAGGACTTGACTTCTTGACAATGTTGAGTCTTCCATTCCATGGATATTTCCACTAATTTAGGTTTTCCATAATTTATTTCATCAGTGTTTTACATTTTCAGTGTATAAGCATTGCACACACACATTTTTATTAAATTTACCTTTAATGATGTTCTGTTTTTATACTATAGTAGATGATATTTTCTAATTATTCATGGATAGCATAGGGAAACATTAAGTTAAATGTATTGATTTTGCATCTTGTAACTGTTGAATTATTATTTTTTTACTTGAAATTTCTTTATACAGACTCCTTAGGACTTTTTACATAGAGAATATTTATATGTCTATGAATAAAGACAGTTCACCACCTCTTTTCCAATCTATACCTTCTATATCTTTTTCTTGCCTTGTTAACACTGGCTAAGATCCCTAGTACACCTTTGGATAGTGACAAGAAGAGACATTCTTGCATTATTCTCAATCTTGGAGGCAGAACTGCATAGTTAATCTTTCACTATTAAGTGTGATGTTTTCATAGACATCCTTTAACAAACTGAGTAAATTTCACCCTGTCTGAGAATTTTCATCATTAATTAGGTTTGCATCTTGTCAAATGCTTTTCCTGCATCTTCTTGATCAAGATCAAGATGATCGTTTTTCCTTTACCCTATTAATATGGTGAATTGAATTGTTTGATTTTTAAATTTTAAAGTATTGATATTTGAAAATCAAAGATGTTCATGTATGTTATTCATTTAGTATGATGCTGGATTTATTTGCTAATGTTATATGTTGTTTGTTTGTTTACAATTGTTTATTTATTTTAAAGAGAGAGAGAGAGACAGAAAGCATAGGGGGCAGGGTAAAGGAAGAGAGAGTCTTAAGCAGACTCCATGCTGAGCATACAGCCAGACACAGGGCTTGATCCCATGACTCTGAGACCATGACCTGAACCAAAACCAAGAGTTGGCCACTCAACCAACAGAGCCACCCAGGCACCCCTGTAGAAATGTTTTTAATTACAAGTTTATTTTCTTAAGAGACACAGTGTTATTCAGATTTTCTATTTCTTTATGTCTTCATTTTCTAGTAACTTATCTCATGAAATTTTGTATATTTAATTAAATTGAGTAATTTATTAGCACAAAGTTGTTCATGTCATCTTATAATCTTTTTAATGCCTGTAACACCAGTAGTGATTTCCCCTCTTAATTCCTAGTACTGATAATTTATGTTTTCTCTTTTTTTTTCTTGATTCAGAGATTATCAATTTTACTGAGCTTTGCGATGAACCAACTTAAGGTTTCCTTGATGTCTTCTTATTGTCTATTTTCTATTGTGTTTTTCTCTGTCATTTTCTTCCTTCTATTTATTTCAGTTTAATTTGATCCTTCCCCCCCTAAATTCTTCAATGAAAGTATAGATCATTTTCTAAAAATATCTTCTTTTCTAAAATTAACTTTTTTGTGGGGGGGAGAGAGCGCACAAGAATGCAAGCAGTGAAGAGGGACTGAGGGAGAGGGAGAGAAAGAATCTCAAGCAAGGCTCAATTCTATGACCCTGAGATCATAACCTGAGCCAAAATCAAGAGTGGGACGCTTAACCAACTGAGCTATGCAGGTGTCTCTAATATAAACATTTAAGACTACAAATTTAGTTATTAAACACTGCTTTGCTACATGTTATATGCTTTAATAAGTTGTTTTTTTGTTATTATTTGGCTCAAATGTGACATTTTCTTTTACTCAAGGATTGTTAAAAATGTGTGGTTGATTTCTAATTATTTGAAGATTTTTCTAGAATTTTTTGTTATTGATTTATGTTATAATCTTATTGTGGCCAGATAATATACTCTACTTTCAAATCTATCAAGAAATATATCAAGACTTGTTTTGTAGCCTATCTTGTTGTATATACCCATCTTTGTAAATGTTGCATTTACACTGGAAAAGGATGTTTTCTGAACTTGTTCCATCTGGTGATGTATAAAAGCAATTTAGGTTAAGCGTCTAGATAAAGTTTTTCAGAACTTTATCTTTTCTATCAAGTATCAGGAAAGGAATGTTAAGGTTTCCAATTATAATGGCATATTTGTCTTTTTCACTCTTCAATTCTGTCAATTCTTCCTTCATATATTTTGAAACTATTTTATTATATGTATGTGCATTTAAGATTGTTATGCCTTCTTTTTTTTTTTAAGATTTTATTTATTTATTTGACACAGAGAGAGAGATCACAAGTAGGCAGAGAGGCAGGCAGAGAGAGAGAAGCAGGCTCCCCGCTGAGCAAGAGCCCAATGTGGGGCTTGATCCCAGGACCCTGAGATCATGACCTGAGCCGAAGGCAGAGGCTTTAATCCACTGAGCCACCCAGGCGCCCCTGTTATGTCTTCTTGAAGAATTTAGCCTTCTTATTATTATGAAATGTCCCTCTTTATTTCTGATAATGCTTCTTGTACTGAAGCCTATTTACTCTGATACTAATATAAGCACTTTGGTTTTCTTATGATTAGTATTTTTATGATAAATATTTTTCATCCTTTTATTTTTAACTTGTGTCTTCATATTTAGAGCATATCCCTCATGAATAGTATCCTGTTAAGTCTTCCTTTTTAATCTAGCCTGGGTTTTAGTTGATGACTGATGACTGGATTTAACTCTGTCATCTTGATATTTTTTTCTAGTTATTCCAGCTCTTCTTTCTTTCTTTCTCTTTTTCTCCTTTTCTGTTTTCTTTTTATTGATTTTTTTTCTTAAGTAATCCATTTCATCTTCATTATTGGTCACTTTTGCTTTAATAGGCTTTTTTTTAAGGAAATTAAAAACAAAAACTTTTATTTATTTATATATTTATTTGTATCTGGTGCATTTTGTTCCTTTTTTAAGATTTGAGTTTCCATTTAACATTACTTGACTTCAGTCTGAAAAATTTTTGTTAACATTTCTTGTAGTATAGGTCAGCTAGTAAATTCTCTCAATTTTTATATATCTAAAAATGTCATTAAAATTGGTTTCATTTTTGAAGAATGGTGTTATTGGATATAGGACTCTAGATTACCAATTTTATTTTTATTTAAACTTTTAAAAGATGTTATTCCATTGTCACCCATTTTCTTGCTCCCAATGAGAAGTCAATGATAATTCTTATTGCTGTTTTCCCATATATAATGTGTTCTTTTTCTATGACTGTCTTTTGCCTACTTATTTACTTGATAAGTAAATAATAGGGACAATCTAAGTAATAGGGGCACCTGGGTGGCTCAGTGGGTTAAAGCCTCTGCCTTCGGCTCAGGTCATGATCTCAGGGTCCTGGGATCGAGCCCCGCATCGGGCTCTGTGCTCAGTGGGGAGCTTGCTTCCCCCTCTCTCTCTGCCTGCCTCTCTGCCTACTTATTCTCTCTCTCTCTGTCAAATAAATAAATATAAACAAACAAATAAATAAATAAATCTTTTAAATCTAAGTAATACTATGGTTACATGTATTTCATGCTTCCAGGTAGTCACCACACCCCCTCAACCATCTTCCAATCAGAAAATCTAGTAATTTTCCCTTGAGGATCATCCCCTCTTCATGGTATATGCTGCCCACTAATCCCACAGATTTACTCTTTCCAAAGGGAGGAAATGATCCTTTCCTAATATCAGGCATAAATGGATATAGAATTTCACCAGTTCACCATTGTTACTTTTTATTATTATTACCCACTGTTGGTCTTAAAGCTTAGTGCTGCATGATGCCTTGGTTTTTTGAGTATTTTGTAGCAATATAAGTCCAGATTTCCATACAGACACAGTAGTTCTTTAAGAGAGGATAAGTCAATACCTTCAGCACTAAATTCAACCAAGCATGCTTCACACCTCATTGTCACAGTATTCAGAATTTTTGTTTGAATATGAAGTTACTTCCTAGGGTACAAACTGTTCCTTGAAAGACTGGGCTAAGCTCTCAATTCAGCATCCAGTGGATCCAGAGCCACTGGCCCCATTTTCTCCCCCATGACTACTCCGTCTCCTAGTAGACAGAGTAAGTAGACTCAGATTTATTTTAAGTAGACTCAGATTTATTTTCCTTATGACAATTGAAACCAGTCTTCCCACTGTGTGTGCTCATGCAAACATATGCACACAACTACACACATGGCCACACTTTTGATGTAGGCTATTCCGAGGATCCGAAAGCAATTTTCTGTTCCCATCAAAAGTAGTTATAGCTGACAACGTGTCATTAATCAAAATATTAATATCAGCCATATTGAAAATAGAAATACCTCAAATTTTACTTTTGTTGCAATGAAATGATTCTTTTAGAACTCATAGCCCTTCTCATTCTGAACTCAACTAACATATGAGTGTTTCCAAGTCTTGTGTGTGTGTGTGTGTGTGTGTGTATATATATATAGCGAGAGAGAGAATATAAATATTCTCTAAAAAGAGCTTTTTCTTAAGTTCTCCATTAAGAATTAACTCCTTGTCAAACAAACTGAGGATAGAGACATTTGAAGCTAATGTCAGTAATATTGCCAAATGAAGATTAACCACAGAGGAGAACAAATCTCAAACATATGATGTCAGTGAAATTGTATGTTTTAAATTTACTAAATGTGTATTCAGCTATCCAAGAATATATTTTTGTAGAAAAGTTAAAGTTACACCATCCCTCACTACAGTATCTCTCACTTTCAGGAGCTGGAGAAAGGAGGTGTAAACGTAGCCAAATGGCTTACTCAAGTCACATAGTAGTGAAAGAAGGAAACAAGCCACAGAAGCCTGCCAATATTCACCAGTGAGCACCACACAGCCTTAAGTACGGCCAAGTGCAGCCATCTATCTTTGCTGCCACTAGGTCTCTGGAGCTTTCTGAATTTACTACCCACCCTCCCTTAGAGAAGTCTACTGCCTGGCACATTCCTCAGGAATACAATCTCAGTTCTTTCCTCTGCCAGGAGGACTTGGCCCATCCATGACATATTGATTGGAACTCAGTGGAAACTTTTGAGTCAATTTTTTTAAAAAGAAAGAAAAACACCGAGACACAACTGAAAAAAAAAAAAGCCTTAAATTCTGTTCAGTTATCTGGGTTGGTGCCAGACTGGAGGGAACAACTTGCAAATTTTTCTTCAAAAGCTGTCAGAATATTTGCTTTAAGTTTGCTCTGACTCAGCTCTCTGCAAGAAAGATGTCTTGCTAATAGTTGATTCATCGATAAACCGTCCTTTGCCTAAAACTAGTCACAGAGTCACCTTTGATTCCACTTGATCCAACTCAAGAAGGCGGTGCTTGTGGTCAGAATGGAACACCACACAGCTCCCACAGATTCAGTATCTCTTGACCTGCTCAGAGCAAGGCAACTAGACTTACCTTCTTCACTCACTTCTTCATACCATCTCAAAGGTTTTGAACCAAAACAAGTGTTGGAGGTAAAAGGCACAATATAAAAAATATCAAATCACCATGTACTTTGTTTTTCTTGATGAATCAATGTAAGTTTTTTAAAAGATGGCTTCAGGGCCAATCCAAAACATATACTATGAGAAGTGAAAACATAAATATAGCCTCAAAATTTTTGAAGAGTTTATAGTTTTGGGGCACTGGGGTGGCTCAGTTGGTTGGGTGTCTGCCTTTGGCTCAGGTCATGATCTCGGGGTCTTGGCGTTAAGCCCACATCAGGCTCTCTGCTCAGTGAGGGGTCTGCTTCTTCCTCTCACTCTCCCTCTGTGCTCTCGTTCTCTCTCTCTGTCTCTCAAATAAATCAAAATCTTTAAAATAAATTTATAGTTTTCTATAAATTGTCCTTCTATGCCCAGTAGCATTGTCTAAAACATTTATGGTCACTTTCTATTCCTATTGTTGGTAGTAACCTATATGAATTTAAACATGCCTCTATCAATACACTTAACTGCATTTGTAACATACACTCAGTGTATATAATGTTCAATAACAAGCTATTATCTGCCAAAAGAAATCCAGAATTCTTCTTGAATTTGAATCTGTTAGTTCACATTTGATTTTATGCAGTATGGGAGGAGAAAATTTGATCCCAGGGTCTATGGTTTTCCTGATTACTAGAAGAGTTTATGTAAGTTATATAGTGATTAACACAATACAGGTAAATTCAATTACAAGATTAAATGAACAAATTCCATATCCTATAACAAGTATAATATGTTGAAAAATAAGCAATAGGAAGTATTACGTGCTTCTCAGTTAGAGGTTATATATCAGAAAAATTAAATAATAATTTTGTACTTAATATTGAGCTAACAAATGGGAAGAATTTTCTAGTCCTATTGAAGAGCTTGGATAATTATCAGGACTATGATTTTTTTTCACCTCTTTTCTATGTACTCTTTGTTCTCTGAGGTCCTATCTGACCTCCGTATTGTAAATATTCTTACTTTACAGGAAGAGTACTTTAAAACTGAGAATACTCAATGGTCAACCTGATTCTTTCTTAAGGTTTATGGAATACCACTGTGACTTATAATCTATTTTAATTTTATCCTAGGTTGATTCAAGTTTGTTTCTTTGTTTTTGCTTCATAATTTCTAATTAGTGACGAGAAGCAAATACAAATAAACTAGTAAGATTTTTGTGAAAGGAAGGAGTTCTGGAATGGCAGCATGAGGCCTGATGTAAATCTGTTTCTACAGGGGCACCTGGGTGGTTCAGTGGGTTAAAGCCTCTGCCTTCGACCCAGGTCATGATCTTGGGGTTCTGGGATCGAGACCCGCATCAGGCTCTCTGCTCAGCAGGGAGCCTGCTTCCCCCTCTTTCTCTGCGTGCCTCTCTGCCTACTTGTAATCTCTCTTTCAAATAAATAGATAAAATCTTTTAAAAAAAATCTGTTTTTCCATAAGAGGAACAAAATGATGGCAAAAATAATCAAAATCAACTTTTTCAGGACTCTAGACATTAATGAAAGGCTCACAATGATTTGAGGAGCATTTATTAAAGAACAACAACAACAAGTGTTGAACCTCAATAAGAACAAGGGTTTTGTGAATTTAGTAGATGACCTCACAGTTGATGACCACTAAGCTAATTGAGCAAAGACTTCAGTGATGGAACTTACCCAGGGAATACAGACTTCAAAGACTTAGTTAAGGAATGTTACTAAACAAACAGAAAAAACAAACAAAGAGCAATAACAAAATAGCAACAAAAACAAAGTCTGGGAAGGGGAATGGAGGCTGATATTCAGAATTGCCACATTATATTATGCTTAATTTATAGTCCTCATTATGTATTCTTGTCTCCTAGGCCATAGCTTAATTGACTGTAAAGTGCAGAGGTACCTCTGGGCTCTCTATTATGTTCTATTGATCTATGTGTCTATTTTTGTGCCAGTACCATACTGTTTTGATCACTACAGGTTTGTAGTACATCTTGACATCTTGATTTATGATAGATACATCCAACTTTGTTTTTCTTTCTCAGGATTGTTTTGGCTATTTGGGGTCTTCTGTGGTTCCATGCAAGTTTTAGTATTATTTGTTCTAGTTTTAAGTAACAATGGAATATTACACAGCCACAAGAAAGGATGAGATAGTGCCATTTGAGACAACATGGGTGGGCCTAGAAAGTATTACGCTAAGTGAAATAGGTCAGACTGAGAAAGACAAATATCATATGATTTCATTCATAAACAGAAGCTAAAAAAATGAATAAACAAATGAAAAGAAGAATTAGAAATAAAAATACACAAATAAAGCTGATGGTTGCCAGACAGAAGGGAGCAAAATGGGTGAAAGGAAGTGGAAAACACAGGTCTCCAGTTATGGAATGAGTAAGTCACAGGAATAAAAAGCAGAGCTTAAGGAATACAGTCAAGGATACTGTAAACACAGTGTAATGGGACAGATGGTAGCTACACTTGTGGTGAACATAGTATAATGTATAAACTTGTCAAATCACTAAGTTGTACACCTAACTAATGTAACATTGTGTGTCAACTTTACTCAAATTTAAATAAATAGAAGTTTAAAAATTTTCTTACATAAAATTAAGTTAGTACTGAAAGAAAAAAAAGAAAAAAGAAAAAGTAAAGATCCATAAAGGAAAAATTTTTAAAAAGCAATCAAAAGAAAAACTTCTTAAGGAGCTTTGGATGTTGAACTTACTAAACAAATATTTTAAATCAGTTATTAAAAGTATTATAAGAGGAGCGCCTGGGTGGCTCAGTGGGTAAAGGCTCTGCCTTTGGCTCAGGTCATGATCTCAGGGTCCTGGAATTGAGCCCCACATTGGGCTCTCTGCTCAGCTCTTCCTCTCCTTGCCTCTCTGCCGACTTGTGATCTCTTTCTCTCTGTCGAATAAATAAATAAAATCTTAAAAAAAATTTTTTTTAAAAATAAATATTATAAGAACTGAGGTTTTTTATGTCTAAAATGCTAAAGTTGGTTTCACATCTGAAAATCAATCAATATAATACACTACATTAATAGAATAAAGACCAAAAACCATATGATTATCTCAGTAGATACAAAAAGGTATTTGACAGAATCTAACATCCTTTATGAGGAACACAATCAACAAACTAGGAATAAAAGGAAACTTCTTTAACCTGTCAAAGGGTATTGACAACAAAATCTGCAGCTGACATCATAATTAACGGTGAAAGACAGAAGGTTTTCCCCCTAAGATCAGGAACAACAAGGTGCACTCTTGCCACATCTATTCAGGGTTGTACTGAACATTTTAGCTGGAAAAATTAAGCAAGACCCATATTGGAAAAGAAGAGGTAAAAACAATCTCCATTTGCAGCTGACATGATATTGTATATAGAAAATCCCAAGGAATAAAAAAAATTTAGAACTAGTAAATGAGTTCAGAAAAGTTACAGGATTAAAGATTGATATTAAAAACTAGTTGGCCATTGGCAACGACTTGGATGGAACTGGAGGGTATTATGCTAAGCGAAATAAGTCAGTCAGAGAAAGACAAGTATCACATGATCTCTCTGATATGAAGAATTTGAGAGGCAAGGCGGGGGTTTGTGGGGGGGGTGAGGGAGAGAAATGAAACAGGAAGGGATGGGGAGGGAGACAAACCATAAGAGACTCCTAGACTCACAAAATGAACTAAGGGTGACTGGGAGGTTGAGGGGCGGGGGTAGGGATAGGGTGGCTGGGTTGTGGACACTGGGGAGGGTATGTGCTATGGTGAGTGCTATGAAATGTGTAAGCCTGACGATTCACAGACATGTACCCGGGGGCAAATAATACATTATATGTTAATAAAAAAAAAATTAGTTGGGAGTGCCTGTGTGGCTCAGTCAATTAAGCGTCTGCCTTCCGCTCAGGTCATGATCCCAGGGTCCTGGGATCCAGCCCTGTGTCAGGCTCCCTGCTCAAAGGGGAGTCTGCTTCTCCTTCTACCTCTTCCTGCTACTCCCCCTGCTTGTGCTCTGTTTCTCTCTCTCTCACTCTCTCCCTGTCAAATAAATAAATAAAATCTTTTTTAAAAAAATCCGTTGTATCTCTACACACAAAGAACAATTCAAAAATAAAATCAAGAAACCAATTTACTAACATCAAAAAGGTAAGACACTTAGGAGTAAATTTAACAATAGAAACATGAGACTTGTACACTGAAAATTACAAAACATTATTGAAAGAAATTAAAGATCTAAATGTGTGGAACACATCCTAGGTTCATGGATCAGAAGACTTAAGACTGTTAAAAATAGTAATATTCTATGAATCAATCTACAGATTGTAATGTTAATTAAAACCCAGATGGCTTTTGGGCAGAAATTAACAAGATGGTCCTAATATTTATAAAAGTACAATAGCCAAAACCAAAGAAACCCGTAACTGAAGGACTTAAACTTCCCAATTTCAAAACTTACCACAAAGCCACAGTGATCAAGATAGTGTAGAACTGACATAAGGATACACATATAAATGAATAGAATAGAATTAAAAGAACAGAAATAAACCTTTACTGTGATGGTTAATGGATTTTTGACAAGAATGACAACACAATTTAATGGGGAAAAATAGTCTTTTCAACAAATGATGCTAGGATGACTAGGTAACCACATGTCAAAGAATGAAGTATCCCTATATTATACCACACACACACACACACACACACACACACACACACGCACGCACATACCCTTAAAATGGACCATAGACCTAAATATAAGAGCTAAAACTATAAAACTCTGAAGAAAACATAGGAGGAAATCCTTATGACCTCAGGTTAAGCAATTGTTTCTAAGATATTTAACATCAAAAAGCAAGATGAACAACAACAAAAGAACTCATCAAAATTTAAAACATTCTGCTGCAATAAAATGAAAAATGAAAAGACAGCCCTGGAATGGGAGAAAATAATTGCAAATCATACATCTGATAAGGGACTTTATTCAAAATACGTAAAGAAACCTACCAACTCAATAATAAGAAGATGAATAATCCAATTAAAAATGGCTAAAAGGTTTCAATCGACATTTTTCCCAAAAAAAGGTGTAAGAATGGCTAATAAGCACATGAAATAATCCTCAATATCATTAGTCATTGGGGAAATGCAAATTAAAACTAAAGAGGTACCATTTCACCCTTACTAGGATGACTACAATTAAAACGACACAGTGATGAGGATTGGTAAGGATGTGGAGAAACTGGAACCCCCATACTTTGCTGGTGTGAATGTAAAATGGATTAGCCACTTTTCAAAAATAGTTTGACAGTTCTCCAAAATGTCAAACATAGAATTACCACATGACCCAGTGATTCCATTCCTAGGTATATATCTCGGTGAACAGAATTTTGGTCCCTCAAAGATGCCCACATCTTAATTTCCAACACCTAAAGAACTTTGTACCTGTGATTAAGTGTCTTGAGATGGGAAGATTGTCCTTGACTATCTGTGAATGCCCAATGTAATCATAAGGGTCCTTACAAGAGGGATACAGGATGGCCTGTACAGAGTCAGAGAAGGCCATATGATGATGGAAGCAGGGAGAGTTAAAGTAATAACAAGAGAGAGAGAAGGAGACGAGATGCTGGAAACAAGTGGGAGTGATGCCATTGCTGGAAGGAGCTAGGGAATGTGGGTTGGAAGTTGGAAATGGCTCTCCTGGAGCCTCTAGCAGGATAACAATCCTGCAGGCTCCTGATTTTAGCTCAGAGAGACTGCTTTTGAACTTCAGACCTCCGGAACTGAAGATAATAAGCCACCGTGTAGCCAATGACAGGAAACTAATACAATACCCAAGAGAACTAAAAAGCATATGTCCACACAAGAACTTGTACACAAATGTTCTTGCAGCATTTTTCACAACTACCAAAAAGTGAAAATAACGCAAATGTCCATCAATTGATGGATGAGTAAACAAAATGTGGTATTTCCAAACAATGGAATGGTATTTGCAATAAAAAAAGAATGAAGTAGTGATGCATGCTACAGAATGAATAGACTTTGAAAATGTCATGCTAAGCGAAAGAATCAGTTATTTATGTGAAATGTACAGAATGTGCCAATCTATAGGAACAGAATAAATTAGCAGGGGATGGGGAATGACTATAACTAACATGTATGGGATTTCATTTGAGAATGATTAAATTGTCCCAAATTATATTGTGGTGAAAGTTGTGCAACTCTGTGAGTATACTAAAATCCATTAAATGATATGCTTTTAAATGGATGAATTTTATATTGTGTGAGTTATATAATAAAAGTATTAATAATCTATGACAAATACAAATGCTCACCTGATTTTACTTGACATCAAACTTTTCATTATGAATGCCCAGTTATTAATACCCACTTTTTTAGCTGGATATCATCTGCTTGGATAAAAGACTCTAAACCCAGGTCTTCTTCTACAATGTGTCAGAGAGGTGTCACACCTTTGCTTTCAATCACACTACTTTCTGTGGACTTGTCCAGCCCTGCTTCAGTCTGAGTTACCCAGAAGGGAAGAGTACAACCTGTCTCATCATCTACCCCATGAGTGAGATTGATGGGTTTTCTGGCCTCGTGGACAGTCATGCGCATTCCGTGGAGACCTCTCCTTGAGGAGGGGAACTCAAGCCAAAAGGGTTGTTGGCCATAATCCTACCCCAGACATAAAACGTCTCCTTGCCTTGCCACTTTCTGTTCATCACAGCAAGATATCCTTACCACTTTCCATGCCTCTGCAGTGGGACATAGAATGACCACATTCTCTACTCTTCTTCCCTTTCCTTTCCAAATTGTAAGATGTAACGAGAAATATCAAGATTGCCCAGAAATAAAAAACAGATGTCCACTTTAAAAAAAAAAAAGATTCTATATCCTACCTCCTTTATAGCTAAGTGTGGTTGCATGATACACTGTGGACAACACGCGAGAAGCAGAATGGTTTCTTAAGGGAGGAAGTTTATTTTTCTCTATCAGTTCCTCCTTCTGGTTAGCTAGAAGGTGGATACGATTGGAGACTAAGCGATCATCCTGACCATGAGTGAAAGCTGCATGTTGCAATATCAGAGCAATGTAGAAAGTGTCCAGTCTTGGGTACCATGTTATACCAAGTCAGCCCTGATCTGTCCATCTCTTACTTCTCTTATGTGATGGAAAATAAATTTCTATTCCATTAATCTGCTGTGAGTTTAGGGTTTTTGTCCTTCATGGTTAAACATAATCTTAATACATTGTTAAGGATGCATTAGCCTCTCTTACAAGTATTGGGAAGATCATAAAAGTTATGACATAATTGCCTTATGATTTAAAAGATCACTTTGTCATGTAAGGCTTGAAATGGGAATAGACAGGATATAGGGAGACCAAGTGGGAAACTATTACAATAATTTAGGTTAAAGATGCTGGTGAATTTAGACTAAAACAGTGTCAGACAAAAAGAAAAAAATGAATTTGAGATATATTTAGGATCAAGAATCAAGAGGACTTGGTTGCTGATCGTTGTAAGGAGTGAAGAAAAAGGAGGTGTTAAGGATGACTTCAGTCTTTCTAAGATGAGCAATGGGTGGGTTGAGGTGCTATTTCCTGAAATGGGAAACCTGGAGGAAGAACAGTCTTAAGAGAAAGATCAAGAGTTTTAATTTTGGACTGAGTAAGTCTGAAATGGCTGAGACTATGGCAAGTTTGCAGTTGGAAAGGAAGAAATGGAGACCAGAAGATAGGTTTAGGTTGGATTCACCAATTTGTGTAGTGGGATGCTGTGGATGAACACTTAAAATTCGAGGGGATTTTGGCTGCTGCTTTTATATCTCTGATCCAGGGCTATGCTTTATAAACTGAAGATTACGATCCCTTAGTGGCTCATGAAATCAATTTTTTTTTACCTCATTGGCTTTATTTTTAAAAATGACATAGAGTTTAAAAATCATGATATACCACTAATAGTAAGTATAATTTAAATAAGTTTTTTATGTATCTATATGTAAATAGACATATACAAACACACACATACATACATTAGTGTGGGTGGGTATGTATACATGTAAGCTTCTTTTTTTTTTTTTTTAAAGATTTTATTTATTTATTTGACAGAGAGACAGAGATCACAAGTAGGCAGAGAGAGAGGCAGAAGCAGGCTCCCCGCTGAGCAGAGAGCCCGATGCGGGGCTCGATCCCAGGACCCCGAGATCATGACCTGAGCCGAAGGCAGAGGCTTTAACCCACTGAGCCACCCAGGCGCCCCAAACATGTAAGCTTCTTGGGAAGATCTTTTTTTCCTTTTAATTATTGATGTATATCCATTGCCTAGAATAGTATATAATAGGCACTCACTAAAAATTAATTGAATGAATAAATATGTGGACATGTACATAGGTATACATTTCATTGGATTGTGATGTAAAATCTATTTTTTATCATATTTATTTTGCTAATTTCAGATTTAAAGAAAATTTGTGGGAAAAGTCAAAGATATCTTTTATCATTTACCCAGATTCCCCAAAAAGTTAACATTTAGATTTATTTATTTTAGAGAAAGAGTGTGTGTGGGAGTGGGGGGTGGGGCAGAGGGAGAGGATATTAATTAAAACCCAGATGCTATGAGCAGACTTCCTGCTGAGTATGGAACCTAATTGGGGCAGGGGGTGGATCTCATGACCCTGAGATCATGACTTCGGCTGAAACCAATAGTCAGATGCCCAACTGACTGAGCCACCCAGATGCCCCCAAAAGTTAACATTTAGCTACATTTGCTTTCTCTCTCTATCTCTCCCTATATGTAATATATCTATATATCTATAATTATATATGTAATATGTTTTCTGAACCATTCAAACGTTGCAAACATAATGCCATTTTACTGCTAAATCAGGATTTCATCTTAAAAGCAATAATTATCTTAAAGAACCACGATGTAATTAACATTGAAATGGTACTGTTATCTACCATAGTCTAATCCATTCCTGCCTGTTTACTTTTGGGACATAACTAGATGATTACCCAAATGAAACTTAAATGAAACTATTGATGTGGTCATTGATAAATTTCCAAGATTAAGGGGAAAAAATCAACCCTGAAATCTTGTATTAAATATTTCCTGAGTCAAAGGTCAGGGAGGGAGATAATTACAGGATGGACAACTGGGGAAAATAAGAACAAATTTCAACTGCACTGAATTTATAATGATTAGAGAGAAGTGTGTGTGTACAATATTTTTCATATGCCCCTCTAATCCCCCCACATATGCACACAAGGAACCAAGTTTACACACACAGATGGGTGTAATAGATAAAGCCTTACTAGAGGGATTGGAAGGGTGTCAGACTGCTCCCCACTGCTGGTCTTCACAGTACACGAATATCCAATTTTAGAGATTCATTCCCCTGCAAAAATGATCTTTGGGCCATTTTTCCCTTAGGTTTCCTCTTCAAAAATCCCAGCTGAAATATTCTGTTCCTTCTCTGAATTTTCAAATGCTTTGTCTAAGTTACCACTTATGCTTGAGGACGGGATTCTCACTGTCATTTATGTAGTGCTCATAGCAACCAGCACAGGGCCTGGAACATACTGGGTGGTCTACAGAGTACGTTCAAATATAACTTGCCTGGGAATGTTGGAAACCAAAGTCACTCATGTCGAGGGCATCCAGACTGGTCTCGTCCTGCAAGGAAAGACAGAGGGAACCCTGAGGATCCCAAATTGCCCTGGACTATCAGAATATTAACAGGGTATTAAAAAGAAGTCACTAAAGTGAGAGCATCAAAATGATAACATCAGAACATCTTATACCCATTCCAACTTCATTAAATAACCTCACACTTGTCACTTAATTTTAAGAACTTCATCTTAGTTCTCTCAATCACTAATTATCAAGGTTGGATTGAGCATTCTCTAAGATTCTTTCCCTCTGGACTCTCCTCCCTGCTATACTTAGGAGTGGTACAGGGAAACCTTTGTTATTACTTGTCATCACACTGTATCTCTTTCTACTATCACTCCATTCCTTAAAACACTGTATGATTCTCCATTACCTACAGGATCAAGTTCAAACCCCTTCAGCTGACTTTCAAGACCCTCCCTCATCTGTACATCTTGCCTACTTTTTCAGATTATTTTTCATCAGCCCCCTATTTTAAATACCCATTTGCAGCCAAAATTGGTCTATTTTTTCATTCCCCCAAGTCTTTTGATTTGTTTGACTTTGCACCTTTACCCAAGTTATTCTATCCACACAGAATTTCCAAATCCAATGGTCGAACCTTGAAATCCCCCATTCTTCTAAACCAAGTTCAACTACGACTTTTCCTACAAAGTCTTCAATAGCAGAAGTGATGCCTTTTTCTTTGAATTCTTATTGAATCTCTCATTTGTATCAACCCCAACTCTTTCATATTGTCTTTTATTTGTGTACTCATGCTACTGATATCTCCAAAGTTGCATGCTCTTTGAGGATGCCGATCATGACTTAGAAATCTTTATATCTTTATATATAAGCCTATCAAAGTGATTTGTAGCAAAATGGTAGAAGAGAACCAGCTTGGTACTGTTGTACCAAGAGCTTCAAAGACTTACCTCATTTATTATTTATAACAATCCTATGGAGGTACTTTATCCACAGAAAAGTAAGTCACAGCTAAACAAGAATTCATGCCCAGTTGTGTCTGATTCTAAAGTTTGTGAATTTCCCTACCAGAAAGCATCTAACCTATATAGTATTTGCTCAATAAATATTGATGAACACATGGTAAATGGCAGAGCCAGCCAGCGCTCACCAAATATTCATGCACTTGTGTGTATTTTCCAGTCCTTCTTGCAATTAGGTTGAGGCCACATGACTGAGTTCTGCCAAAGTGAAGATGGAGACCATTGCTTGAGATGGCTGCAAGGTAGTGGATCACTCTGTACCATAATCAGATGGTATTGTGACAGGAAATGAACTTTCATTAGTTAAGTTACTGAGATTTTGAAAATTTGTCTGTTGCTGGTTACTCTGAATAATAAGGAGACTGAGCAAATGAGCGCAATTAATATCATGATATATAATTTCAAGAGGGTCTCTTGCATTGATTTAGATGTCCATTTACTCATTCCTTGACATCTCATTGCTGCTCTTAGAAGGGTCCGTTAAAACCACTGCTGTTCTTGAGTAGATGCTAATGAATCTTTAGTCCTTGAGCACATGTATTGAGAAGTATGACCTTAAGACTTATGTATATAGACTCTCATATATACATTTATATAACTCTCATGTTAAATGAGCATGACTTTTGAAATGTATTCTATCCCTAGCTGTTTACTTAGTGAAGTTAGTCATTTTTCCTTTGACCCTGGATACAAACAGCCAAGATGTGACCTTTTTGTTACTTTTACAAAATAAAAATCCCTACAGTCATTTTAAGTCAGAGAGTCTCATTTTAATAATAACGTAATATTCATCTAATAACACTCTAAATTCGATATAAATTTGAGAGGTCTCCCTTTTCCCAATCTCAGGTCGTTTGTGGATGGGAAGTCATCATCAGGAAGGGGTGGTTGTCTGATTCCTTATTCCCTTCCTTTACCTCCCTGATCCTCCAGGGTTGGGGCCCAGGAAGGGAACAACGGAAAGGGAGACAAAGAATGTTCTGACTTGATTGAAACTATAGTGAGTATATGCAGTGTTCTTTTGTGGTGAAAGATTCAGCTGATTTCATTCCTCTTGTGGACACTTGCATGGGTCCTTCAGAGATTTCTTCTCCTACCCCTGAAGAAATTTATCCTCTAATTCCACGAAACCAGCAGACACATCTCTGTTCCTACTTATCATCAGAAGCTCCCTCTTTAGCCTCTGGAGTCTGGCCATTCACCTCCACTCTCTTTCTGCTGAGCTGGAACTTTTAATGGGACTTTAGTTGACCCCACATTGTTTTTCCCCTCACATGACCAGTCCATGGGAAACACTCATCCATCATTAGTCCCTCCAAACTCTTCTTTACTCAGAGCTCCTGGCCAGCTAATCTCTTACATATTATATATATATGTGTGTGTGTGTATATATATATATATGTGTGTGTGTGTGTGTGTGTGTGTGTGTGTGTGTGTGTATTTGTTTGTTTGTTTTTACTGGACTCAAATACTGGCCCAGCAAGTCCACAAACTTCAGGGGTAACTTAAAGCTCTGAGTGATCTCCTTAAAACCTCCTTTTGAATGTAAGGTAAAGGGGAAAGCACCCCTACTTTGAAGGGGAAACATAAAACCCAGTAACACTTTTCAAAATTCTTTTCCCCAAATCTCCTTATTTAACTCTAAAAAAGCTAACCCTTTATACAATATAAGAGGTATATGAGTTGTATAACTATTACCTGACCATCTCCTTTGGATACTTCTCTCCTTATGGAATCTCCTATCATAATGCTTCAGATAACATTTCCACTTTAATGTTTAGTTAAATATACATACGATTGCTGAGGTCAAATCTAAGAAGTGGAATTTTTTCCACTTCTTAGTGGGAGGGAAGAGGTTAGTGGGAAGAGGGAGGGTTACTTTTTACTTTTGTACTGTTTGATTTTTTAACAAGCTTCATGTGTTTTGTAAAAATTATTTAATAAAAATTACCTTTTGGGGTCAAAATGTAAGTGTTATGAAGTCCAGCTTATAATTCCTGCCAGGTATATTATTACTTCCATTAATTTATTGCCAGAACAATTATTTTAAAAATTGACTTTCCTACAAGAAACTTTCAAGAAATAAGAGATACAGAAAAGATAACAATGAACGACAACTCCCATAAAATCATGATTCTCTGCAATTTTTCTGCAACTAGAAAGCAGCTGACTTGGGGCTCTCTGGCACAATCAGACAGCTGATTTCAAGTATGTGGCATTTTAAATAAAAACTCTTGTGTTTTCCATCTGAGAGAGATTTTTCATGTCACTATAAAATGTCTGGATCAAAGATGTCAAAATTAACATAGTTTTACAATGTAGTATAATATTTATACCATGTATTTCTGGAGGACAAAAAAAAAGATCATTTTAACTTTTAACTTTTTAACTTACCCCCACCATCACCAGCACTGGTCCCCATATTAATGAGCATATAGTACATGCTCAACAAATATTCACCATAGCATTTTTCAAAGAGAAGCTTGGTGCCATCTCTGCCACATGCCCCCAAACTGGCCTCCTGACATGATCCATCACAGAAACATCTGGATTTCTTTTTTTTTTTTTTTAAAGATTTTATTTATTTGACAGAGAGAAACACAGCGAGAGAGGGAACACAAGCAGAGGGACTGGTAGCAGGAGAAGCAGGCTTCCCGCAGAGCAGAGAGCCCGATGCGGGGCTCGATCCCAGGCCCCTGGGATCTGACCTGGGCTAAAGGCAGACGCTTAACGACTGAGCCACCCAGGCGCCCCGAAACATCTGGATTTCTGATCTGTCTGCTCTGTGGTTCCACAGCAGAGAGCTTTTCCCAGCCTGGATTCACTTGGAGCAATCCTACTAAGGACAAACAGTCATTACCCACTTCCAATTTTCTAACTTTGAAAAGAGGAGTTATTTCCTGTCCTCTTTTTATATGTGTGGGAAAAGAAATGATTAGATTCAGACACATTTTTTCATAGTATTTCAGAATAAGAAAAACATGTCCCCTCTAAATTAGAATCCTAAGAACTGATTCACTGAATATGGTGAGCCACAATGACTTCATAGAGCAATTATGGGATCACAAGAAACCAGAAAACACCGCCTCAGCTGCCTCCCTCAAAATTATAAAAACCCAGGTCCTATTTTAGTACACACCCCCTGACTCTACTTCTAACACTCATCTTGAGTTGGGTGATAAATATCTATTAAAACCACAAGGCTGTGAGTGACTACGTCTGCCTTCTGCTCCTTGTGGCTTCCAACCCACCCAAGCAAAGGTGACATCGGCAGACAGTGGTTGATGGGATGGTTGCTAAAAGTGAGCCAACTCCCAAACACACCCAGCAATAACTCCCCGCTCTGGAGAAAAATGCCTGTCAGACTTCCAGATGGAGCTGAGCTTCAGCAACCACAGCAGAGCCTGGAAGGAGGAGGGAGGCTGTGAGAGCCGAGTCTCCAAGGATGGGGTTCATCTGTGTCAGGACAGATGCTCGCGTGTCCCAGCAGAAGCCAAGTTCTTGAAGGGAAAAGCGTGGGCAGAGGGAGACTGTATGTTAGGGGAATGTCCTCTCTAATTGTAAGTATAGATCCAATCATAGAGTAAATCTTGCATCCTTCCGGGTCAAACAATGAAACACTGCCTCATTGGTCTTTGGAATAATCTGGACATTCGGGTAACTGGCTGCTATCCTTAGGTCGAGATCCCAGAAGCGGACTCCAAAGTAAAGTTTCCTAAGGTTTATTAGGAAGCGTATTTAAAAAACAACCAGTAGAGGCACAAGAAAAGGAAAAAGGAAGGAAAGGAAGTTGTCCTAGAGAGGGTAAATGTGGCTCAGTCCTGCAGGGGGAGCTGTAGAGACAGTGCAACCACTCCGAGTCCAGGGGCCAGAGAACCGGTGGATTCAGACAGCTGCATCCATCTTTACCCGTCAAGGACTGCTCTGGGTTGGCGGAAGAGGGGGATCTAAGTTGTCAGGCACTTGTAGCTCTCAGAGTGTGCAGATGAAACAAAGTTGACAAAAGCAACACCATTGGTCCTCAGACACCCGTACAGGTTGTCGAGAGTGAAAGCAGATGGGGGCCACAGACAGGAAATGGCAAAGGAACCAAAGGGATGTGGGTGGACCAGTGACAGCATGTTCTTTAGAGAGACCGTAGCCTGCAGAATTTGCCTAGTGCCTTCTCGGGAAGAAAGTGTGACCTCTGTTCACAAAAACACAAGCCATCTGTGCTCATCTAACAAGGAGCCCTTGGGCTACTCATCAGAACTAGTTTTTGATATAATTGCCCCATTCTTGCAGGCTTATAAAAGTCCCCCCCCCAAAAAAAAAAAGTTTCCCCAGACTAGTCTTTTTATAGCCCTACCGGTGACCTGCTCTTCCTTTTGTCCTCTCTTCCTCACTGTCTTCTCCACTTTTCTTTCAATATTTCTCTTCCCTCTCTTTCTTTCTTTTTTTTTTTTTTTAAAGATTTTTTATTTATTTGACAGAGAGGAACACAGTGAGAGAGGGAACAGAAGTAGAGGGAATGGTAGCGGGAGAAGCAGGCTTCCCACCGAGCAGGGAGCCTGAAGTGGGGTTCGATCCCAAGACCCTGGGATCATGACCTGAGCCCAAGGCAGACGCTTAACGACTGAGCCACCCAGGCGCCCCTCTTCCCTCTCTTTCTTCCCCTCCTGCTTTTCCAACTGGAACATCATTGTCTTACCTTGGGCTGCTTCTGATTCCACCTAAACACAATAGTTCAGATACCAAAAACGAGTTGATATAAAAAAAATATACAATGAAAATAAATGTGCACATTTTCCCCCATTAAATCAATTATTCGAGGAGAGGAAAATCTCTGGGAAACTGACAGAGTGATATTTGATTCAAAATGTCATTTAAACTCCTCAAGGTTTAATAAGGTGATTGTTTCCCTATACCTATAACATCATTTAAAAAACAGGCTAGTTAAGTGCTTTGTGGTACAATTTTATTTCTAGAGCTATTTGTTTATTTAGTGGTGGCTTTTTGTTTCAGATGGAGGTATTACCATGTGAAGACATTTCATGAGCCTGTCTTTTTAGCCAAAGTAAAACCTGAGAGTTTCAAACGTTCTTTGAAAGTCTGATGGAGACTAGCTGGAGATCAGCGATGTTTCCCCCTACTTGTATTCACACAAATTTGAGATGAGATAGCCATATCCTGCCATATTCCTGTCCTTATTAATACCTGCACCTACTTTGAATCTGTCCCTCAGAATAATGGTGAAGGGAGAGTGAATATGTTTGGAAGACTGTATCACGGTAGTTATAAAGGATGCATTATTAGCAACTCCTCCAAATTAGAACCCAAAGAATTGATTTATGAAATGTTGTGAGGCTAAGGCATAGACACATCCCCCAAAAATATGGACTTTGTTGCCTTTCTAAGCATGCTAAGATACTAAGAACTACAGAATAACTAATTTATACTTTTAACAAATTTGCTTTGCAAATCAATGGGTAAAAAGAAATATAGGTCTTGGCTTTACTTATTTTTTTCACCGTGCCCTAAAGTTTTAGTTTTTAGTTCCAAGGAAGATCTTTTTATCCCAACCATAAAAGTACAGTTAAAAAACAAATAATTGGTTGTTAAATATGTACTGTTGAAAGGTACAACATAAATAAGACATAGATCTTGGCCTTGGGATGCTTATACACTAAGGAAATAAAATATACACTCATGACATAATTGGAGAGTAATGAACATCTACAAGTGAAAAATAATACTGACGGTAATTCAGAGTTAGAAAACAAAACAAATCCAATGTGGTTAGTATAAGAAGCAAGAAACTCTGCCTGATGATGAGACGTAGTCACGGGCTAGAGCGGTGTTTCTTATGTGCCAAGCCTACATTTACTTAAGTTGGAAAGTAGGACTGAAAGAGTCCTTACTTTTTTTTTTTTTTTTTACTTGAATTTACTACTTCCCCACAGTATCAGGACCTGCTGAACTTAGAACATGGGGAAGTTTCCATGGCTTCTTATTACAAGTTCTCATGGACTCTTTTTAGTATTTGATTTTCATTCGTACAAATTCTATCTAGTGGGCAATAATGGGGTGATGCATAAAGGTAAATAGCATCAGGACACCTGAACAGGCTGTATGGTGTGGGTTGGGGTGGGGAACAAGGATGCCCAGATCAGCATGAACATGTGCCTAGCCCCTATCTCTCATCATCCCAGGACGAGTTGTGCTAGGGCAAAGTGATGCTGTTAGACTCCACAACTGTGCTCTGGGGGAGGGGTCTTGTCCTCCTACCTTCTTATACAGAAGAGAACTAAAAACAGCCTTGGTTGAGGAATAAGCAGACAGGCCATCTGCCTATAAGTTCCAGCTGGAGGCAAAGTTGTCTGAGCGCGTCAGCTTGTGCACCTGGAGACGTTGTGAAACATTGCATTCAGGCTGCAACATGGGCACAGAGCGAATGCGGTCCCATGAAAAGTTGAGTTGGGCACAGGCTCTGCCATTGGGGAATGGGAAGCCCTTCGTCTTGGCGAGCCCATTGCCTGGCAACTGACCTCCAGGCATTCACTGGATAATCTTCCTTGCCTCACCACCATAGGGCATATTTATTTAAAAGAAATGGTCAGCATGCATTTCACAACTGTTTCACTGGGAGTGGGAAACGTACTGTATTCCTTTTTAGCCCCCAACGGCTAGCACCTTGCTGAATATGCCATATGCATTCTAACAAACCTTTTCTTAATATTACAGGGACCCAGCACTGGGCTCACTCTGGAGCATTTTGCGTCCTCTGCCACAGCTGGTAAGCTGATGTCACAGATGAGACTCATCTGTCTCTAATGCAGCAAGATAGAATCCTTACCAGAAAGGTTTCACTGTTGGTCTTTGTATCAACAATTCAGTAACTGAACTCAACACCATTGGCTTTTCATCACATCTCTTTGCATTTTCCCTTGGGGAAGCCTAATTCTACTGCACTGGGGATCATATATTAAAGTAATAATGATAAAAGCAGCGCAAGGTGTTTACTGAATGCTGTGTGTCAGGCATTGCCCTGAATGCATCACTTACGTTATCTTAATTTTTCGAAGAAACCAGTAACTTGGTTATTATTGTGTCCTATTTTATTATGGAGAAAATTAAGTGGGAAAGTAGAGATGTAAATCTTTACTTGTAATGAGTTTTCTGTTCTTCTTGGCATTATCTGGCAAAGAAGGCACTATAGACCAAAGCTTTTAAGCCATAAGGATTAGTGACTCTTACCTCTTATTGTATCTCCAAAACCAAAGTTCCATTAGGGCTTGTCTGCCTTGCTCCCCAATCTAGCTTCAGTGATGAGATCAGAGCTTGGCATGAAGTAGATGCTCAATAAAATCATATAATCAATGAGTCCTCCAAAGCTTCCTCTTTCAAAACAACAGTTATGTACCTTGCTTCCCGTGCAATGCTTGATAGAAGGCAAGAATGGTTAAAGAGGCAAAATCTGCTTTTAGGTCCACCCCGCCTCTGCTCCTTGTGGGCTTTGTCCCTCAACACCTGCTGGTTTAGCATCCTTACTTTGCCTCTTCCAACATTTCTCCTTAGCTAGGATGTAAAATAAAGAACAATGAACTTACAATTTAAAAAGTCTCCATTAAAAGCCCCACCCCTACCATTCCCCAGCCATGTGAATTTAAGCAAATCAGTTGAGTTTCTTAGACTCTCTTAAAGACCTTAATCCCTATCTCATAGAAATGTGAAAAAAAAAAATTATAGGGGTGCCTGGGTGGCTCAGTGGGTTAAAGCCTCTGCCTTTGGCTCAGGTCATTATCTCAGGGTCCTGGGATCGACCCCACATCGGGCTCTCTGCTCAGCGGGGAGCCTGCTTCTCCCTCTCTCTCTGCCTGCCTCTCTGCCTACTTGTGATCCCTCTCTCTCTGTCAAATAAATAAATAGAATCTTTTTAAAAAGTTAAGAAATTTTTTTTAAATTATAAACTTCAAAGTCATATGCATGTTATGAGTTATCACTCACTATTGTCAAGGATCTATTAAACTAGCTCAAATGAAAGTGTTTATCAGGGATAAATATTTCAGGGGTGGAATGTAATCTTTCTGATTAGATTATGAATCTTTTGTTAATATAGTCTAACACGAATAATTACTTTTACAACCTCTCCAAATGGTAACTTAGAACATTTCCAATTCTTTTTTTTTTTAATATTTATTTATTTATTTATTTGACAGAGAGGAGAGAGATCACAAGTAGGCAGAGGCAGGCAGAGAGAGGGAGGGAGGCAGGCTCCCTGCTGAGCAGAGAGCCCCATGCGGGGCTCGATCCCAGGACCCTGAGATCATGCACGACCTGAGCCGAAGGCAGAGGCTTCAACCCACCGAGCCACCCAGGCATCCCAAACACTTCCAATTCTAAAAAAAAAAAAAAACCTAGACTGAGCCCTAATCCAATGTGATATCCTAATAAAAAAGGGGAATTTGGACACAAACATATGCATAAAGGGAAGACAATATGAAGATCCTGATAGAAGAAGGCCAACTTCAAGCAAAAGAGAAAGGCCTGGAACAGATCCTTCCCTCACAGCTCTCAGAAGGAACCAACTCTACCACAACCTTGATTTCAGACTTCTAGTCTCCTGAACTAGAACTGTGAGACAGTAAATTTCTGTTGCTGAAGCCACCCGGTGTGGTACCTTGTTATGGCAGCCCTGGAGATGAATACAAACACCTAGTATACAGATAAATTAGTTTTAGAATTTCTCATACCTACCTCCACGAGAAACAAATTTAATTTAACAAACAGAATATAAGGTTTATGTATGGCTGTTTTTGTCTCTAGCTTTATAGTATTCAGTCAAGATACTGTTTTTTAAATAAGTTCCTTTTTTTTACCTATGCCTTTAATGCGGTTACATTATATATTTGTAATAGATTAATTCATCAGACTGAATTCCATCCTAGGATCCTTCAACATCCTGGCTGACTTTTTTAAATGTGCATATAATAAATGATTTTGAAAGAAGAAAAATCAACACTTTCAATTCTATTTTCAACCTTCCTGATTTGAATTACTTTTACTGTGCGTTTAATTTAATTTATTTCTTAAATTCCAGTGTTGTTAACATACAGTGTTATATTAGTTTCTAGGCATACAGCATCCTCAACGATTCATACATTACTCCATGTTTATTGTGCTAAGTGTACTCTTTAATCCCCATCACTTATTTCGCATCCCCACAAGCGTGTGGAATGTAGCCTATCCCTCTATTTTTCAGGTAAACCCAAAAAGGCAACCATCAGCTCTGACAATTTATTTTGGTCAACTTAGAGTTGGATTGCATCTCTTATCCATTAATAAACATAACATCTCTTGTGAACATAACTAGTAAAGCAGGTATCAAATGGTTTCATCCAACTCTGCAGGTGGCATCTAGAGTCAAGACAGACCATATGACCCATTCAACAGAAATTACTTGTCCCTACTACCACCTTTCCCCACACATACACTCTGTAAAAGATGACGTCAAATAAAAGTTTTCTTTCAGTAACTCAAGCCCTATAAATAATCTCAAAAGACACACTAGAAATTTAAGAGAAGGAAAAAATATGTTTCCTTATTTTTTCCTTCTCCTCTAATAAAACAGAAAGCCACTGCTTTGCTTGAGGGGACTGGAACAAATCTCACTGCATGCCCAAGAGAGCTCTGGGTGATGAATATTTAACAGACAGGTCAGCTGTAAACAGCTGTAACTCCCTGGTGAATCACTCGATTCAGACACCCAAGCAATCTCGTCATTGAGGTCCCGCCTTCAGGTCTTGGGGCTTCTCCTTGCCTTCCAACATTAAGCTGTTTACAGCCTCCTTCATATTAAGACTTCTCTGCCCATGTAGCTCAGAGGGTGATAGATGGTGTTGGATTTTGTTTGTCTCTATTGATCTGATTCACCCCACACTCACATTCCCTCTCATTTGGCTGCAATCTACTTGACACATATGTGTTCTTCATTCACTGTGCAGACCACTGCTCTTTTCTAGCATTCTAGCTGGTCTGTGTACCCCCGACTCTATCAAGCATGGGCCCCAGTTTGTCTTTTAAATAAGGAAATTAGGGGCACCTGGTGGCTCAGTGGGTTGAAGTCTCTGCCTTCGGCTCAGGTCATGATCTCAGGGTCCTGGGATCGAGCCCTGCATCGGGCTCTCTGCTCCGCGGGGAGCCTGCTTCATGCTCTCTCTCTGCCTGCCTCTCTGCCTTCTTGTGATCCCTCCTCTCTGTCAAATAAATAAATAAAATCTAAAAAGAAAGAAAGGATGGAGGGAAGGAAGGAAGGAAGGAAGGAAGGAAGGAAGGAAGGAAGGAAGGAAGGAAGGAAAGGGAAAGGGAAAGGGAAAGGGAAAGGGAAAGGGAAAGGGAAAGGGAAAGGGAAAGGAAAGGAAAGGAAAGGAAAGGAAAGGAAAGGAAAGGAAAGGAAAGGAAAGGAAAGGAAAGGAAAGGAAAGGAAAGGAAAGAAGAAGGAAGGAAGGAAGAAAGAAATTAAACCGCGTTCTCTGCTGATGTCAGATTTTGTTTCCCGTACTTGTAACTCAGGGCATTTTGGTCAGATCTACCTCAAGCCTTGGCAAAGTGGTATGTGAGTAGGAAGATCACACAGATGAGTTAACAATGGGACCAGTGCTACGTTCTAGTGGAGAATTCTAGAGAACTGCACGTACATTTTTCCCCCTGAGGCCATGGCTCGATGCCCACCTTCTCCCTGCTCCTGCAAAAGAACGAAGAGCTCACAAAGAACAACTGAATACCATTTGAGATTAATTGCTACCTGGCATTCAAAACAGGAAGGAAATCCTCAAGATTCAAGCTAAGAGTGATTAGCAAAGGCATAATAGTTTAAAAACCTCAGGGACCCACAAACACATGTTGGTCCTCCATTTGGAGGACTTGGAAAGAAACTCAAGAGGCCTGTGAATCTGACTCTCGGCCCTTCACTCCAGAGCAGTTACCTCATTTCAAGATGGCCCCATGGGAGGAGGTTCAGTTTTTTACACAGTAGCTCCACCAATAACATTCATGCGAAGCAACATTAATATTGACATGCTGCACTTACTCCATAGTCAGCCCACTCCCTCCTAAGAGCTAACCCAGTGCTATTTAGGAAAAGGTACCTAGGAAAAGTATGTTCTTCTTTTAAATCCAACCTTAATATCATGTGTTACATTTATTCTCCTTTCTTTTTGTTTTCCTCAAAGGAGATGGGGCCCATTTTATCACCATGAATGCCTTCCTTTTTTTAAGTATCACAAATCCTAACATTGGTCTCTCTTCAGTTCTTTCTTGTTCCAGTTTAGTTGCTCAAATCTTTGGTCCTATCTTTGTGAGGCTTCTTTCTCCTACCTCATTCCCACCTTCACGTCTTGGATTCTGTACAAACTCTGTGACACTGTTATGCAATGACCAGAGACCAACAGAACGTTCTGGTAATTTCTGGCTAATTTGGAAACCCTAAGAGTCTGCCTTGGGTTGCTAAATTCTTCACTCCTTAATCCTCCCTCGAACACTCCTTTGGTTTTTCTAAAAGTTGCCCAACGTTGCTGATTCACATTCAGATATTCAGTGTGCAGGCACTAAACAGCAAATGACATTTCTACCGGCTTCACTCAAGGAGAGTGAGCTGACTTGCAGAACAGTGATGGGGTGAGGCTCTACCTCCAGATTGTCTTGCCAAACGCCAACTGCCCTCTTGTTCTCTACTGACAAACTGATTCTCAAGAAGGGATTCAAAACTCCTTCTCAAAATCACAACACTAAAGTGTTGCCTATCTTTGAGTGAGTCACACTTTTATAGGGTCCAAAGCTTTCAACTAAATCAATGTGCTCCCTACAAACAAAAGTGTTTGGAAGACAAAATGAGGTAGGCCTTTCCTCTACTTTCATGCCAACTTTGCCTCCATATAATGCCACTTTTACCAAGTGTTCACTAGGTTTCAAGCACTTTAAGTGAGTCCATGCCCACAGAACTGCACTGGACCTTGTATGAAGCCACTTCCAGTGTGAATATTCTCTCTGCTCCACCTCTGCTCTCCCCAGCTTTTCTGGTCTCAGGACAATTCTTTCCAAAAATGGCCCCAATTCTCCACCTTTCCCTATGTTCATGCCCTTCGCAGGGGGACTTTGTAATTCCTCCTGTTAAGAAATGGAGTTTACTCCCTCACCCACCTGGAATCAGGGCTGACTTTGAGACTTACTTTGCAAATGAAATGACAGTGTGCAAGTCTAAGCCCCAAGAGGTTGTGCATCATTTTCCTCACTCTTGAAACTGTAAATTCATAAGGTAACAGACAAGATGGAACAGAGCTCAATTATCTCAGCTGAAGCTACCCAGACCAACTACCCCGCATCCAACCTGCCTACACAACTACAGACACCAGAATGAGTCCAATTAGGATCAGCCAAGCCTGGTCCTGATTAATGGAGATGACCCACTCACCCATGGGTTCGTGAGAAATAAGAAATGGTTGTTGTTTTAACCCACTAAATTTTGGGGTGGTTTTTTATACAAAATAGCTCATGGATATACATTGCATACTCTGGTTCTTATTTCCTGCTTTTCACCGTAATGAGTGAGCCTTTTTCTCCCGTATTTGATCCCTGCCGTGCTGAAGAATATGACATCTCTAACTACGGGCCTCCCGCTCTATAACATTGGATAAAACGTACTCCATTGTGCAACCACTGCTCTCAGTGCTCTGCTTCCCAGGGAAAGGACTCAGACACCCAGACCAGATGAGTACTTACTGTCCCCTTCCACAACCCCTGTGAAACTGCTCTTTTTTTCTGTGTTTCCTCCTCCTGGGAGCATCACCTCCAACTCTCTAGTTAGTCATGCACGCCACAACCAACGAGTAACCCAGGTCTCCTTCTCCCTCATCCCTTTGAGACCACATCCTTCCATTTTTTATGACCTTATACCATCTTTCAAAGCCATCCCCTGTGTCCCCTGTACCCCCACTCCCATGAGGGCTCCACCTACCAGCAATCATAACCACACGGCAAGTTCCCAAGGAGGATTTGCTGAGTGACTCTCAAGGATAAGCCATTCACCAACTCACATCTTTCTTTGATCAGGTCATCGAAGAAAAGTTTGTAAAATATTATTGTTTTATATCTCCCCTTGCATTCTCCCCAGTCAACAATAGCTTTGGTAAAATCATCTTTTGTTGCCATTGGATTCTCTTTTTAATAGTAGGTCGCATTATTTGTTAATAAAAAAAATAATTGTAGGTCCCACGATGAAAAGTTGAAGATGTCCACAGGCTGTCTTAATTTTCACTCTAAATAATAATGAGTTGAATACATTTGGGCTTAGTATGAGCATTACACAGGAATCAAATGGAAGGCAAGTTTACAAGGAGGGCCAATCTATCTGTCAGTAATCATGCCCAACCCCTTGGTTTCAAGTTTTTCATGTTTAACTTAAATAGCTCAAAATCATGTCATTAAAGGCATTTGGCTTCCCATGCATCACCTGCTCTGACCTCTGCCCTGGCCACATTCTCACAGGGACATGATGATGGCTACACCAGTGAGTTTCAGACAAAAGGGATTGTATTGTTGCAGAGGGCTGGGTGGACAGCATCCTGGATATAAACCACTGTTTCTTCATGACACTTCAAATCCTCCCAGATGGATCTGTAACTGGCAAGATGCCAGAAGGAGGCTGCTCTCTCCTCTGAGGTTTATAGCTTATGGACTGAAGCACTCACTGCCCACTCTTCTCTTTTCTGCAAGGTGCTCACTGACTATTAAAATCAGGCTGGGGCGCCTGGGTGGCTCAGTCATTAAGCGGCTGCCTTCGGCTCAGGTCATGATCCCAAGGTCCTGGGATCGAGCCCCGCATCAGGCTCCCTGCTCTGCAGGAAGCCTGCTTCTCCCGCTACCACTCCCTCTGCTTGTGTTCCCTCTCTCACTGTGTTTCTCTCTGCCAAATAAATAAAATCTTTAAAAAAAAAAATAATCAGGCCTTCACCTTTGAAGTGGACTATAGGAATCTCAGCCCTTGTTGGGAAACAATGATTATCCCAAACTGGCTCCATGGAATGTGTCTAAATCCAAATGTGCATGATTTTTGTAACCCTAAATATCTGAATAATCTTGGCACTCGGGAAACAATGACTGCAGGGCAATTCAGAAGGAGGTGGTACACAAAGTGAAAACACTGGGCACTGGCTAAGGCTCAGGAGGAAGCTCCTAGTCCCAGCCCTGAAGAACTTGAAGAGCTGCTGTCCTCATTGGCCCGTGCTCGGAGGTGAGGATTCTCCCTCCAGATCCTGATTTTTCCATACCACTGCAGAGAATACCCAATCTCTTCGCATACATTTTTTTCAATCATCCTCATGACAATATTGCAGTTTCAGTATAATTATCATTTTTCCCATCTTATGAACGGAGATAAGGTACATTTAAGATGTACCTTAATAAACATCTTAATAAACATAAAAATGTATCTTAATAAACATAAGATACATTTAAGGCTAATGTAAGGCAATAGGTTGTCCAATATTGT
>CM053608.1:109084011-109124473 GCA_028646535.1 Procyon lotor
CCTGTAGAGAGTGGGAAATAGACACAGGGATGTCACTGTGAAGAGATATGTCCAAGGTCAAATACCTAACGAGTGTCAGAGTTTGGGTTGTCCCCAAGTTTGATGATTCAAAGCTTGTTTTGTTTGATTTTAGCTCACTTCCCCCTCATTTCTACAGGTCAGCCCCCTTTGTAGCCTTTGGGAACCTAAGGATTTAGAGAAGGATCTAGAGTCAGAGCTTTATTCCCTTGATCCCATACACATCCATTCTCTCCTCTTCCTCCCTCAGGGAGAGACTGCAGCCGAACTTGTGTGCAGTTGGCTGTTTAGTTCCATGAGTCCTACTTTTCTGACAGCAATGTAACCTGCCAAATTATCTTCTCTAGGAAGAGATTGACGTCATCAAAGTGCCAGATCTGACTATCCTTTGAGCTGGATCTTTCCATCTTCATTGCACTAGCACTGAGAACAGCTTTCTTAGGGGCTTTCCACTAAATGTGGAAATAAGCTTGCAGACAGAAGCATTTTACTCCCTCCAACCCCCATCAGTAGCCACTTATTTGGAAAATTAAAATTTTTGATCTTTCCCTAGAAGATTCTGGTCCTCGGCTTATCACTGATGGCGAAAGTTCAGATAACAACAATGAATATTTTGCACTACACCCAGTGCTCCATGCAGTACGAAATAACAATGAATCTTGTAACACTGAAATAAATAAATAAATAAAATTAAAAAAAAAACAATGAATATTTATTGGGCATCTGCTAAGTTATTAGTCACTGTGCTAACCACTTTAATATATACTTTATTTAACTCTCATAATAATCTAATAAACTAACTGTTGTTGTTATTGTACACATTAGGTTAAGGAACAAAAGAGTTCACCTGTCATCATACAGCTAATAAAGGGGCAAACTTGAGATTCGAACCTGGATTTTCCAAAGGCAAGTCCCACTTTCAATTTTTACCCTGATCAGAAGACATGTGATTTAGTAATGAGCACTGTTTAAGATTCTAAAAAAAAATCCATACTCTTTGAGCTCAAATTTTATTCCTATGTGTTTATTATAAAGAAATAATCAGAGGTAATCTTAAATATGTACACACAAGTTAAAATATAATAGTTACTTTTAATTGCACAGATCTAACAGCAAAAGCATTTAAATAACTTTTGCATATGCATTGTTTAATATTATGAAGTTGTGTTTTTGAAGCTAGAACATGACATTTAATCATATGAGAAAGCACCCAAGCTGCAATATACAGAAAAACACAGAATGTAAAAGTGTAGATGGGCTTCTGTTACTAGATGAGGTCTGTGCATTCTCACTTCCCCATCAAGGTCACTGTTCAGAAGAAAGGCTTTCTTGTTGAAATCTGAAATTTCTCAGGTGAAAAATACATCTGCAGGGTTCAGATGAGGCCAGGCATCACTTGTCCAGTCTCTCAAATCCAGAAAAACGAGTTAATTCTTGAAGGAAATGACACTAAACTTCTCTTGATTCAGCAAACCACAACAGTTACAAACAAGGATAAGAGAGAATTTTTGGATGGCACCTATGTCTCAGAAAAAGGAACAGTTAGCAGACTGATGAATGAGATCTAAGAGCTGTCCAGCTAGAGAAAGAACGAGATGCCAACTGAGTCTCAAGACCTACTTGTAATTTTTAAAGATCCAATGATGTGGGTGGGGGGTTACTGTATATACAATATGACCTCAAATTTATCCAAAATAAAAAATTTATGCATAGACATATAAAAAGTTGTAAGTGAATAAAACATGCTAACTTGAAGTCATCTCTTTGTGAAAGAATTATAGTGAATTTTTCTTTTTTCTTTGATGTTTCTATATTTCTTAATTCTCATCAATGAGCTTCCAGCATTATTGTACAATAGAACCAAAAAATATACTATTTTGAAAAATTCCTTCCATTATTTCAAGTAAGCAGAAGTTGAGCTGGCTCAAATCTAAAATACTGCTAGAACCACACTTCTCTTGGCTACTCCCCAACTCAGAGAACAACAGAGGCAATGTTAGGGAGCATTAAGTGCTAGGTATGTGACTGAATAACCTCTCTGTGCCTCAGTAGGCTTTTCTGTAAAATGAGCAGCCTGGATCAGTGAGCCCTGCCCCAGGCCTGAGTTCACATCCTCCCTCAGTGGCCTCTAGATAGAACTATCTTTCAACATGCAATTCGATCTGGCCTTCCCCCATGACTAGAGAGAAAAATATTTATGAATTACTCTCCAGTTTAGAAATGGATCTCTGTCTGGGAACAAAGAATCACAAACCCCACTGGCAAATTAGAGTCCATTATGAGACACTATAGCAGCAAGCTCAGCCCAGTGGTAATTGTATCTGCAATAATAAGGCTGTGAGGGCCACTTTAGGCCATTTGCTATGTGAATCAATCATCATTACAGTCTAGCAGTAGAGTGGACGTGGAAATGAGCCCATGTTACCAATGGCCAATTAGAGCAGTGATCCATCAAGAAACTCATGGCAATGGGGTGGGGGTGGGTGGAAAGGGTGGATAGGAACACGACAGGTGGCCTGGGTCTCTGTGTCACTCATTGATATCACTTGTCACCTAGGAAGATCACTCTGAGACTACCTGTGATTCTGTTTAGGGTCCCTAGTAGGGCTCAGTAACTTTAAATAATATAAACTCAGCTTGGCCATGATATGTTAATTTCACATAAATGTAAACTCCCTAGGGGATGATGAGATAGTTGAGTTTATCCTGTGCATTGGTACCCTAGGTTTGCCATCACAAATGACCACAATGTAGGTACTATACAACACTGTGCCTATAGTTATCAATACTGTAGGTACCCTTAAAAATACATCAAGAGGACATATCCTATATACCCTGTGTTGGGTTCTTACCATAGTAAAATTAAATTTTTTAAAAAATAGCTACATAGCTATACTAGATATTCTGGTACATTGCTAGGAAAAAAGTATAGATTGATAAAACGCTTTTGGAAAGTAATTTGGCAGTGTGTGTTAATAGTCTCAAAATAGCTGTACATGTTTGACTCAGTAATTATGTTTTGGGAAATTGTTTCTTTAAAAAAATCTGAACTATATAAAGCCTCCATCCACAAGATGTATATGACAGCATTGTTTATGGTAGCAAGGAAAATAAATAAATTTAAACAAAAGATTACTTAAGTAAACAATGTTATACTTATATAATGAAGTAGTATGCCTCCACTAAAGTAACATGAATAATTTATAATAACAAGAGGAAATGCTTATGTTATAATGTTAAGTGAGACTGGGATATAGGGGCTATATAGATTTTTAAACAGCAGAAAAGAGAAGAGTTACATCAAAATGTTCATAGCAGCTATTTTTGAAAACTGGGTGTTTTTCCCTTTTCTCCTTTTTTCCCACGTTTTTGGGTTTTACAACATCTACAATTCACATAAATCACTTTTTTAAATAGGAAAAAAGATAGTATGAAAATCAAAAATGCAAGCTAATATTAATGACAAGGCAAGTAGTATTTTCAGGGAAGGACCGAGGGGCAAAGAGAAGGGTATTAAGATCAAAGATCTCCTAAAATCTAAGACAGGGTACAATAGATGTTTGCTCAGAGGCTCTGGCTTTTGATATTAAATTCTGAAAACATGGATTTGTCTTGTTTTGCAATCTAAATTACAGGTTTGACATCGGTATATACTACACAAATGTCTGTAGAATAAATGAATAAGCATCTGAGCTAAGTAAACTCATGGCATAAACAAATGCAGAAATCCATGTACAGGGAAATTAAATAAGTGGTTTGAACAAAAAATGTCTTTCTGAGGAAACAGTTTGAAGGCCCTTCCATCTTTGCTTCTTAGGAACCCCAATGGGAACCTGGGTGCTTACTATCACTGACAGCACTTTGTGAGGCTATGGATTAAGCTTTACCTCTTCAGGTATAGGTAATGGCAACTCAAAAAAGGAAAAAAGGTCATTAAGTTGAAGATCAAATGAACGGAAATTAGACTGACCTAGATCGATGCCCCCCCAAAAATAGCTTTCCCTCCAGACAAGTGCTAAAATGAAAAACTAGTTGATTTAAAGGACAAATTGCCCTTTAATTTGGGGAATCAGGAACATTTTCATATATATCCAAACCTTTGCAATATACGCCCTCTTCCTCCCATGTCTTAAATAAAAAGACTTCTACTTGTGTTTATAACCACATAGCATGTTAGCAACCGGGATGGTTTTGTGGCTCTGAGTTAGCTCACAGAGCTCAAAATCTGGGACCCATTGAACTAGTCAGATTGCCTTGACCATGAATCCTCTGAAGTTTATTACTGAGTGTAAAACAAACATTCTCATGTTTTGACTGATGAGAGTGGCTACTGAAAGGTTATGTCCCTTAGTCATATGGTTACTCACACCTGTGTAGTAATGACCCCGAGAACGGAGATCTGCTTGGTTCCCAGAGCTAGGACAGGTAAAGATGCAATTCTGCCCATGATTTAGTAGTGCAAAGTCGGGCACTGGTGACCAAGAACAGACTAGCCAGTCCCTAAGACTTCAGCTCTGGCTGTTTCCTGAGTGGACTCCCAGGTGTCTCAGTCAAGATATCATATCAGGATGCCAATGGAGAACACACCTGGGCCAATTGTCATGGACAAGCAGCCTAACCATCCGTCTGCAAGGACAGAAAGTGCTAATTCCATCAGGCAAAAGACTGATGAGAGCCGCACTTCACGGGCATGGCCATCCAACATGCTTGTATTTGTTCATTCAACAAAATCTTGGGAGGGCCTTTATGTGCTAGGCACAGTTACAGGTGTTAAACACACTAAGATCACAGTCTATAGAGAGAGACAGAGGCATAAACCAACAATTACAATATGCACATACTAGAGGATTAGAGGAGGTACTGAACTCAAATTGGAAGACTGGAAAAAAAAAAAAATCTCAGAGGAGAAGATGGCCACATTGTGCTGTGAAACTCAGTGCTTTCGTGGAGCAGAGACTTGGGAACCCCAGAGATAGAAGAAGTAAAGTTCACTGACTACATTTGCATAGAGTAGCCATTTTCACATTTGAAAGTAGCCATTTTTCCAGGACTACTAAGGGTACAGTCACTCCACTCTTTGGGCCTCTGGAACCACAGGACACACTGGCTGCAGATAATAGGTTTATGGTACAGAATTAGATCACTGCTTTCAAGTATGTCCACAAAGAGATAGAGTGAGTGTTTATCATGCCTGACCCTTGGCAGCATTTGCAGGAACTGCATCTCATTACTAGGGAAATGATTTAAAAAAAAAAAAGATGTATAAATTGTGGAAGCCACAGTTTAACCTGGTGATTTGGGGTAAGTCATTTCTCACCCATATAAACAGTGCCACCTCAGTCTGTGTTTTCTACTCACTGGATGAAAAGTATTTGGATTCTTTGTCGACGAAAGAGAATCCTTTTCTTGGCTGATCATTTGGGTTTTGAATGGAGTAGGCAAGATCCTCAGATTTTAGAACTTGCATCGGAGTGTCTGCTCAATTCTAAGACAAGTCTTTCATTTGTCTGGTTAAATGAGCTGTGCCAGTTGCATATGTCTTAGAACTGAACAGAGACAGGACAAAATTGGCAAGATTTTGGAAGTCATTGAAGAAAAAAAAAAACTAAACTAGATATTTTCAAATTATAAAGGTGGGTAAAAACAAAGATCTGACTGAGTTCGAGAAGTGTATAAACTTGGGATTCTATGGAAAGGGGTGAAGAAATGAATTCTCCAGCCTAAGTCTTTCCAAATATGCTACCTTATAAAGCCAGGAGTGACAGTTCAGCTGGAAAAATTTTAAAGAGACTATATTCTGAAAGGAGATTTTCCACTTGAAACCACAGGGGTGATCTTCCTTTGAGCACTGATAGATGGGTTAGATTCCTACCTAGGAAGGAATCAGAATCCCATGAAAGGGCTGAAGAGAACCAAGAGACTATCTAAACGTTTTCTTCCTTTTGTTTATCTTTTCCCCTTCAAACTAACCTGGAAATACCCCATAGTTAATTTCAGAGTCCACTCCAAATTCATGGTCACAGACTGTACCGAACCTCCAGTTGCCATTCGTTAAAATCTTTTTCTTAGAATTTTCTTTCTTTTAGAAGTCTTCTTGAACAACGACTCTCTTACAAAATACGATACATAGAAAGTAACATCTTTATGACTTAGGTTCCAGCAAAGCAGAAGCCTGTGGATTTTATCGCCCTTAAGAATGAACAAGAGGCCCAAATTAACGAGGAGAGTTAAACTCATGTTTTATTAAACAAAGTTTTCAAAATGTGATTCTGGACATCCAAAATGTCTGTGTGATGTGCCTCTCCCCAACACGAATCCTGCAAAGGAGACAGATGGAAAATCTCCTGGGTTTCAGGAACCTCCATGTTAAGGGGATTTTTTAAAGCCCTGAAGTCCAAATCTGCCCACACATTACCCATCATCTCCTAAGGGAGAGTCAGGGCCACCAACAGCCAACAAAACCACCAGAATCTGGGCTCTGGTTGCTCCATAGCCTATGATGGTTGGATGAGATATTTCCTAGACTTAACCTATGCCATTAGGTCCTGGGATGAAGACGTGTGAGTGGGAAAATCCCATCTTCACACCCTGGAAAACAAAATAAAACAAACCAAAAAAAAAGGATTTTGTCTTTCAAATATAGGTTTCTGTATTTTTTTTTAAATGCCAATCGAAGGAAACATCAATTACGTAGGGAAATGAACCGGAAGTTGCTGTTTCACAGCTTCTAGGAGGCCAAGCTACCAACGAAAGACAAATCCATTTTATTTTTTCTCCAGCAAAGCAATTACTGTCCTTCCCTGGGTGTTGGGTGCTCTTGTCACATCTGACACACCAGTTTGATTGCCCAGAGAATGAGCAAATGAGGCTGAGCTCCCTGAGGCTGCCAGCACCCGGTGCATTGGGTAAACATTCCACTTGGGCAGTAGAAAATTAATCTTTCAAACAAAAATGCTTTGTCACAATTCCACTCCTACAAAGGAGAGAGAAAAGAGGAAAAGGACTCCAAGCCTTATTTCTTCATGAATGTGCTGAAGGAAGATATTCAGTTAGAACAGATATTGTTGGGTCCTCGTTTACAGGATCCAGAAAACATGGCCGAGAGGTACACCTTTAGGAATATGAGACTATGGGGATGTCAAAGCCTGGTTTTGTTTGGTGCTTTTGACACATTTTTTTCTGCCTGGGCTATTTGTTACCTATAGTCACTCACACTGGAGACAGAATAATGACTTGAGCCTGGGAAGCCATCTGATGTGGCAATGTGGATAAGTCGGAGGCATTCAAAAGATAATCACTTTAGGAAAGTAATCAAACCACCACAACCATCTTTCTAGCTTAAAATATTTTCCTAAGGGTGCCTGGGTGGGCTAGTCGGTTAAGCATCTGAATCTTGATTTGGTCTCATGCTTAGCACAGAGCCTGCTTGAGATTCTCTCTCTCCTTCTCCCTCTGCCCTCCCTCCTTCTTGTGTGTGCACTCTCTCTAAATGGAATGGAATGGAATGGAATGGAATGGAATGGAATGGAATGGAATGGAATGGAATAAAATAAAATAAAATAAAATAAAATAAAATAAAATAAAATAAAATAAAATAAAATAAAATAAAATAAAATAAAAAATTTTCTTTAGAAAGGCCCAGAGTAGTGAACTTACAGGACTCCCAGTTTGGTCAAAGGGAAACTCTCTTGAAGTTGCTTGGCCAGGCAGACTCGGAACCTCAAAGAATGAGGTAGGCTGCCTGTTAGGGGCCCTCCCAAGAGAATGCTGGTCTGGTCGCTGAAAGTCCAAGTCACCAACAACTTGCTGGAATCATGAGAAAGGAAAGTACTTTCCAACTTCAAGGGCTGTGGAACAGTGTTGGAGGCAGTTGGTGGTGTTAGTGGGGGGTCAGCGTCTCTGCCAAAAGAAGCAGCAATGGTTACAGCAAAACCAAACAGCAACAGGGATGAGTGGGCACTGGGGGTTGGGGGCAGAGAGAGAGGCAGATTACAACGATGGGGGTCTGGCTGCAGGCAGCTCAGTATGATGTTGAAAGAGGTGAATTTCAATTTCACTCTGTGTTTTTACAGTTGTCGCCCAGGCCTTGATGACAGGTTAATGGAAATGGGAATCTGAACTAAAATATTGTACATTATCCACCTTTATAAGTGAATTTCATCTATGGGATCCGAAATGAAGAACTACCCTTCCTCTCTCTTATCAGATGGAAACAGCCAGGTGAAAAGGACTAAAGCAGCTCCCAAAGGCAGGGATGGGGCTGAAAAAGAGTCAGTGAGGCTGGGACTTGGAGTGGAAAGGATTAGGACTGCATGCCAATAAATTAGACTCTGTTAAAATAAAGAACTTCAAATGACATCATTAAAAGAGAGAAAAGGCAAGTGTCAGTGGGAGAGGATAAAGATACTTGCAACAGATATGCCCAACAAAGGATTTGTGAGCTGGAATATGTTTCGACTCCTACAGAGCAGTAGGAGTAATCAGATTTTAAAATATGAGCAAAACACTTGCAACAACACTTCACAAAACACGATATCCAAGTGACCAATAAGCATGTGAAAAATTACTCAATATCATTACTCATAACAGAAATGCAGATTAAGGGGCACCTGGGTGGCTAAGTCAGTTAAGTGCCTGCCTTCAGCTCAGGTCATAACCCCAGGATCCTGGGATCAAGCCCTGCGTTGGGCTCCCAGCTCAGTGGGGAGCCTGCTTCTCCCTCTCTCACTTGCCCTGCCTATGTTGTCTCACTCTGTCTCTCTGTAAAAAAAAAAAAAAGAAAAGAAAAGAAAATTAAAACATAATTGAGATACTAGCAAATACTAGCAAATACTGCCCTTCTGCACATGCATAAATATGTGGGTGCATAAAAATGACCAATATTCAAAAGACTGAAAACACCAAATGTCTGCAAGAAAGCAGAACAGCAGAGACCCTTCTACAGGGCCGCTGGGATTGGAAAATGGTAAAACCACCTTGGAAAACTGGTATCAGTTTTCTGAAGATGATTATCTGCAGCACTGTGATCCAGCAATTTCACTGACAGGCATAAACCCAATAGATGTGAGCCACCAAAAGACATCAAGATCGTTCATAGCAGCTTTATTCATTACAACCCAACTGAAAACGATTAAATGACCATCAGTGATTGAATGAATCAATTGTAATATAACCATAGAGTGCAGTACTACAGAGTGACAAAGAAATACAAGACAATTGAAGAGAATGAATAAAATGTTACAGGGGAATGTTGAATGAATGAAGGCACACAAAAGAAGCACAACCCATGCGTGATTCAATTTATATGAGAAACCAGATAAAATTAATCTATGGTGACAGAAGTCAGAGTAATGGTCACATTTTAGGGAGAGTTACAGCAGTAAGAGCACACAAAGTAGCCTTCTGAGATGCTGAAAATGTTCTGATCTAGGTGGTGGTTTTAATGGTTGTGGGCATGTGTGAAAATTTATTGAGCTGCACACATAAGAAATATGTGCTTTCCTCTGTGTGTAAGTTGCACCCTGATCAGAAAGTTGCAAAATAGTACAATACTGCTTCTTTTTCTTTTCCAGGTCCTTTTTGGGACTCCAAATCTGCATTTACCATGTTATGGAGGAATTATTTGCCTTCCTTTTTATTTATAAGTTGCTTTCAGATGGGCACCATGTCCTATTCGCCTGTATTTCTCTCTCTCTCTCCCTCTCTCTCTCTCTCTCTCTCTCTCTATATATATATATATATATATATATATATTTTTTTTTTTTTTGCCAATTCTTTTTTCCAAGTTAGAGGTCTTAGGGCCATGACACATACTGACAAGAAACTGAAAACTCCAAATCAAGACTGGCACCTTGTCCCCGACTTCCATCAGTAAATTGAGAGCGGGTTGTCAGATTCAACGTTTTCCTTATGTTGAATTATTTTATCAAGTAAATGGTGTCCTTTGGAGAAAATATATAAAAACAAAGGAGACCCACAAGTTTAAAAGTTAAGTTTCTCTTCTCTAAGCACTGACATACATATATACTACATATACATACATATTATATATACTTTATATGTCTGTGTATGTATACATATGATATATACCTTGTGTGTATATGTATATATACATATATATGTGTATAGAGAGACAGACAGACAGACAGACAGACAAAAGGAGAGAGAGAACATTACTAAGTCTTGCAGGCAAGGGCTTATACTTTACCATAACTACTACTCCCTGGAGAAATCCCTCAGAATCTAGGCACGCCTGTAATATGCCTGGGTTAATGTACCTATAATTCAAAACCAATAAACCAAATATAAATAAATAAATATACAGTTAGATAAATTTATAGATAAGCCACATGCAAATACATAAATGTATATCACAAGCAAGTAGATGGCCAGCCAGAAAAATTTAGTTTAGTTTCTCTGACTGGACTATAACAAATAGCTTCAAATAGCTTTTTAGTTTTTGCTTTGTCATCTATTTCTTCCTAATGCAGACAAGGAAAGTATTCTTGAAAAGCAGCTGTGAATGGATAGTGACGAGTGGTTTCCTGTGGTCTAAGGACAAGCCAGCAATTACTGCCTGGTACGTTCTTTTAAATTCCAGAGGCAAAGGAAGTTCGATAATGTTGTATTGGCTTCATGATTATTGAATGAAGAAGAGGAATCTTGAGATAAGACAGGGTTGTTGGTTTTTTCCTTCCTTTTAGAATGAAGTTATATATATTTTCTCCACAAACACTACAAAATATCAGCGGATCTCTGAGCTTCAACATGGCTCCCTATATCTCTTTGGGCAATAGAAACGGTAGAAGTGGTAGAAGGAGGGGGCAAATGGGGAACTTTCCCCAAAGAAGTCCAATAATACTGGTTCCCTAGGAAACCCTGGGCTAGTCCTTAACGTCTCTAGGCCTTCATCCCTGCATTGAGAGCCTTCTGAAAATGCTTTCTGGTCTGGTGACTCTGATTTCATGATGGTGGGACAGAACCCAGGGGCTACAATGAACTCTTTGAAAGAAAGAGCTGGAATCCCAGAAAGTAAAATTGAGATAGACCTTATCCTCTGTGGGCTAAGGCTTCTGAATCCTCTCTTTTCTCCCTTCCATGTCCGATATTGTAATTACTGGGTAAAGCAGAGGTGTGTTCTATCTTGGGGATTCAAGGAGAGCGGAGAAGAACAGAGGGAATTGAGAAAATGCTTGAGGAAGAAAGTGAGAGCCGAAGGAAAGCCGCGGAAGATGGGAGAACATGGGTGAGCATCCACAGGTGGTTCCACCACCTCAGATTCTGGAATGGGTGAAACATCTTTCCTCTGGAATATACTTGCTGGCATCTCCTCAGAGAGATCACGTCTAAAGGAGTGCACCCCCACAGTCATGGCTTTCCAATTTGTACCTTGAGAACTCCATTGTCTTCTGTAGGGCATTTATCACTGCCTGAAATTATATCATATATCTATTTCCTTGTTTATGTACATTCCTCATTCCTGTCTCCCTCATTATCTGTGAGGTAGGTCCTGCATCTCATTAACTGCTGACTCCCCACAGGCTGACCCAGTATCTGGCACATAGTAGGTGCTCAGTAAGGACTAGTTAAGCTAATGAATGGGGCCCATAGATGGATGGGTGGGGTCAGGCTTCTGCATGCCCCTGTGTCTCTCTGGGGGTACTCTAGGCAGCCCCAACTTATGGCTCGGAGCCCGAGAGCTAGGATGAACAATAGATCTGGTGTGCCTTGGACTGTGGGGTTCCTAGAGATGGGAGACATTCAGTGCTAAGGCTGAGAAAGTCCTGGGCAAACCTGAGCAAGTTGGTCACTCTCCCTAGACGCTTCTGAAGGTCTTTGGTAGCTTACAAGAAAGGAGAGTGGGGTCCAAGTAGGTATTATCCTTTCAAGGTCACTTTAGTCTGGCTTATTTGTCTGAAACTAATGGCTCCTCTCAGGCCTTCCTCTATAGCCTCAGGTAAGGGGTCTCTGTCTCTGAGGCCTTGGGTGGCAACAGCCCAGCTAAGCCTAATATTTACACCATCCCTTGTGATTCTTCTCTACTCTCCATACCTTAATAAAGAGTCCTTTTCCAAATAAACCTTCCTGGAATTACCTAAAGTTGAGTGAGCTACTGTTTCCTGTGGGGACCCTGACTGAAAGGCTTGGGGGGGGCGGTGCATGGGAACCTTAGAAATAAAATACCTGAGAAATCATTAATATGCAAAGATACTTAACCTTCTAAGCCTCTGAGTTCCCTATCTGTGAATCTGTGGCCACTTCATGAGGTGGTTAAAAGAAGTGACTAAAAAAATCTGCTTAAAGCTGTTAGCATATCAAAAGCACTCAGCACTTTCTTTTCAGCCACTGTTGCTATTGTTTTTTAACCTTTGCTTTTTCTTCACAACTGAACAACCCAGGATAGGGCTTACCCTGGGTTTGAGAAGGGCCCCAGAATTTCACCTCTCCGAAGGGCATGAAGTAATGGGCAGAAATACTCTAGATTTGAAAATCCAAACACGCATTGCTCTTCTCTTAATATTGTTACTTCAGAACCTTGAGTTCAGAACTCTTAATGTTCTGTATGTTTTGAGATGTTGTGGCAAGTCTGATTTCTGTTTGGGTGGGGGGTTAGAGGTGGAGACTTGTAAATTTGCAGGAAATCCCCTACCTGATAGATGAATCCACACCTCCCTACCAGGCCAGACAGCTGAAAGAAGCAAGAAACCAAGAGACCACAAAATGAAACCATTTTGAACTCAAGAGAAATGTCCTCCATTTCTGATTTAATGATGCTATGAGCGGTAGGCAGACCTTAGGTGAAAATGGGCCATTGAGAATGTCCCTGGGGGAGAGGGGGATAAGCACGGAGGCTGAATATTAACTGCTAAAAAAAATTTTTTTTCATTATAAGAAATAAGGTAAGTACAAGCAAGAATATGAAAATTCCATGATGAAATAAGACAATTTAGGAAAGACAGAGGGGTAGACAGAGCACTCATGTTATTCCAAGGGAATGAAAAGGCACACACGTACACACACAAAATGCTTTGCTCATAGCTAAGAAAAATGGAAACAAAGAAGGAGTATATGGGGAAATAATGAACACTAAAGTTCATAATGGCAAGGCCCAAATTAAATCATGTCGTAGCGTGTTAGTGTCCCCCACCAAAATCCATGTCCACTCGAAACTTCAAAATGTATCCCTATTTGGAAATAGGGGCTTCGTGGATATAATTAGTGAAGGGTCTCAAGACGAGATCATTAGGGTTCACCCTAAATTTGATCACCGGTATCCTTGTAAGAGAAAAGAGAGGGAGATTTGGACATAAAGAGACTCACATGGACACATGGCCACATGAAGGTGGAGGCAAAGGTTGGAGAGAGGCCTCCCCAAAACAAGGACCATCCAGGGATGTAAGAAACTGGAGGAGATAAGGAAGGAGTCTCCTCTAGAACCATTGAAAGGAGTATGACCCTGCCACCATCTTGATCTCAGGTTTCTAGCCTCCAGAATTGTGATGGAACAAATTTCCATTGTTTTAAGCCACTCTGGTTGTAGTGATGTATTGCAGCAGTTCTAAGAAACCAGTGCACGCGTCAAAGTTTATACAGCAGGAGCTCAACAAATCCGATTACTGGAAGAGGTCATCTGCTGAATCTGCTGCCCTGCCAAACATGGTACCAGCATGCTTTATGTGGTCTTGTCTCAGGGTGAAGACCCAGCCCTTCATGCTTCCTGTTTTAAATTTTGCAATCAGCGCACTCCGTGTAGAATGAGAACAGGGTTCAGAATATGGACCTAGCAGACTGAGATTGACATATCTGCTAATCAAACCTGCCATTCCATTTCCAAACTGCTTATTCCAGTGAAAGTCACTGACTAATTTCACCCAACAGGAGACTGGTATCCAGCCCCGCAGGGACATTTATATCACCGGCATCTCTCTCAAGCAGGACCCTATTAAGATGATTCTGTGAGCCATCTTTGCAAGAGTGTAAGTACGGTCTCAGACCTCGGTCATCCATCCATCCAGGGTGGAATCCTAGCATAAGACTTGGCTGGGAACATTTTTAGTCTCTTTCTAACCTCCCAGTGTATTTCACATGGCCCTGGTGATGAGTCTTGTCTCCCTTTCACTGCCCACTTCTTTCCCTGCTGGTGAAGCTCTGGCTTCCAGGTCCACTTTGTTTTCTCTTCTTCCATTCTTAAGTTGCACTGTTTCTTTCGTCACCACAATTCTGATTTGACTCCAAGTTGGCCACACTTGTGGTTGATTACTGTTCTAGTATTTTCCATTTTCCTCTCCCCATCACTCTCTGCCTTTCTCCTGGGCTCTAGTCATTAGCCTCAATGGCGTGCATCAGCCAGGACCCCTTGCCCTAGCTTCTGGTTAAGTAGGGGAGGCGCTGCCAGGAAATGGGAGGGTAGGAGGAGACACAGGTCAGATCAGGTATTGATTTCCCACCGATCGCTGTCCATGCCAGGCCTCTGTTTCTGCAGCCACAGCTCCTGCTGGAGCCCCTCTGGTAAGGCTAGAGATCTACTGGTCTTTCAGGTTTGGGGCTGCAGACTGCCTTATGCTGGTGCTAGTCCCTGAGTGCCAGCCTCTCCCTGTGGCTTCCTCAACTCTGTCCCCACATCTATAAATAGCACCTCCACTGAACTCTTTCCATTTACACCTCTGATACAGTTATCAATATTAATCTTGATTTGCACATTTAATACTTTGCCTAGCTGCAAGTGTTACACACACACACACACACACACACACACACACGTGCACCTAGTCTATCTATATCATAGGAAGAATATGGTTTCAGAATCAGACATCCCTAAATTAGCAGTTATGCCATTGGATTGCTCTGTTCATCCGAGTTGCTTAGTTTCTGTGCTTCCCAGTTAACTCATCTGTGAAATAAGATCATGTAACCTAGTAGCGTTATGAGGAAGCTAAAGTGAACCAACAGCATTTCTCACGTGCCTTTCCTTCATCTTCTCATTCAGCTTCCTATGAATATTCCAGACCCTACTCTGTTTCCGCAGGCTCTTGTGTGTGGCGCTCATGAACCAGTCTCTTTGTTAGGCTTTGGGTGGTCCTGCCCACATGTCAAAGCACTTTCCCATCAGGATCCACTCAAGCCCCATTACCCCATGCAAATGGGATGGATGTGCTATTTCCAGAGGAGGTCATCGAGGCAGACAGAGGGGTGAAATGACCTGTTCACAGTCACCGAAATGCCAGTGTCAAGTCTGCCATCTCTTAGGCTTAGAGTCTGTTCCCACCTTGTTGCTTCCATTCTTCTGTTGGAAGAATGTTGCTTTTATTCTTCTGTAGGAGATCCCACCCACCATGGGGTTTCTGGTTTGTTCTGCTGGGTGTAAGATATGCCTGAGAAGACAATGACCATGACAGCTCTTTGTCACCAACCATGGGGCAGGGTGGGGGAGGCTGGAAGAGAAACTGTGGAGGAAGTCACTGTGGGCACAGAACCAGCCCCCATGCCTTGCACACAATGACTTGGACGGAAACAGATTCGCTTCTCAAATTGATGAATTGGCAGATGGACACCCAGCTGCTGGGTGTTTCCATCCTGATTGAAAAGCCTGCGTGACATGACCATGAGCAATAAACCAGAAAACTAGGGGCACCTGGGTGGCTCAGTAGGTTAAAGCCCCTGCCTTTGGCTCAGGTCATGATCTCAGGGTCCTGGGATCGAGCCCCGCATCGGGCTCTCTGCTCAGTGGGGAGCCTGCTTCCCCCTCTCTCTCTGCCTGCCTCTCTGCCTGCTTGTGATCTCTCTCTCTCTGTGTCAAATAAATAAATAAAAAATCTTAAAAAAAAAAAACCAGAAAACTAGTCCTAAATAAGACCCTGTTCATCCCTCAGCCCTTAAGAATTGTGCCTCTGTGAACATTGCAATGCGTGACAGAATATGGGTGGACTAAGGCTGGTCTGGAATGAATGCAAAATTGTCATTTCACAAGCAAGGGAAAAGTCACATGCATCCCCAGGATTTCTGAAAAAAGAGAAATTAATTCAGAAAATGTGAACAAAGGCAGAATAGAAGGGAAAAATGCTTCAGATTTGCTACTGGAAACTTCACTTTTAAGATTCATTTCAGCAAAACAGAAAGGAAAAGAAGCATTAATATCTTTTTCATGAGCTATATAAAAGTAAATAGACCCATAAAAGGAGGTTAAAGAAAGAATTCAATCTACTTTCTCACCAAAGAATCTTTAAGAAGGAAATATGCTGTTTTTAACAATCCCCAAATCCCCAAATTCAAAGAGGTTTAGAAAGAGTTGTTACAACAACTTTGTTTGGAATTTCATTTTTGAATTGAATTTATTTAATTTTTTAAAACCTTGAATTTAAAACCTTGAAGATAAAATGGTGAATAATAAAATTGTGATCAGCAAAGGAACCTCTTCAAATTGTAACTGCTGTCCCCAGTGCATGGCTAATATTGATGGCCAGGGTCATCATCCAGGCTGACAATTAAGACAAAATGACAGATAATCCACATCCACTCATCAGAAAAGTGGGAAGCTCTACCTCTTAAAAGCAGTACATGCCCATTGCCAGAAGTTGAAAAAACAGGGAAAACCACACAGCAAAACAAGTGAAAATAGTCACGGACTTCACATTATAGAAGTATTTGCTGTTAAGATTGGGGAATGCCTTCCCTTACCTTTCTAGTTCTCATATCAATAAAATAAATAAGCAAAGAAGACTTAAATATAACTAACATGTGAATATGAATAAATAATATGAAATATAAAGAAAATAAATATAAAGTTATACCACAGGAGTGCATTTTATTTCATTCTATCATAGTTTATCAGTCTCCTATTATTACCCATGGTGATCTTCTCAGATATTTCCATTATAAAACCAACAAAGTTCTGTTTCTAATGCTTAAAATAAATTTGGGGGGGGTGCCTGAGTGGCTCAGTTGGTTAAGCAACTGTATTTGGCTCACATCATGATCCCAGGGTCCCCAGCAGGGAATCTGCTTCTCCTTTTCCCTCTGTCCCTCCCTACCATTCATGTTCAATCTCTCTCAAATAAATAAAATCTTAAAAAAATAAAAAATAAAATAAATTTAGGGTTTATAACTTAGTACCGCCTCTATGGAAAGCAATATGAAGGCTTCTCAGAAAAATTATAAATAAAACTACATGAATCAGCAATTCCACTTTGAGGAATATACCCAAAGGTGGTGAAAACACCAAAAGATATTTGCACCCCCATGTTCACAGCAACATTATCTACATTAGCCCAGACATGGAAACAATGTGAGTATGGACGAATGGATAAAGAAGATGTGGTATATATATGCGTATATACCTATGTATAAAATTTATGAATATTATTAGGTTATTAAAAAAAAAAGGAAATCCTGCCATTTGCAACAACATGGATGGATCTTGAAGGCATTATGCTAAGTGAAATAGGTCAGACAGAGAAAGACAAATGTTGTAGGATCTCACTTATATGTGGTATCTAAAACAAAAAAAAACCAAACTCATAGAAAAAGAGATCAGACTTGTGGTTACCAGAAGCAGAGAGTCGGGAGAGGGGGAATCGGAAGAAGGTGGTCAAAAGGCACAAACTTCCAGTTATAAGATAAAGAAGTAGTAGAGATATAGTGTACAACATGATGATTATAACTAAAACTGCTACATGATCTATAGGAAAGATGTTAAAAGAGTAAATAAACCCTAAGAGTTCTCACAAGGAGAATTTTTTTCCTTCAATTTTGTTCTTTTTTATTTTCTTTTTATTATATCAATACAGAAATCGGGTGTAAGTTGGATCCAATTTTTGGATGTTAAGTTAAAGTTGGATGTTACCACCCTATTGTGGTAATCATTCCCCAATATATTTGAATCAAACCGTCATTCTCTGTGCCTAAAACTTGTACAGTGATATATGCCAATTATTTTTCAATAAAACTGGAAAAAATAAATTTAGTCTCCTGACACTAAGCGAAAAGAAAAACCAAAAAACTAAACAACCAAATTCCATGCCACGCTTATACAAACTTCCCATGTTATTTTAAACCCCAGGACCTTTGCATGTACTATTTCTTCCATCTTAAATGCTCCCTTCCTTCTGTTCAGCTCACTACAAACTCCTGGCTTTTGGTGAAGAGTGCTTGACAACTCAGTCCCGTATGTTTTTATTAGAGAAAAAACAAAACAAAGCAAAACAAACCTTATACTTCATTCCCAGAAGGGAATAATATAAGAAGGATAATTCCAGGTACTCTCTCCTCCCTCACTCAGTGCTTCTAAGAGGTATCACGTAAAATTTATAGCGTTAGTGAGCCCATCTTTCTCCAGAGGATAGAGTTTATACTAAAGCTCAGACTTTCTTGTGACTTCCTTCGTTTGGACACCTGCTTTAGTTCCACTTGACATTAGAGGAGACTGGCTATGGTCACATTTCTGACTAGGTTAAAATGCTTCAAACTCTTAACCTCTTGCTGTAACCCACAGGTCCTCACATAAAGTCATAAGTGAGTATTTTGATACCTATCTGATTTCTATGCCTAGAAATCTATATAGCCAGGGAGTCTGGGTGGCTCAGTCAGTTGGGTGCATGACTCTTGGTTTCAGCTCAGGTCATGACCTCAGGGTGGTAAAATTGGGTTCTGAATAAGGCTCTGTGCTCAGCATGGAGTCTGCTTGAGATTCTCTCTCCCTCCCTCTCTGCCCCTCCCCCTACTTATGTACACTTGTGCGCTCTTTCTTTAAAATAATATATATTTTATATATATTATATATGTTATATATAATATATATAAATAATAAAATAATAACTCTTTCTTTAAAATAAATAAATAAATCTTAAAAAAAAAAAGAAATCTGTATATCCTTCAGTGTTCAAAACCAGTTTAGAACTCAGAAGTCCTCCACAAACTACATCCCTTATAACATAATTAATCTTTTACACAACAAAAATAACCTTTCATAAAATTAATCCTTGGTAGCACTGAACACACTGAATCACAATTATTTATTTATTTATGCATCTTTCTTTTGAGTCTGAGAATTCCCTGGGGCAGAAACTATGTCTTATTTATCTTTTTATTTCCAGCATAGTACCTGACACATAAGACACATTAGCAAAACTTTGTTAAATAAACAAGTGGCAAATTGTTAATAGTGTCATATATTTTAAAAAATCAGACCAATTTTTTATTCAGGTGCATCCTAGAAATAATAGATTATATAATCATAAGAAGTCCCTATACCGCTGATTCTTACACTATAGTGTATTTCAGAATCATTAGGAACATAATATAATTGCTGGGCCACTAGAGTTTCTGATTAGCAGCCTGAGACCCCAGGATTTATATTTCTAACAAGCTCCTGAGTCATGGTGATGCTGCTACTCTGGGGTCCACATTTTGAGAACCACTGTCCTATTTTCCAAACTATCATCAGTATCACCTCTGGTGTTTGCTTACTTTCCAAATACCCCTACGATATTCTGATTCAGGAAGGTGGACATGATTCTACTGCAGCAAGCTTCGTGTGTGATTCTATTGTAACAAATCCATGCACAGACAATTAATTGGAAATCACTGGACTTAAGCCACATGCACAGGTAAACTTGAGAATGAGATGTAAACAGTAATTTCCTGGCCATTGTTTCCTGTGACTTGGCTGAAAGATTGAGTAAATAAAACAATTTTCTGGGGAAATCTCTATAATTTTGGATAAACTTCCTGACTTCATCATACACTATAGGACTTTGTTCTTCTGAACTCTCTGATTTGGATATAGCAAACCTCGGAGTAACAATCTCGCAACCAACAAGTATTAATTACGTACCTATTTTGCAAGAATCACTATGGAGGACCCAACAGAGGGAGAAACAAACAAAATGTTTAGTTGTCTTCTAGAAGGACCTCATCAGCAAGTTGTGAAGATAAGTAGATCTATTTTTTAAAAAACATAGCTAAAAATTCCAAATAACAAATGATAATTATCAAAGAACACAGGTAAGGAAAGCCATAAATCCATTAGAGAATGGATACCTAAAGCTGGCAAAGTAAAGAGAAATCATCTGAAGGACAAGGCACTGCACAGCAGCATTGAAGAGAGAATTTGGGGAGGATTATGCCTTCAACAAAGTTACAAAGAGAGTTTGAAACCCAAGCCAATTGCCGAAGGAAAGTCCTAGTGATAGAAGTAGGACATCTTGACTTCTATAAAAACAGCAAGGGTATCTTTGTCAATTAGCTATTGGCTCTTTTCTGCAGATGACATTGCTCTGGAATAGTACGAATGATTCTTCAGTGCCATCTGGCATTTTCTGGCTAAGAACAGCTCTTGTGCTGAAACGCAAAAATGGTAGCAGTGAAAATAGCACAGAGAAAATGGTGGTCTGTGTTTATTGACATGTCTTGGCATGGAGAAGTAAGAGTCAAGAACTGCTAGACTTTATAGAAACCACATTCATTTTGGTGAGCTCTGAGGCCCTGGAATGCCTTTCTCCACTAGGCAATAAAGTTAGTCAGCAATTATTGCCTTTGGGAAAAGAGGTTCAAGTAGAAATTAAATAGGCCTCTGATGAATAATATCCCTTGATTTAATTTTGAAACAGGCATGTGTGTGACCACCCACTCTTTAATTTATTGGAGCAATAATACTATCAAGGGGTTCCTTAGTTATTGAAAATCTTGTAGAACTTTCTAAAATAATTCTTTAAGACAATCTTCTATTCATCCCATCAGTGAATATGGGACCACATGTGGAATCAAACATAGAAAACATTGAATATTTCTAAATCAAAGGCAGGATGCACTAAAATAAGATAATGGCTTTAGTATCTACACAAACAACACCAAGGGACTAGCCATGAATGAACAGAGTATTGAAAAGGCTAGCCATTGCTGATTTCACACTCTTACAAAAGTTCTGCTCATATCTATAGTTTTGGTTAAGGGATACGACCTGACCACTGTGTTTTTACCAATAAACTAATTTGGAAGCAGCACCATAGGCAGTGGTAGACGCAACCCCTCCTTGGTCAACCAGATACTCCTTCATAAAAAGTTGGATTCAGCACATTGATTGATTGGGTCGGTTACTATCAGGAGCTAAGACAAAGTCATGTAGACTTGAGTCTGCTGACCATGTTGAGCCGTAAGCATACAGAGGATCCAGTGTGTGTGAGCAGAGATCCATGTGCTTAGTTTGAGAACCTGTTTTATTAAGTATTCATAATCACCTTCCATGTTTTTTCCTTGATCAAAATGAATCCTTATAGTTCTCAAGTGAATAAACATCACTGTAGGATCTAAATGGGATCACACCAGTCCCTCTTAAAATGCAGAGATTCCTTGGAATACTGGATGAACCTGGCTCACAGCACCCCAAAGTTATCCTGCAGCAATGGCACAAATGCTGTGGATGCTGGTTTTTTTTAACCACAAACTTTTCCAGGAATGTTTGTTCTTCCTCTATCATGATTGGAGAAATTTTCACACAACATGACCATTCTGCATATTCACATAGTCTCCAGGAACATTAGTCATGGGCTCAGGATGCCTCCTGAATGTAGTGTGACACAACTTTGGCAAAGGCCTTTAACAAAGCCCTGTGAGAGGAAGCACGGCTAACAACCAACCCACTACAACTGGAGGCTATTTTCATCTCATACTCAAATTCTTCAAGAGATTCTGTTGTAATTTCTGTGGAACTGTCTTCAAAAATATCCCCCCTATTCATCTCTCATTCCTGCCCCACCCTAACCCTCCAAATCCTTTCTGGGCCGGACACCATTCTGTATTCCCCCACAGAACCCACCGAGTATAATTTTATGTTTGAATGTACATACTGTGGGATGATCATATTTTTGAAACATTGATCTTTTTCCTCATGGTATTTGCCCTTTTTCGCCCTTGTATCTCCTGCTCCCACTCCCACTCACTTCCCCTACCCCTATCCTGGATTCATTGCCTCAAGGAAGGACAAAAGACAGAAAGGGTCTACCGGGGCGCCTGGGTGGCTCAGTGGGTTAAAGCCTCTGCCTTCGGCTCAGGTCATGATCTCAGGGTCCTGGGATTGAGCCCCACATCGGGCTCTCTGCTCAGCAGGGAGCCTGCCTCTCGGCCTACTTGTGATCTCTCTGTCAAATAAATAAATAAAATCTTTAAAAAAAAAAAAAAAAAGAAATGGTCTACCGACTTAGCTTTTGTATTTCCTAAAATGCCAATGAATTAAGGAAATTACAACACATCTTAATAGAGAGAGTGTTCTAGAGAGAGGTAAAAGGTATACAATTCTCAAGGAGAGACCCCATACCACTCCTAGGCAAGGCTTCCAAGAGCTAACTAGACCTCAAAGGGAGGTGCTGAATTTCCTTTCTGGACCAACACCCGTAACAAAGGTCTGCTGGATTTCCAGGACAATGAAGACACTAGCATTCAGGAGGTGGGTAGCCTGGCTTTTTTCCATATTCTAGGCACCACAAATCTGTGGTAGGCCTAGAAGGACAAAAGACTAGAGTAGCAACCGAGATTACATTTTCTGCTGTCCTAATTGCAACAGAGTGTTGGATCAGAATTAAGTTCAAGGAAAGAATTAAGTAAAGTAGAAAGTACGCTTTTCAAAACTGAGCCTTACAGTCGATGTGTCAGTGTTCTGCAGTCTGGTAACCAAGTGGAATCTTGAGTGGGATTGGTTTATCTGTGTTCTCCTACAGACTCTGTGCAGCATGTGTTTTCTCTATTCTGGAAATGCTGCTGGCAAGGACACTTGCCTTCAGTATGAAGGGTCAGGTTTCTCTTGGAAGTTGCTCACTTAATAATCTTTGTGGCACATGGTAAATTGGTCGGCAAGACTCAAGTACTTCAGCGAGATTAATAACACAGGCTGTTTTTAACTGCTTATCACAAATGGTTAATAGAGGGTTCGTACTGCTTGTTATCCAAATTTATTTCATTTGTTTGCTTCCTTATAAGACTTTTTTCCTTGCTTTCTTCCTTCCAACAAGATCCTATTGTTATCTCCAGAAATAACATGTTAAGCAGTAGAAATATAGATAAGAGATGAGTAGACTTTAAACAAAGAAATTCATTTTAAAAACACCACCATGGGGTGGGGAAGTGTCTGGTGAAATATGGTTGATTAGGCATGTGAGCATAATACCTTCCTTGCCAGAAATTCCACTAAAATGACAGCGATGGCGTGCAAGAAGAAATAAATCTGTAGCAATGAAGAAACTGGGAAGGAAGGTCAATTGTAGATGAAAGACTTCAGCACATTTCTTGAATATGAAAGCAGATAGCAACATGTCGACGGATGAGACAGAGTAGAAGAAGATAAAGTCCAAGTGTGAGTATGAGGGGAATTCTAGGGGAAGCAGCCGCCAGTTATCCTGGCAAAGTGCCAGTGAATGTCTAGGTGAAGGGTTAATGAGCCCCTCTTAACCCTTTGTGGTTTTTTTTAAAGATTTTATTTATTTATTTTGACAAAGAGAGAGAGATCAAAAGCAGGCAGAGAGGCAGGCAGAGAGAGGGAGGGAAGCAGGCTCCCTGCTGAGCAGGGAGCCCGATGTGGGGCTCGATCCCAGGACCCCCGAGATCATGACCTGAGCCCAAGGCAGAGGCTTTAACCCACTGAGCCACCCAGGCGCACCACCCCCTTGTTTTTTTGTTTTGGTTTTTGGTTTTTGGTTTTATTCAATGGGAGTGGGAGAGAGACATTGTGAGTGTTCCCAGTCCATACTGCTGGGTGGATGTAGGTGGTTCTTGTCCTCAGAGTTCCTGGAAGAATTCTGCTGAAGATCTATAAATTCTGCAGGGATCAGCACATGCCAAGGCTTAGCTCACATCGGATGGCCCTCAGGAGCTTCTGCCACACTCTGCAGCCCACATCTCAGGCTCCCTTCCCCAGAAACAAAGGTCAAGTGCACTCAGGTGTTCTCAGTCTTTATCCATACACCTGGGTAGAACAAAGGGAACCAGGTTTTTACTTCCAGAAGTGAGAGGAAAATGACTGGAGGTTCTTCTTTAAAGTAATGAATGAATTGGCTGAAGAGGGATTTATATTTTAATGTGAGTGTTGGTCTAAAAGTAAAGCTCTCCTTGTTCTGACATTTGGTGGGAAGAGATGAAACAGAATGTCTAACTGAAGGCTTGTTCCTCATGTATACATCCTAAAGCAAAATCTGCCTGTTAGCTAGTTTTGTGCATTCATATGGAGTTTCTTAACTCCCTTCCCATTTGCCAGACAATCCTATCAAGAAGCATATCAACCCCAATTCAGAAGAAACCAACAATGGACAGTGATCTTTAAGGAACCCTTCATTTATAAATATGAGCGTACAAACAAGATCACCAGATGTTTGAGTAAAATTACCAGAGGGAAAAGAAAAGGCCAAAATGCGCAGAGTCCCAAGGAAACAGAAATAATTCAGGAACTAGAAAGATATCTTTAAAGTATTTAATGAAGGGGCGCCTGGGTGGCTCAGTCATTAAGCGTCTGCCTTCGGCTCAGGTCATGATCCCAGGGTCCTGGGATCAAGCCCCGCATCGGGCTTCTTGCTCGGCAGAAAGCCTGCTTCTCCTGCTACCATTCCCTCTGCTTGTGTTCCCTCTCTTGCTGTGTTTCTCGCTGTCAAATAAATAAAATCTTTAAAAAAAAAATAAAGTATTTAATGAATATCTTCAAAGATATTTGAGAAGACATTGTATTCCTAAAGCAAGAATAGTATGATTGAAAGGAGAACAATTAGAAGACAATTTATAAATTAAATATATAGTATCTAAAATATTAAATTCAAGAGAAGGGCAGACATGTAAAGCCAAAAATCTCTCCTAGGATTTAAAGCAAATAGCAAAGAACAAACTTGAGGGCTAAAGATAAAATATATAGAGGATTAACAAAGGAGTGGCAGAAATCCACCAGTTAGCTAAGAGGAATTATTAAGAAACAGAACAGAGAATGTGAAAGGGAGAATTTTTTAAAGAAATAATAGGATATTGCCTCAAATGGAAGAAAGGCAAATCCTCACATTGCTAAATCTATTAAGTACTGAGCAGGATGAATGAAAATAACTACACAACTAGTAAAGTACATCTTGTTGAAATTTCAGAACACCAAAGATTAAAAAAAATCACAAAAACTTCCAGAGAAAAATGCAAGGAATCACCAACTTTTCATTAGTCATATTAAAATCAGAAGGTAACAAATCAATGTTTTCAAAGTTCTACAGGGGAAAAAAAATATTCTGAACCCATAATTCCATTCCCAGGCAAACCTGCATTGTGTAAGAGTAAAACAAAGATATTTTCGTACATACAAAGACCCAGTTTATGTGCCATATTTTTTTCTTAGGAGGTCTTCTGAGTATTTATTCCAGTAAAACCAAAGAGAAGACCAAAAAGATGACATAGAATATAGGACTGGCCTTGAATCCAGGAGGCTACTGAAGAGAAGCCCGGGGATGATGGTTGTGCAGCAGATGTAGATAACAGGTCCAAATTAGAACGTTCTGAGAGAGACCATATTGTGGGGAGTCAGGAGGGGATAAAGGGATGCTGTATAATAGTAATTAGCATGGGGGCGCCTGGGTGGCTCAGTCATTAAGCGTCTGCCTTTGGCTCAGGTCATGATCCCAGGGTCCTGGGATCAAGCCCCACATTGGGGTCCCCGCTCGGTGGGAAACCTGCTTCTCCCGCTACCATTCCCTCTGCCTGCGTTCCCTCTCTCGCCATGTTTCTCTCTGTCAAATAAATAAAATCTTAAAAAAAAATAGTAATTAGCATGATTAAAGACTGGATACATATAAGGTTGTGATGGAGACCTATGGTTCTTTTTTAGTAAGAAAAGAAGGATTCCCATTAGAAGTACCTGGTAAACATAAAGAAAAAAAAAAGTCAAGTTCCAAAAAATGAAGGGAAGAAAATATGACTTAATTCTGAGTGACCAATAAAGTGTAAGACCAGAAAAATCCATGTGACCTGAAGACGAGAAACATTTTGCTTCGAGTGCGCAGGAATCACGACATTAGACCTGCCAAGCAGGACACGTAATCCTTAGCTCCTACTTCGTCTCTGAAGTCAACATTTATATAGTCCTAACAATGTCAATGCTGCTTATTAGTTTTCCGGTTCTAGAATCCACAGAGAGACAAAGCACAGAAGATTTAATTATCATTGTAGAGTAGAATAGAAATGTTCTCAGCTTTGGCAAAGTGTAAAGCACGGCTCCCGTTGCCGACAGAGGAGAGGTGAGAAGGCAGTGGGAGATGGAGGCAAGGGAAAGGGATTGTGGTCCCAGGAGTGTCAATCCAAAGAATTTATGAGTGCAGAGTGGCAGTTACCAGGGGTTGGGGTCGGCAAATGCTGGTCAAAGGGTACAAAACTTTGCATGTATAAGATGAATAATTTCTGGGGATTTCATGCACAGCACAGTGATTATAGTTAATAATACAGTATTATATATATGAAAGTTGCTAAGAAAGTACATCTTAAGTGTTCTCTCCATACAAATGGTAATTATGTGATAGATAGAGGTGCTAGCTAGCTCTACAGTGGTGATTGTTTTGCACTGTGTAAGTGTATCAAATCCATATGCATACCTTAAGCTTATGTGTCAATTATATTTTAATAAAGCTGAAAAAAAAAGAGATAAAGTTTATGGAATACCAAGTGGAGATTTATTATTAATGTTTATTGTCGTAAAGGTAAAATATAATCACCAAAAATTGAAAAGAAGCGAAGAAAGAAGGTGAGTACAGACAACAAAATAGACCCTCGTTCCCACTGCAGTGATCAATATTCTGGTCAAGAGGACCAGTGAGTTCTCTACTGCAAGCAGCAGGAGTCAGGATGACTAGTTTAGACAGAAAACGAATTCCTTATAGGGTATTGGAATCAGAGTGCCCTTAAAGGTTCATAGACCTGGTTACAGTTTCACACAACGCAGAGCCCAGCTACATTGCAGGAGGGGCACAGGAGCCCTAGCACTAAACCCACAGAGAAGGAAAAGCAAATGTTAGCTCCTTAAACAGCTCTGCAGTGAGTGTTTTTTTGTTTTGTTTTGTTGTTTTAGAGAAAGAGAGATAGAGCATGCTTGAGCAGAGGCCGGAGGGGCAGAGGAAGAGGGAGAGAGAGAATCTTAAACAGTCCTATACCCAGCATAGAGCCCGAGGCAGGGCTCAGTCTCATGACCCTGAGATCTTGACCTGAACCAAAATCAAGAGTCCGGAGGCTTAACCGACTGAGCCCCCCAGGCACGCCTGCAATGAGTGATTTTGTGTGGGCCTGCTCTTAGGAAATCTCCCCACCTCCACCCCAAGTCTCGCACAGACTCCATAGCCCCCCCTAATGTCACTGAGGCTTGGATAACAGAGTTCTGCCACTATTAACCCCCAACAGCTTGACGCCCTGTCACCACACTCAGCAAAGCAAGTGGATCTCCTAATACCAGTTTCCTCATTCTGCTCCCTGTTAGGTCACGGCCCATGCTGGTAGATATGATTGGTGGAGCCATTGCCCCGAACTTGCTTCTTTCAAGCAAGGGAGGCCAGAGAATGAGTTTTGGCTTCTACCTTGGGGAGGTGGGACCCATAAGAGTGGAAATCTCCCACAGAGGAGTAGAAATAGAAAAAAAAGATACTCATACGACGTAGAATGTCAGGAACATAGCAAGTGCCCATCACGGTGTGACAAAGCAAGAAACCAAATAATATGTGCATGGAGAAATATGGCAGTAATAACCATAGCATTTAGAAATAGGGCATTTGTCCACCAGAAAAAAACAAAAACAAATGGGTAAAAGGTTGCCTCTGCATAGTGGGATTGGGGTGACAATGGACTAGAGACTAGAGACTAGAGGCTAGAGAGACTAGAGCTCTTCGATAGAATCCTGCATATGATTTTATTTGACACATCCATGTGTTACTTGGATGAAGTCCTCAATTTATAATTTAAAAACTCACCCTAAAACATTTTTACCTTGATATGGACTCAAAAGTACCAAAAACCCTACCAGCATCACCTGCCCTGCACAAATTCCTACTTAAAAATTTTAGTTTTCTTATATCTAAGCATTAGTTGAATGCAAGGTGGTATTGAACTTACTGAAGACGTTTTCTTTTCCCATAAGCACTCATTTTCTTTTATTTCAGGAGAGGAACTTTGGTAATAGCCTGCTGTCCTGAAGGAAATATAGGTTATGTACAGCGTCCTGGCAAAAGGTGCTGAAGCTGGAAGGTTCCTTTGTGACACAGCAGTTTATCCAGATAGCGTGAGAACCTGAACCCCCAGGAACAGGGCACGGAGCCCAGCAACGTTGCTCAGTGGAAAATTGTCTCCCCATTTCAAAAGTAGTACAGACACTGTTTCCTGTGCCCTTGGTACGTTTCCCATACTCTATCTAGAAACTGAGCTACTACCATTTTATTTTTCTTCCCTTTTTTTTTTCTGCTTTGCTGTGCAAAAAGGTTATAAAAAGAGTAATAGCTCGTTTTTCCTATGAACCCATCATTTGCTGGGCACCCTTCCATTGTTTTCTGTACGCATTTATTCAGCTGAGTTTACTGAGTACCTGTCATGTGCCCAGCGCTGGGAATACAGCAATGAACAATCTAGATTGATCCCTGTAAACACCGTGATTATCTAGGATAGGATGGTTGTTAAGTCTGAGAGACTGGGATTAGGACTCCTATAGGTTCATGTCCCACATCGCCATTAACTGGCTGACTGATTTTAAACCATTTGCCTTAATTCTCTATTCCCAGTATCCTTGTCTGAAATGGGAATATTAGTTATCTCAAGGGATTATTGTGAGGCTTAAATGACATACATGTAAACACTTGGCACGTATTATTTCAGTGAGGGGCAATACGCAGCAACAGGTAATTATGACAGAATTATAGAGCAATAAGCATAAGAATAGGTTCTAATAGGAGTCCACAAGAAACCACCTATTCCTGCCTGGGTAGGTGTAGGATCTAAGCTAAAGACAGATAAGTGAGTAGGATTGTTAGTCGAGAAACAGGAGAAGAAGGTTGTACCAGCTGGAGGGAACAAGGCCGAAGGGTTTTCTAAAGTATGCAACTTTCTATTATGTTCATTGTGGGTGAATGTAGAGCATGAGTCAAAGTGCAACCAGGGAGGGAAGCAGGAACCAAATCAGGATTTGAAAACAACGTTTTTAAAAACTTCATCTTTCTTCTAAGAGCAATGAGGAACCATGAGAGGGCGTTCATCAAAGGCATATTTTGACAGGGTCTGCTTGTAGAAATATCACTCTGGCTGCAATGTAAAGCATGTGTAGAAAAGAGGAGAGGCCGGGGACAAGGAGATCATGAGAAGACTTGTATTGATCCAGGAAAGAAAGAAAGGTGGTCCGTACAGGACAGAGTGGTGGGGACACAAGGAGATAGAAGCTATCAGCCTGGGAAAAAGACTTAGTGTGGTGGCAAAGAAAGACAAAATGGTCAAGGATGCTTCAATTGTATGGGCATGAAAACATTCACCGAGACAGAAAACACAGTAAGAGAAGCATATTTGAGAGTGAAATAATGAGTTTACCATTGAACATGTTGACTTGGGGATGCCAGTGAGCTACCCAGGTGAAAATAAGTACCAGGCAATTAAAGATATGTCTTTAGTCCAAGAGAGGCCTGAGCTGAAACAAGGTAGAGAGATATCCTACCAGCATTTCCTACCAGGAATTTTTCTTTTCCTTATTGAGAAAAGTTGTCAGTAACTCCATGGCCCTGAGACTAAAAAAAATCTTAATGCAGATCTTCCTTGTTTAGTGAAGACCATCTTGGTTGGTTCCCCTTTAGTTGGATAAGCGTGAATCTCACTGTCTTACTAGAGGGGTGTAATAAGCCCTTGTGTTTTAAAAGCTGCTTATGGCATTCAAGAGAGTATATGCTTGAGTGGGAAGGAGTATGTATCAGTCAGGATATGCTAGATTCTGCAGTAGTAACATGAACAACGCCATTAGCTTATAATAGCAAAGTGTCCATTTCTTTTTCTGTGTCCATCGTAGGTCAGTAGAGGGTTCTGCTCATTGTGGCCTCTCAAGTACCCATAATGACAGAGCAACCGTATTTCTAAACTTGCCACTGTCTACCAAAGGGAAAGAGAGCTCCAGAGGATCTAGGACCAGCCACAATATGCTCTTGCCTAAGAGGGGCCCACATCACATCTGCTTACAAATCATTGGTCGTAACTAGTCATGTGGCCCCACTAAATCAGAGGAGGGTCAGGAAGTGTGATTGTCTTGTACACCTGGGAGCGGAAAGCTGGAAATTTTGGGTCAATGGTACTCATGATCACTGCAAAAGGGACTATGAACCTGGAGCCCATCCCAACCTGGATTTCATGGGAGCAGCTTAGGAAGTCCTTGCTCTTCTAAACCTGTCAGAAGAGAGCTCCCAGCAGCACCCCTGGTAGCAGCTTCTGGCATCGTGATTTGGGAACCAACCTGCACAGACAACACTTCTCTCTATATAGCCCTACCTTCTACTAAGGCTCAGTTGCCACCATATTCCTAAATAGCCTCACTTCCACTCAGGGGAAGACTCAAATACCTCTGTGTGGCTGTGTTCTGTGTGGCCTTGTGTCATTAAAGGTGCTTCAGTGTCTAGCTGCTCTGAGCATTAGACGCAATCTTATGACATTAGGTGACTAGCTCTAAATCATCTCCCATTGGTTTGATCCTGGTGCCTTGATGAAGTACCTGGGGGAGCAAATGGAATGATTTTTAATCTATCAGGCTTTGCCCAATTTGGATGAGCTCCCTTCCTTCATAGGAACCCTAGGAAATGACAGACCCACTCTCAAATCATCACTTTCATCAGGGTAAGAGTCTACTCAAGCGCTAGTGTTTACTGTGGAGATGGGGATTTGGTCTGTTGTTCACACTTATCAACTCACCAAATCCAGCCTCTGCTCAGCACGCAGCATTCACCAAGCCCAGAGAAGCAAGATAGGGCCAGCCTGGACTAGACTCTTCCATCTCAGGGGGCTGCTAGGACGGGCTAGGGATGTGGGGCATGGGGAGTGAGGTGACCTCTGCATTTCCCGCACTAGCATGTGGTCCCCAAGTATGGCCATCTGGAGACTGACTGGGATACGTTATTTGAACCTAAATTCTGTAGTGGAGACTCCAATACACGGATGGCAACTGATGTCATAGATATGAATGGGGTTCTGCAGCGAAAGTGTAAATAAGAACAGAAACTGAATACCACCACATTTAGAGTAAAATATGGGAGAGGAAGAGATGAAGATACTGGAAACTGGGAAGTGCCCACAGAGGAAGAAGGAAGACACCCAAATATGATTCTTGGAAACTAAAGGAAGGGGGAATGCTTCAAGAAATTTGAAATTGGTTAGTGTTCATGAGAAACACCTAAGACAAAACTGATTTAATAACAGAGATGTGCTGACTGGCCAGTGCAATCTCAGTGGCAGGATGGGGGGCGGGCAGGATGGGGGGACCATGTAACAGAATGTGGAAAGCAAAGGAAAGATAGAAATATAAGCAACTTCACATATATTACCTCCAAACCTCCTATATCCCATAGCCAGGTATGATTTGTGTCCTCTTCAATAAAGTAGGAAACAGAGAGTTGCCCAAGGTGCTCAGCTGAAAGGGAGCAGCGCTGAGATTTGAACATAAAGTCCTTTCTACACACCACTGCCTCCCAGGTCACCCTTGTCACCTTCTGTCTCCATAACCCTAATACCGGCCCCACAGCAGGTATCAGAATGGGCTCTTCATACTCTGACATGAAACAGCACTAAGCAATAGGAAGGAAGCTCTATGCATATGCTTGTCTGTTGGAGAAACGGAATTACATGAAAAACTGGAGGGAAAAAAAAAAAAAAACCAGCGGCAGCTTCCATTTTCTCTTCATGGCAACATGTGTGTTTGTTTTTGTGGGCCCTGTTCATGAGCTTCTAAGGCACATCTCAGAATTCATTGGACTCAGATACCCCTTTGCTATGGTGCAAAGACGCTGAACTGCCAAAAGTATGTTACAGGCTGTGCCTTTTTGAAGAACCAGCTTGAACTGATTGTTCTTCAGCTTTTCACATAAATTACAGAACATGAGGCCCACAGCTTTGCCCAAAGTTGTCAACAGGTTTTAATTGTCTCTGCTTTTCCGTACACACAGATGGTTTCGTTAAGCTGCTCTGCGCAGACCTCTGCCGTCTCCACTATGGAAAATCAGACACAACAGGGGGAAATCCATTTGAAAAGAAAAATTATGATCTTAACAAATTCCAAAGGAGCTCTTGCTATTTTTTCCCCCCAGAAGGTAAATGTTATATGAAGGAAAATGCTAGAAGTGACAGTGCAGAGATAGAGGCAAAGTAAGAAAAACCACAATGAACGTGTGGTTTTTGAAGGCAGGAATGCAGGCTAAGGAGAAAATTAGGCAGAAGTATTTGGACAAGTCAATAGATCCTTTTTATCAACGGCATCTATAATGGGACCACAATCCCACTCTGTTTCCAAGTTCGTTCAGAAAAGCAACAAGTGATCCAGCAATTCCACTCACAGAAGTCTCTCCTTCGGAAATCCAACTCCAGGTTGAGACTCAGGTCGTGATCTCAGTCATGAGATTGAGCCCTGTTTCAGGCTCTTCTCTCAGCACAGAGTTTGCTAAAGATTCTCTCTCTCCCCCCGTCCCTCCTGCTCAGGCTCTCTCTCTCTCTCTCTTTCTCTCCCTCTCAAATATATGTGTGTGTGTGTGTGTGTGTGTGTATATATATATATATATATATATGTATTTTTTTAAGGAATGGTAAAAGTGTGTATAATATGTAAAATGATTACATCGCAGCACTTTTATAGTAGCAAAAACTGGGGAGTAAATTAGTTAAGTATAGTTTAACTGTATGGCAAAACACCATACACTTTTAAAATTGATCATGATGCAGCCAGTATGTAAGGACATAAAATGACTGTGATTTATTAAGAGGGGGAAAAAGTAGAACACCCAGAAATGATTCAGTCTATATACCTGATACCTGCCTATATGTTTCCTCTATGCGCGGGAGGAAGTCTGATCATACATTTGTTGAAATGGTAATAGTCCTTAGGTTGTAGCAATGGACTTTTGGGGATTTTTTGGGTTATTTTAATTTCTCCATTCTATCACTCTCTAATGTCCGAATTTCTTACACTTTAAGAAAACATATTATCTTTAAAATTAAAAAAAAAAAAAAAAACAATGAAGCCATTTTCATTTTGAAAAAAAAAACAAAAATAAATCACATGGTAACCAAGAAGCTCCCGGGCACTGTCTTCCCGAGCTGCTGACAATGTGGAGCCTTTGGCGTGTAGTGCAATCCAGGCCAGAAAAGAAAGGTGAAAAGAGCACCATGTCTTGCAGGTGATGGCCCCCACTTTGCACTTGTCCTCCTTTGAGGAGGACAGCTGCCATAACCCAGCTCTGTGCACAGCACCTGGTTCAAGAAGAAGCACTCAATCAGTAGATATTGAATAAAATATTTCACTTAGGGGAGAGGTACACATACATAGCTCTAGGTATTCATTTGAAAGGAGTGATGTATAATACAGCAGAAAAGGAAAAAGGCACAAAATTAAGAAATCTGGGTCTCAAATCCCCGCTCTAGATTTGTATCACATGAATTTGTGCAATTTATTTAACTCTGAGGCTCACATTTCCATTTGAAAAATGAAAGATCATAAAACAGATAAAGATGGTAAAACAGGTAGAATGAGTGACATAGCACATTTAAGTGGATGGTATATAGCGGATAATCAAATTATAATTATTATTAGCATAATACCCATAATATTGGCAAGAACAGTAAGGAAAACCATTAGTTAAGAGACAGAAAATCTATGTTCTAATGAGCATTTCTGTTATGACTAATGGTGAGGCCTCGGATAGCACTCTGAGCTCTTAGTCTGGTTCATATTTACCTCAACACTGTGCGGAGCCCAAAACAGGATGCTACAAGAGGATATACTTCATATAAATGTAAGGGTTGTTCCTGAAATACTTATAGTCATCCTTTAAAATAGAAACCAACACAAAGAACTCATTTAATGTCTCGCTACCCATTGGCAAAGGAGATAAGCAGTTCTGTGGAAGCCATCTTGAGATGAGGTCATCTCCAGTTATCACAAAATTATTATTAACCATGGCCATTAAAAAAAACATATTAAAAAACTGGTTGATACATTCTCATGGAACAAAATGCAAGGTATCAAAGAGAATACCATCAAAAGTAAGAATCCTCTCTGGTCTCCTCCAATCTCCTGGTTTACCTTCTCTGAAGCAACCAATGTAACCAATTCCTTGTGTATCTTCCAGAGACATTTTATATGTTAGCCTGTATATACACATACACTACACATACACATATATGCACACACACATGCATACATGTACACATACGTGCATACATTGTGTTTATCCAAATAGCAACATACTAAATTCATTGTTATGCATATTCTTAAAAATTAACAATGTTAATTTTTATTAACAAATAAGCCTCCCCATTCTTTTTAATGGCTGCATGGTATTCCATAATATGGATATATCATATCTATTGCCTATTAGCAGGATTGTAAGTTGTTTCCAACACACAATGCTCTCTCTGGTGGATAACCTTATATGTAAGTCATTTTACATGTGTGAGTACATTTAAGATAAATGCATAGAAGTTCAAAGGGTATCAGGATTTTACATTTTTAAGGGTATTGCTAATTGCACTCCATAGAGACTATACCAAATTACATTCCTACCAGCTATGTAATGGAGAGACTGTTTACTAGTTTCCAACCAATGCAACATGTATTACTATAGATAAGGCAAAAAATGGTGTGTCATTATAGTTTTCATTACTATTTTCTTTATTATTTATAAGGTAGACTATCATTTTGTTTGAGAACTATTTGTATTTTCTTTATTATGAAAGTGTTCTTTCATATCTTTTATCCATATTCCTATTGAGTTGTTGGTTTTCTTACTGATTAGAATCTATCAGTCTTTTCCTTGTTGGCTTTATTCATTCGTAAGAAGGATTTCCTCACTTAAATTTTTAAAATCTCATATATTTTTCAAATTCTTATAATTCCCCCTTTTAACATCTAAATTTTAATTAATCTCTAGATTTCTGTGTATATAATGTATAAGATGGGAATCCAATTTTTTCCAGATAATTTTCAAGGTAATCCAAAATGATTACCTCCGTAGTCCCTATTTTCACCCTAAATTCCACTTATATCATTTACTAAGTTCCTATGTGCATTTGAGTATGTTTCTGGACTTCTTATTCTGTTTTATTTATCTATTTTTCTAGCCATGCAGCAATATCACATTGTTTTAATTTTTGCAGCTTTAGAATATGTTTTGATATCTGATAGAGATAGTTCTCTCTCTCCCTCTTTTTTAATGTTCCTGGCCATTCTGACTTATTTTTTTCTCACATGATGCTTCCAATCTACTTAAATGACCGTTGGAGTTGTATAACATTTATGGATTAATTTAAGAAAAAATTTATGAAGTTGACTTTTTCTACCCATGAAAAGACTTTTCTAGTAGAGTTCCTCTTTGAATGAGGTAAATAAAAATCAATCTTTATGTGCCAGGGATGTCAGAATCCTAATACAAAGTTTTATTCAGAATCTACAGGCCCATTTATTTGATTGACACAAAACCTTGCTTTGCCTTAGATGCTCTGTTTCTATTTTTGCAGAAAAGATACTCGATAACTTAAACAAGGCTTCTCTGAATGTCACATTTGCACAACAAGGGCAGAACCAAGACTAAATGACTAAATGAGTGACTCACATGTGGAATGCATCTATTTAATAATGCATTGACCTCCAAATGCTCTAAAATTAGTTAGGTGTTCTTGCCCAACCCAAAACACAACTTAGTTCCATTTCTTCATCCCAGATACTGCATGATACATCACCCAACAAGAAAACATCTAAAATTATCTCATTTGGAACCACTCAATAAAATAGGCATTACCAGTTAACATTTGATAATTAGCTTTGAAAGATATCAAATGTCTTTGACAACTGATAGTCTTGGAAGTTTTTATTATTGAATATTCCCATTATGTAATCATCACATTATTTGACAATTTAATAGTGTAATTTACAATCAAGTGCCATCAACTCCCTAGACCAAGAAGGAGACTCCCAACTGATCATCAACTGATTTTTTCCAAGGTCATACTGAGAGTCCATCAAGGAGCTGAGATTAAAAGAAGGAACTACTTCATGATCACAAAAGCCAACCAGCTCAGCCAGTGTTGTTCTAATAAATGTTGTTTCTGAAACACAGTCTGTTAGCTCTGGGCTTATTTTTAAACAGCTCTTTGTCCATTAACTGATTATTTCTCACATACATAATTCTTGGGTGGGTCAGTTAATGCCCAATTATTGTTCCATTGTCACTATTCATGCACAATCTGGTGTAGCAGGGAGGAAAGGCTGGACATGGTTAAGGACAAATAGTCCTCTATTCAATCTGAAGCATGCCCTTGAACCTTATGAACTTGAACAAGTTATCAAAGTAAGTGCTTCAGGTGATGTGGTCCACCTGAACCAGAATCTCTTAGGTGTTTGTTTAAAATGTGCATTCCTAAACCTCATCCTTAATATACTAAACTAGGAACTGTGGGGCTGGTCAAGTCATCTTCATTGTTAACAATATTCCCAGGAGATTCTTGTCCATGCAAATTGCCTCAACCTTATCTGTTTATTTATAAATTGGCATATGACCAACCTTCTTCATAGGGTGGTTTTGGGAGTTTCAAATAATTATATATGCAAAACACCTGGCACATAGAAGTAGCTCAATAACATCATTTTCCTTCCTCTCCTCTTTTTCTCTTCTACCAAATAATAAAGAAAAATAGAGATGAATATATCATGCTATTTTTGTGTTTTTTGTTCTTTGCTAGGAATAGATGAAGCCACTATCTTGTTCTTGGAACTAAATAAATCTTAGTCATCTACAACTCAAACTGAAAATTTTTCATGAAAAGCATTTAATTGATGTTATAGATCTGAACTCACCAGATGGCCACATAATTTTAAAATACCAGTGGGCAGCAATCCTCCACAATGTATACTTCAGTTATTAATCTATTCCCTCTTGTCTCTAAATTCATACTTCATTGCCTGCTCTGGGAAAATGGATATGGGCCTCTTAAATAGTATTCCTCTGCTAGATGGCATGATATTAAACTTTATCAGTAGAGGGCATTGGAGAGACATTATAAGAAGAAAGGATTTTGCTTCTTGGTTTTGGTGTGCTTGCAATGTGCATGTCTTCCCCAGCACCCAGCTCCTGTAGCATACATAATGTTCCCACGTCCAGATCTTGCAATGGGGCATGTTGGCCAGTACCAGATTCTTGCAGCAATTATAGATTCTCCAGTCCCTAGCTCCCAGAGTACACAGAAACCAGCAGCACTCCCTTTAGGCCATGGTGGGTTAACAGAAAGGGGCTTTACCTTTCTACCTAAAAGAAATGGGCAAAACATACAAAACAATAGTCTTTAGTCATCAGATGAACAGTATCCCATGACAGCATCCTCCGAAAGAAGGGAGGCAAATAAGGTGATTGTTTACCTTGATACTTGGAATTTGCAAGCTGCAGTGTAGCAAGAAGGGGGAACTCAGACAGAGCCCAGTGGTGTCCCTGAGTTGAGGACTCAAGTTTAATATTTGGATAGGCCAGAGTTGCTAAACTTCTCAGGGTAGGTACTAGAGGAAAGAAAACTGAACAGAGAAACCTTTAAAAAATTTATCTTAAGTGCTTAACTAAGACTGACATGTGCATGCATGGGCAGGAACTACCATAGTAGCAGTGAAAACACTGAAAAAGAGCAGGTGCAACAATTCCCAGAGATAGAAATTATTTGCTGAAGTAGAAAGAAGACCTCTGGATACAATTTGAGTAGAGTCCTGAGCAGGGAATTGCCGCAGTAGTGCAGCGAAGTGTAAATTCCATTCTGGACCTGTTGTCTTAGTCAGCTTGGGCTGCTACAGCAAAATGCCATAGAATCAGTGCTTTTACCAACAGCGGTTTATTTCTCATAGTTCTGCAGGCTGAAAAATTCAAGACCAACCGGTGCCAACTGGCTGGTGAAAGCTCTCTTTCTGACTTGCTGACGGCTGCCTTCTTACTATCCCCACATGTGGAAAAAGAGCAGCTCTGATGTTTCTTCCTCTTCTTAAAAGGACACTAATCCCATCACGGGAGCCCCATCCACATGACTTCATCTACACCTACTTACCACCCAAATCTTCCACCTTGAAGTATTATCTCACGGGGGATAAGACCTCACTACCTGAATCTGGAGGGGACACAAATTTTCAGTCCAGTTTGCTTAGCAAAACATAAAATTAAGCCTCTCAAGAATCAGGCAGTTTTCAAGTAAATGAACTGTACCCTTTTTAAGAATTTAAAAGAATAACTCCCTCCCACCCCCTGAAAAAAACAAGTTCCAAAAAACATAAAATTCAAAATGTTTAGCATCCAATACAAAGCATTAGGATTTCAAAGAAGCAGGAAAATATGGGCCATAATCAGAAGAAATATCAATCAATAGAAACAGACTCAGAAATGACAAAGATTATAGAATTAGTAGATAAGGACATTAAATATCTCCTATAAATGCATTCTACATGTTCAAGGAGGCAAACAAAACATGAGCATGATAAGGAGAAAAATTAAAGATGTCAAAGATAATCAAGGGGCGCCTGGGCGGCTCAGTGGGTTAAAGCCTCTGCCTTCGGCTCAGATCATGATCTCAGGGTCCTGGGATCGAGCCCCGCATGGGGCTCTCTGCTCAGTGGGGAGCCTGCTTCCCCCTCTCTCTCTGCCTCCCTCTCTGCCTGCTTGTGATCTCCCTTTCTGTCAAATAAATAAATAAAATCTTTAAAAAAAAAAAAAGGTACTCAAATTGAACTTCTAGATATAAAAAACTCACTAGATGTAAATAAGAGCAGATTACACACAGCGGAAGAAAATATTAGTTTATGCCATAGCAACAGGAACTATCAATAAAGAACACATGAAAAAAAAATACCAAAATAAACAAAATAATAATAATAAATGAACAGAGCTTCACTGAGATATAAAATCATATCAACTAGTCTGACATATATGTAATTGAAATCCCAGTACGACATTGTGGGGTGGGAAGAAGAGACAAGTAATGGCTTAAAATTTTTAAACTTGGTAAGAACTAACTAAAGCCTGACAGATCTGAAAAGCTCAACAAACCCTAAGCAGAAGAAATATGAGGAGAACCACACTAAAAAACATAGTTGAAGGGGAAAAATGAAGGGGTGGAATCAGAGGGGGAGATGAACCATGAGAGACTACAGACTCAGGGAAACAAACTGAGGGTTTTAGAGGGATGGGGGGATGGGTTAGCCCAGTGACGGGTATTAAGGAGGGCACGTATTGCGTGGAGCACTGGGTGTTATACACAAACAATGAATCATGGAACACGACATCAAAAACTAATGATATACTGTATGGTGACTAACAATAGAAAAAAATGTCAAATTGCTAAAAACCAGAGATAAAGGTGCAAAGTTATTTCAGTAGAGAAAGGATAGTCTTCAACATGTGATGCTAGAACAATAGGATATCCACATGCAAAAAAAGAGCCTTGATCCACACCAGGCACCCTACATAAAAATTGAAGAGTGGGTCACAGGCCTAAATGTGAAATTTAAAACATAAAAATTCTAGAAGATAGTATTTATGTGCTTAGATGGTCAAAAATTTCTGGATAAGATACCAAAAGTAAGAATCATATTTTAGAAGTTATAATTTGAACTATATCAATGTAAAACCTTTTGCTTTTCAAAATGTATTATGGGGCACCTGGGTGACTCAGTCACTTTGTGTCTGCCTTTGGCTCTGACTATGACCTCAGGGTTCTGAGTCTGCTTCTCTCTCTCTCTCTCTCTCTCTCCCTCTCTCTCTCTCTCTCTCTCTCGCTCTCTCTTTCTCTCTCTCAAATTAATAAAGAAAATATTTTAAAAAAAAAACCCAAATGCATTATGAAGAATATTAAAGGACAAGTCATCAATGTGGAATAAATATTTGCAAAACAACTGGTAAAGGACTTGTATCCAAAATATAAAAAGAATTCTCACAACTCAAAAATAAGAAAATAAAAACAAAAAAGCAAAGATTTGAACAGACATTTCACCAAAGAAATATAAATGGCAAGTAAGCACGTGAAAAAGTGCTCAGAATTGTTAGTTAGGGAAATGCAGATTAAAACTCCAAAAAGTAAGTATGATACAAAATCATGAACAATAAAAGAAAAAATAAATAAGCCAGACATCAGTAAAATGAGAAACTTTTGTGCCTCAAAGGAAACCATCCAGAAAGTGGAAAAAGAAAGAAAAGGAAAGGAAAGGAGAGGAAAGGAAAGGAAA
>CM053608.1:109124973-109151081 GCA_028646535.1 Procyon lotor
AGAGAGAGAAGTCAAGAAGGGAATGCTATAGCTGGGAAGAGAGACAGAGGCAACCAGGATGCCAAATTAATCAGACTAGTCTAGACCATGGGCCAGTGGCTGAGAAATGTAAGACTCCAAATTTTCTTTGAAAAAAAAAAAAGTTGGGGCGCCTGGGTGGCTCAGTGGGTTAAAGCCTCTGCCTTCGGCTCAGGTCATGATCTCAGGGTCCTGGGATCGAGCCCCACATCGGGCTCTCTGCTCAGCAGGGAACCTGCTCCCCCCCCTCTTTCTTCCTGCCTCTCTGCCTATTGTGATCTCTCTCCTCTCTATCAAATAAATAAATAAAATCTTAAAAAAAAAGTTTCCATATAGTTTAACCTTTTGTTTAAGCAGGTTATATAAATTTAAAAACGCATCTAAGACATTGCCTCATCATGAAAAGCTGCTGATGGAACAGATTGAGGAAGTGGGAACAACATTCGTCAGTCTCAGCGTCTGGGGCTTGGAATCAGCCATCACAGACACAGGGGCACGAGCCCCTTGTATTTGGCACCAATTACCTGTTCTCTTTCCCAACGCTGGGTCTTGATCTCAGCATTCTCCAGGCCTTTCTTAAAGAGAAACATCAGCGGTTAAGGCCGTTTGTCAGAGGGCTGGCTATTTTCAGTGTTATTGTTATGACAACTCTGGCTTCCAAAAGGATTATTAAGAAAAAAGGCCACCTCTTTGAAATCTACATCAAGTTGTTAAGGCAACAAACCCAAGATTAAATCTGGAAATGTTTGCTCCACCACCCCCTTCCTCTACCCTATTATCTATTTCACATGTTCTTGTTGGTGATGCCAACTAACAGAGCATTGCTACATACCTGCCACCTCATCCCAGCAACTGAAGACAAGTGTGGATTTGAAAAACGGCATTCATGCGTCTATTCCATTAGTACATCTGCGAGCTTGTGTGTAACTCTGGAAATAGCTCATCATGCGCCCCCCCTAAGTTCTGTTTGTCGCATTTAACCAAAGAGGCAGTCACCCTTTAGCCAGATAGAGAAAGGACATCCGGAAAACTTCAGTGGCACTTGGTGGATTTCTGCAGTCAAAGATGGGGAGAAAGACAGCACTTCCCACGGCCTAGAGGTGGTGAATTACAGGGAGTGTGTAGGGTTAGTTGGTGCATACATAGAGCACGGGTAGGAGAAGAGGGGGAAATAAGGCTTGAGAAATAGTGAGGACATTTGGAAATTTTCAAGGGCCAAGTTTGTGAACAGGGAAATGAGCGACATGCAAAGTGAAGCTTTGCTAGGAATGACACAGCCACAGTGTGAGGAGGGACAGGGACAACAAGCTTGAGACAGCAACAGCCCAAGCGATCAATCGTATCAGCAGCTGAGAAAAAAACTGAAGAGGGAGAGAGCTTGGATTCTAACCATGAGGATGGGAAAGGGAGAGCAGAAGGGAGAATGTCGCCAGTGGTGGGAGGATTTGCAGAGGCCTGGAAGCCAGTGATGAAACTAGAGGTGGTGGAAGAGGAGTTGGGGAGGAACGTAGGCTGGGGAGGAAGTGTGGCGGACAGAGCACGTCTAGAGGGAAGAGCTATTTGGGGTGACAGATAATGTACTCTGACTTGAATGTCCAGCAGGCGATGAGAAATTCAGATGTAGGACACTTGAAAGCCATGAGGGCCAGAGATTCCATCTGCTGATTTCCCGAGGATGAACCTGAGCCATAACGCTACGTTTCTGAGCAGTGCATTTGTGAACCCGGCCATGGCAGGGCCTAACCCAGGGGAGCCTGTGCGGATGAAGATAGCTCATCCAAGACACTGCACGGTCTCCTGGACCCCAACAGTCAGTGGCTGGACTATCAATACTCCCCCCACCCTGGACATCTGAGCGAAGAGGTCCTGGGGAAAAGCTTTGAATTTCACACACTTGGTGATCTGGCTGACCCAAGCTCTTCTCAACCCCGATGAGGGATCTGAAAGCCGATTAGTAGAATGGGTGGTGAGTTTTGTGAGCATTTCACATTCAGTGAATTCCCTGCCCTCTGGCTTCTGCAAAAGAACTTTTGTTTTAAGTGCTACATCTTACTTCTCTAGTAGGGACTCAGCTGCGTGAAGGAACAGGACTTGAGTGGATTTTCTGCAGGGTACCTAAGGGGTGGGGTTGGTCTTGCAGTGGGTGAAGGGAGGAAGGGAACTAAGGAGGCTGTGTGTGCAATTAAAGCTTCTGCCAGAGTCCTTTCTGCCTGACCCACACCACCAGCTTCCAAATCTGGGTGAATCACCTTGGGGTGGGGGAGGGGCGCTCCTTTGTTGTACGGATGATTTAGTCCAGTCAGACCAACTCAGTTAGAACCTCAGGAAGTGGAGCTCAGGAATCTGATCTTTGACAATCTCACCAGCTATCTGGCACAGCTTACGCAGGACCCTTTCTTCCGGAATTACTGCCTTAGGGCATTCCTTTCTCACTCTGTAAGAAATACCAAGTGATTTTCAACAGTTGCAGGAATTTTCCTGGCAAGGCCTATAAAGAATGGGGGTGATGGCGCGCTGATTGGGAAAAAAAAAAAGGTTCTAAAACTGCCATTTGTTTTCACTGTGATATTTATTTGTAATATCACATCGCATAGAAACTTCACATAAAATGGGTGTCTTTAGCAGAAGAATTTTGGATCAAAAATGACTGAGAAACTTCACAGCCTGGGATGATGCTACACTTTAGTTCTGCAAAATTGATCTTATCAGTTTCAGCAGAGTGCCACCTCTCTGAAACTAAGTCCTTTAGTGTTTAAGCTCTAGACAAGTGCAGACTCTGGTGTCATGAGCCGCCCTTGGAGGGACACAGGGGTCCCTCCATTAATTAAGGAGAGCACACAGCATCCAGATCAGAACCTTAGATTTCCCAGTGTTGCCTGCCAGAGAAGGGGGGGCTCCTTTTCCTTCACACCCTCTCCAAAACCTGGGGATCCAGGGTGTACGTTTCCCAGGGAGTAATAGAAAAACAGCTATACCACAGGGAGAGCAGCTCGGGAAGCAATTCTTTTCTCTTACCTCCAGCAAAAAAACCCAAACATCAAAACCCATAAAGCTGAGAGCCAACATCAGGCACACACCTAAACAGATTTCTTTTCTAGCCCCCAGCCCTCTATTTAAAAAAAAAAAAAAAAAAAAAAACAACAACAAAAAAAAAACTTTGGGAGACACAGAGTGAATAATTTGGACAGCAAATGGGAAGATGTGGTCTCAGCTCTCCAATACCTCTGAGTCTGTCTTTTCATTTCTCTAGGGGAGCTCGGGATCCCGCCCACTTCAAAGAGAGGGTTTGGAAGGTCAGAAGCATTCGCAAAGCTGTGGCAAGGGCCAGAGCAAGGGGCAGGAAACCTGGAGCAGCTACACCACATAGTCCATCTCCCCATCTCTGATGGCTTTCTTGCCCATAGATGTTGGGTTCAGGCAGAGTTGCTTGTAGCTTTTCTTCCCCAAGACCCCTGAGAAATCGCATGCACCTACATTATCAATACAAGTCAGTACAGCTCAAATCTCTCTCTCTAGTCCAGCCTTTTGGGGTTTAGGATCGGATTTGTGGCTGCAGCTTCCTACCTTCTCCCACAGTTAGCAGAGATTCAACCTTTGAGTGTTAGATGCAAAGTTTTGGGGTTCCAGGCAGGGGCACCTTCCCAGTTGAGCCCCTGGCCTAGTGCCATCCCTGCTGAGTCCACATTATGTGACACACTATGTGTTTCAGAGTCCCCGATCCTGCCCACTGGCCGGTCTCTGATGGCCAGCAGCCTTATTCTGTGCACTATACTGCAATCAGTTCTACCTCTGCCCAACCAGAAATGCTTCTTTCTGCCACATGTGGGACACAGTGGGAGAAAGGTCTGTTAGCAGGTCAATTTCCAAGAGACTCCAGCTCTTGGCCTCCAAATGGGACCTCTTTTGGACCCATGGCTTTTTCTGCCCCATGTTGAGATTCTGTCTATATCACCCCCGACCTGCCCATCTCTAGCTCCCAAATGGCTTGTGAGTCCTCCCGTGACATTCCCTTTGACCTCAGCACACATTGTCCCCTCTGTGGAATTCTCACCACAAGCAGAAGACCAGCCTCATTCTTTCATTTGCCTTTTGTTCTTCCACGACTTCAAATCTCCTTTTTAAAGATTTGACAAATACTTATGGAACAGCCTCTGTGCTGGGGACTGGTGATCATTTCTTTGCCACACCACACGTTTGCACATCCGGCATTGACTGCAGTCATTCAATAACACATATTGAGAACTTACTATGTGTTGGGCACCAAGCGTATAATGATGGGCAAGATGGGCATAGCTCCTCAGCTACCTTCTACCCAGGGAAGGAGACAGCAAAACCAGAAACAGGATGGATACATAAAATGATTGCAAGTTGTAAATTTTTTTAAAGATTTATTTATTTATTTTAGAAAGAGAGAGAGAAGCCGAGCATGGGGGCAAGGGAGAGGAAGAGGAAGAGAGAAAATCTTGGGGAGACTCTCCGCTGAGCATGGAGCTGCAAGCAGGGCTTGATCCCATGACCCTGAGATCATGACCTGATCTGAAACGAAGAGTAGGATGTTCAACCAACAGAGCCATCCAGGTACCCCATAAAATGATTGCAAGTTTTAGAAGGGCTGTGCAAGAAACCGAAAGGCTGAGGTAGGGTTAACAGGAAGGAGGGCCACCTACTCTGATAGGGTACCCAAGGAAGACCTCTTTCAAAAGGTGACATGAAAACTGAAACCCAATGATTAAAAGGAACCAGCCAGATAGAATGAGGTAAATGCACCCCAGGCAGAGGAAATAGCACATTCCAAGGACCTGAGACAGGAAAGACCTTGATGTATTTAGGGAACTGAGAAAAGACCAACCTGGTTGGATGTCAAGGAGAAGAAGTGGGTGAGCGGACTGGTAAAATATTTTGAAAGATGGCAATAAACATTCCGTGTGGAAATATACTGTACAGGCCACCCTAGAAAGTTTGAGATTACTCCACTAGTGAAATTTATAGTTAGTCCCCGGGGTTCTAGGAGCCTTCTTGAAAAACAGATCTTTGGCAGTTTTTTCTGACATACCAACGTTCCTAATGTGAGCTCACATTCCTGTATCCACCACACATTTTTGGGAGCTACTCCGTGCCAAACACCCATATTAAATTAGAGCCCTCCCCCACACTGCAATCTACACGCACATCTACTGGCCCATGTACATGCATTTTCTTTCTCTGTTGTTCTAAAATAGAATCATACTACACACAACACTTTACAATTTAGTTTTTTCATTAGCAATATACTGTAAACATTTCTACGGGCTTTCACCCAGCTTTGCCCAGTATGTATGTTTCACCTATACATTGTCATCATCCGCAGTCCCTCCCTTCCCCAAATATACCAGGGAGAGACCCGGACATGGCATTACAAGTGTACCTTTAAAAAAGGCGTAGTGTAGAACTGTTGACTAAGCTTTTTTTTTCTTAATGGAACAAACACAAGTAATAGTAGATCAGCGGTCTCTGTGGGGTAACTCCTGAGTTTATTTCATATACTTTCCTCAGAGTAATTATCTTCATGCCATAATTCAATGCCATCATAAAATATGATGGAGTGGCAGGAAATAGGGGGAGATTCTAGAAGATGTGAAAGATTCCCAGCCACACAGTCCATAAATCTTCTGAGGAGGCAGTTGAACACGGTAGAAAGAACACAGATTTTGGAGCCAGTCTTCCTGAGTTCAAATCCCAGTTACTGTGCTGATTTTCCTCAGGAAACTATTTGAACTTCCCTGTCTGTTTCCTCATCTATAAAAAGGGACAGTAATCCACCATGGAACATCCTTCAGACTAAAAAAAGAAAAAATCCGTTTACGTGCCACAACATGATGAACCTTGAAAATGTTATGCTAAGAGAAATAAGTCAGTCACAAAAAGTATGTATGATTCTACTTGTAGGAGGTCCCTAGAGTCATCAACTTCACAGAGATAGAAAGTGAAAAGTGGTTTCCAGGGGTTGGAGGGAGGAGAGAATGGGGAGCTGTTTAATGGGTGCAGAGAGTCAGTTTTGCAATATGGAAAGGGCTCTGGAGATGGATGGAGGTAAGGGTTGCAAAATGATGTAAATACAATTAATATTACTGAACTGTACACTTAAAATGGTTAAGGTGATAAATTTTATGTTATATGTTTTTACCACAATTTTTTAAATGAATGAAGAAAAGGGATAGTAATACCTACCTCACGGGGTTGGTAGGAGAAGAATAAAATCACATAAAACATTCAACACAGTGCAGTTCCTTCATTCCCCACTACACACACACACACACACACACGCACACACACACACTCCTTCTGCTCAGCTGTTTCCTCAGACTCCCCTGCCAAGTTTCCTTATAGCATAGGCACCAACAGTAAGAACAAGTCATGTTCAGTGGCTTCTGTCTTCAAGAGTCTCCTCAGGCTGCATTCTGGAAGATTCTCCCATCTCCTGTCTTTCCTTACATGAATTCTCATTCCAAGGCATTTCAAGACATTCTGAGAATAATGGTTCTTAACTTGGAAACATCTGCTCTTCAGTTTCTGGAAACAATTTATTCCTCTAGTCAGACCCAGGGTTTTGAAAGACCAAACTGACAAAACATTCATGAATGCAACACCTAGTGGGCCTCTATTATGCATGAGCCTCTCTGCAGCTGGAAACATACGATCCCTTGATTTTCCCTACTCTAAACAAGCAGTGGGCTCCTAAATTGTTCAAGAACTATGAAAAAGTGCATTGCCTCACATCCCAATCAGTCGTTGAATGCCCTTTGGAACCACTGATTGCTTCACAAACCCGTCCTTCCCTTCTCTTTCTGCATGAATGTATGTTGGGGTCTGACAGGATGTGGCCTTTCATGTAATGATTTGATTGCATTTTTTTTCTCTTGTCTCATTCTCAAAACTTTTGCAATCTAAGCCAATAATTAACACACTTCAATAATGACAAAGTACTTTTAAATGACTATGTTTCTGTATGCTCTTAAATGAGTTCATAGACTTAGGAAGAAATCAACAGATAAGTTTCTTGGCATGTAAAAGGCAGATAAAAGTGAGTGGGGTATTTTTGAAGGTGTGACTAGATCTATTACTTGCAGAATCCTAAAATTTAGACATTTTGGGGACTACTGACTCTGAGCTGTACATAACGACACATAATAATGTCTACTATTTCTATAATAAGTACTTTAAACTTCGTAACGTGTTTTTGGATACATTAACACATTTAATTCTTAAAAAAGCATTATAGAAGTAAAACAGACTCGGAGTTTGAGATGTTTTCCAAGCCACCCACCTAGTGCAGGTCAGAGATCTGTCTCTGAAATATCCACCTTTCCGCCTTGCCTACTGTTTTCATTCCCTCACTGGAAGAGAGAGAATGGATCAGACAGCAGCTGAAGACTTGGGAAAACGTAGGGTAGGTTGCTTGGACTGGGCATAGAATTAGAGTTGAACTAGCAGAGAGACACCAAGCTTCTCCAAGGCACGGAAAGAACTGCTGGGCCATGAACAGGAGGAATTCCAGGAACAGGGCATGCGAACCTCTCGGAGCCTCACGAAGGCAGCAAAGACTTGGTGGGACCAACAAATGGATAACCACTAAAAGCTTAGTACTTACAGAAAGACTGTGTTCCCAGGTCCAGTGTCAGAGGAAACATCCCAAAGTCTTCAGGGAAAGCATTGCTTTGTTCCATTAGATTGCAGTTTTACCTTCCCGAGCACATTCTAAGATATCAAAGAAATTGGAGACCCTACACAAGAGTAGAGAGCAATACGAAGGTTACAGAAAGCACGAAGAACTCTAACCTTGTTCTAACTCCAAAACATGAAACTTAACTATGTTCTCTCAGCATCCACAGAAGTGTGCTGAGAAGCCTCCTGTTCTTTGGGGCAGCTTTTGGGGCCGCATGGGATCACTCTTGTGAGACAGAGTATTTGCTCTCATTGCAGGATTCCCTCACTCCTAGGATCTGTGGTGCAGGAAATACATGGGCATATGCTGTCACTAAAACTCATGCAGGCCCCGTCCCTGGCCACGAGAAAACACCACAATCAGCGCTGTTTCCCAGTGTTGGGAGGAAGAGAAGAAAGGACTCTCTTTCTCTCTCTGTTCACTCTGTCACACTGATGAGTTCATCAGGGTATGGTTCTCGAGTCACATGCTTCTCTGATGACACAATAAAACAAATGCACACACTTTCCCCAAGACCCACCCACCCATCTCCCAACCTCCGTGTCCCCAGATACTCAAGAGCTGCCTATTTATCCTAATACTTAGTGCTAATCACTTGTGACCTCGAGATAAGTACTCCTCTTTGGAAAACCCTGTATTACAACAGGTCTCATCCTGCTTTCAATGGTAGATGGGCCTTTTACATCAGAGAGAATGATCACAACTAAAAAGATGGAGTGTGGTTTGAGGACAGACTATTAAAAATGAGTTGACTGGATTCAAGAAAAACGATACCTGAGCATAAAAAAGAGCTGACTTGTCTTCCCAGAACAACTCATGAGAACCACAAGGTACATGACTGTTCCCTGGAATGATGGAGTAGAATGTTAAACAAAAACTCTCAGATATCCCCAGTAAGGTGCACACTGCAGAAAAGGCATCTAAAGATGTGGTTTAGTTTTCTTCCTTTTTTTTTTTTTTAAAGTTCCAAGACTCACAGCTTCTACAAGTGAGTTTGAGCATATTAATGTAAATATCCTTTCCATGTTCCAAGAGAAACTTGGCCTTGTGGAACTATAGGAGAGAGGAAGTAAGCACCTTAGTTTGGACTCCCCAGAAACAGAGCCTGAGATGAGGATTCATGAGCAAACGACTTTCTGAGGAAAGGCCCCTAGGGGAAGCCAGTAGTGGAGTGGAAGAAGAAGATGGTGAAGGAAAGGGGCCAAGCCAGAGGGCGTATGTATGGAGGCAGAGTCCTGCAGAAGGAGCCTCAGCCTGAGTCTGCAGGGAGGTGAGGAGTTCAAGGTGCATAAAGTGCATTCTGCAGGACCAGGGGCTGGAGCTTTCCTACTTCTGTAGCCATCATCCCGTGGATAAGGGGCACCAATTCCCATGGCACCTCCTTCTTCCACACTGCAGGCCAGGAGTGCTCCAGTGCCTTGAGGCTATGGAAAAGGAAAGAACTCCAAAACCACTGGGCACACAGCAATGGCATAAAGGAAAGATCAAGTGATCTGAGCAAAGCATTGACATTGTCAGCTATAAGGAATAAGAACTGCAATTGGAGAGATCCAAATTCCTCATATACAGAATGAGGTCATTAACTACCCTGCACCTCTGGTGCCTTATCTTTAAAATGGGGAACATAGTAACACTTGTCTCAGTGGGTTGTTGTAAGGAGAAACGCATATTAAACACAGAAATATCAGCTGTTATAATTATTTATAAGCAAGTATAACAGCAATTTCACCTGGGCCTGTGGCTCTGGTTATTTTGCCAAAAGAAGTATGGTGACTGCCCATGCACCTAAATATCTGTCTCTCAGTAATTTGGAGAATGCATTTTGGGTTATCTAGATATTATAGGTCCGTGTAAGACAAGAACTTAGGCAACATCTATGAAGAATTTTAAAGGCACTTCAAAAGCATGAACTCACATGTTTGAACTAGACAGAAAACATTTTTTTTTTAGATAAAATTCAACTTTGTGTTTCTACAGTGGTTTCTACCCTATTCATTTCTTTTCTTTCTTTTTTTTTTTTTTGGATTATAAAAATTATAGTGTTCATTGTTTTTTATATTTTTTAATTTAATTTAATTTAATTTTTTTCAGTGTTCCAAGATTCGTTGTTAATGCACCACACCCAGTGCTCCATGCAATACGTGCCCTCCTCAATACCCACCACCAGGCTTACCCATCCCCCCACCCTCCCCCCCCTCCAAAACCCTCAGTTTGTTTCTCAGAGTCCACAGTCTCTTATGCTTCAGCTCCCCCTCCAATTTACCCCAATTCACTTTTCCTTTCCTTCTCCTAATGTCCTCCATGTTATTCCTTATGCTCCACAGTTGGTAGGAATGCAAGTTGGTGCAGTCACCTTGGAAAACAGTGTGGAGATTCCTCAAAAAATTAAAAATAGGGCTACCCTATGACCCGGTAATTGCACTACTGGGCATTTACACCAAAGATACAGATGTAGTGAAAAGTAGGGCCATATGTACCCCAAGGCTCATAGCAGCAATGGCCACAATAGCCAAACTGTGGAAAGAGCCAAGATGCCCTTCAACAGACGAATGGATAAAGAAGATATGGTCCATATATACAATGGAATGTTACTCAGCCATCAGAAAGGATGAATACCCAACTCTTGTAACAACATGGATGGTACTGGAGGAGATTATGCTGAGTGAAATAAGTCGAGCAGAAAAAGTCAATGCTCATATGGTTTCACTTACTTGCCCTATTCGTTTCTTAAGCAGAATTATGAGGAGAGCTTTTAATGCAATTGGTTTTCAACATTAACTTACTATTAGGTTAGCCCCCAATGAACTAAGTTAGGAGCCATGAGGGAGCTGTTTTTACAACATCCAAATAGCACAAAATGCGATTTTTCTCTGGAGAAGACTTTGAGAATTAAAAGGAATTAGTCATATTTTCCAATGTGGAGATTTTAACATTTGTGAAATTATGACGGAGCCCTGACTCAACAATTCCAATATTGCAATATGTCACCTAGCTGTCTTGTTACTGAAAATTACATGATTTGGAAGACAGTAACTTTAAAAAGAACGCAGCTGAGGTTGGAAAGAAAAGGGAGATATGCAGACAAAGCAAGGGAAAAGTAGAATATTGCTGAACATTTATAGAGCTGAGTTTAACAATTCTGGGCTCGTTTAATACATTTCTGTCTTAAATAGCACACTGAAAAGGCATGTTTATCCTCTCAGTGAGTTATATGTTAGAAATGCATTCATTAAACAGTTTTTTTTTTGAGTACAATACTGAACCTAAACTGTATTTAATATGTTGCTAAATATTCAATTGAGTCACCCCTTTAGACTCCCCTTTGGAGGGTTAAAAAGATGAATAGACTTTCCCTGGACAAAGAGGATTAAGCCAATTCAAGACAATCCTTGTGCTATATTTTTCTAGCCTCTTCATTAGGTTACTCCTCATTAACTACCCTAAATGAGCTACAAATAATGATCAGGTCTGTCCTTTCTATATGAAAATTAGGCTATTAGTAAGCTTGTGACTCTCGAGGTGTTCTCCAGGAGTGGTGAAGGGTTTGAACTTTCTCAAGCACACTCTCTAGGTTTCCCTTGTTTTCAATAGCATACATTTGCAAGACGGTTGGCCAGGGTTAGGATGCTGAAAGACTCAGAAAGAGACCATTCTAATGAGCTTGGTCTCATTAACATAGTGTGATAATTAGATAACCTAGCTGAACAAATGCAACATTGGGCAAGTTTGAAGAGATATAAATAGCTCCGGGAATCTTAAATATAAAGCTAGAAGTCTAAAATCTTAAAAAAAAAAAAAAGGGGGGGGGCGCTTGGGTGGCTCAGTGGGTTAAAGCCCCTGCCTTCGGCTCAGGTCATGATCTCAGGGTCCTGGGATGGGGCCCCGCATTGGGCTCTCTGCTCAGCAGGGAGCCTGCTTCCCTCTGTCTCTCTGCCTGCCTCTCTGCCTACTTGTGATCTCTCTCTCTCTCTGTCAAATAAATAAATAAAATCTTTAAAGCTAGAAGTGGTAATATCCCTTAAAGAACTAAACAAATCACTGAAGAGGATAAGCACTAGCATTTATGGTCAGACACTATAAAGAAAAGAGGGTAAGTGTTATGGTTAAGAAATGATTGTCACCTACAACTAACTGAATTCCAAAATACACATACGTCCTCTTTATGATTTTGCTCCTATTGTGATAATACAAATTGAACACATGGAGAGATCCCAGGCTTATTCCAGAAAATTAGGAAAGATCATCTAATTTAACCCAAAGAAGTTTGCTCCAGTATGTTGACTTCAGAAACTACTCAGTCTTTATACACTTTCAACAAAGAGTTCTTTGTCTCTTTTCTCAAAGAGTTTGTTTTAACAGAACAATTCTCCCCAAATTGATCTATAAATCAAATGCAATTCCAATCAAAATTCCAGTCGGATTTTGTATGACCTTGACAAATTTGTTCAAAAAGTGTCAGGAGGAACAAAGCAAGGAAAATTGCCCAACCAAAAATTAAGATATCTCAAGGATGAAGTAATTAAAAAGAAAAAAAGCCGGTGGGGGGTGGTATTGGCATCAGAAATGACAAAGAGATCAATGGAATGGAATAGGAAGCCCAGAAACAAATCCAAGTAAATGTAGGAATTTATTCTATGGTAGAGATATATGGGAAGCATTATAAATCTGTGAGAAGATGGAATTTTTAAGTAGCTGATATTAGGAAAACTGGCCCACTGTGAATAAACATGTCAACATAATGACATATAAAAATGTAAATCTGAATTGATTAAAAATCTAGATGTAAAAATTAAAACTGTAAAGCAAATATAAGAAGTATTTTTTTAATATTGTGATATTAAGACGCATGGAAGAAGTTTTCACACTCCAAAAACATAAGGTGAAAAAGATGTTGACTACAACAAAAATTATTACTTCTATTTAACAGAATACCACAAAGTTAATATATAAGTGAATGAAGAGATATGTAGCACCTAAAATGTATTGGGATTAATGTCAATAGGATTAATACAAATTAATAAGAACAATATAGGAAACAATTTTATAATGCACAATGGATATGAATAGATAATTCATAGAAGGAAGAAACCCAACTAATAGATATGTGAAGAGATATTCAACTTCATTCACCAATAATCAGAGATCTATATATTAAAATAACTTTATACTCATTATGTTGGCAAAATATGAACGTTGGTAAATGCCAAGTGTTAGTGACAATGTTGGTATATGGGAAATTCATGCATGTGAGAGAATATTGGCTATGGTGTACTTAGACTATTGTTTAAGTGCAGTCACTACCTCTCCATCACTTCCGTAGAAGGGATATATTTCTCCTCCTCATTGGATTTGGCCCATGTGACTCAACATGACTTTATAGGAGGCTTCCCCAAGCCCTTCTCTACTCCTGGACTTGTTTTGGCCAACAGTATGCTAACAAAAATGACCTGAGCACAAGCTTGAAATGTGCTTGGTGGTTGGGCTTGATCCCTTGGTTGGTTCTTCGGCCAATAGTTCTTCAGCCATTGCCATGAAAAGAACATACCATAGCTAAGTCTACCAGGTCAGGGAGGATGAGAGACAGATGCAACAGGCCTGCACCCAACCTAAAGCCTAGATTCACTCTAGTTAAACTCCCGCCTGACCCACAGATGTATGAGCGAAAATAAATTATTGTTATTTTAGGCCATTTAATTTGGGAGCAGTTTGTTTCACAGCATCATTTTGAAAATAGCTGACTGATGCATTGGTGTAGTATTTTGTCAGTGTTTAGTGAATGCAAATAGCATGTACACTATGTAGTAAAAACTGCCCCACAGCCTCCTCTACTCTGTTGTTGTTGTTGTTGTTGTTGTTAGAGAATACCTCTTACACATCTCTCTCAGAGAAAGAGAATCAATAGGATATGCATAGAGAGAGAGAATAAGAAATTGACCTATGCCATTAAGGAAGGTGAGGTCTCACAATCTCCTGTCTATGAACTGGAGACACAGGAGACGCAGTGGTATAGATCCAGTCTAAACCCAAAGGCCTGAGACTCAGACACTGACTGTGTAAGTTCCAGACTTGAGTGCAAAACAAGACTGATAGTTCAACTAAAAAACAAGCAGAGAGAGTAAATACTCCCTCACTCCACCTTTTGTTCCATGCAGGCCTCCAAAGTGTTGGATTAGGCCCACCCACATGGGAGAGTCTACTGATTCAAGTGTTAATCTTGCCCAGAAACACCCTTACAGACACACCCAGAATCCTGTTTTACTAAATATCCGGGCACCCTGTGGTCCAGTTAAGTTGACATCTAAAATTAACCATCAGACTTTCCACCCTGGCAGCCAAAAACTCCAGACACTTTGCTTTCTCAGTGTCCACTGCGACATATATAAGTGATAATCAATGGGACCCAACGGAACATCTACTGAAGTACATGTGATGATAATTTTCCTCTATGATAAAAAAAATGTATGGGAAGCTATAGCCCTCATTGTCTCTATGGCTGTGATGCCCAGGACTGCCACAACCACTGTGACCTTTGGAGAAAATAACTCTGATTTATAGAGGAATGGTAGAGAAGAAAGATGGAACACATCTGGATCCTGGAATAGGTCACTAAGCTGCTAATGTTTCCTTTAGTATTTGTGTTCTCTGACACAATTTAGATTATTACTTAAGTAACTTTTAAGTAGGATTGCTAAAAGCACCCTTAATTATCCATGATTTGCTCACTAATCTCAACTTTTAGATATGAACAAGCATGTGCACGAGAAGGTAGGTATTGCCCATTGCAATATTTTGTGGTAGCAAATCCTTGGGGGCTTCCCAAGTATCCATCACTTGGAAAGGGACCATTGAAATGTCCACAATAAAATGTTATGTAATAATCCCCCTAGTGGACTATATTTACAGAAGAAATTTGAGTGAATCTCCAAGACATAAAATAAAAGTAAAAACTGGAATGAGCTATGTATCAAAATGCCATTTATGTAGGTAAGGAATGCAAACACATAAAACAGCATTGTAAGTCTGTCAATATATGTGAATACATATATTCAAAGAAAAACGTTCAAATTATTACTGTGCATGTTAGTGGGGAAGGACCTACTCTCAAGCTCACTCGTGTGATTATTAGCAGGATTTAGTTCCTTGTGGGCTGGTGGATTGAAGACCTTCATTCCTCACTGGCTGTTGGACCGAAGCCTCCTTCAACTCCTTGCCATCTGGGTCTTTATATAAAGCAGCTCAGAGCACGGCAGCTTGAGTCCCTCAGAGTGAACAAGTGAACAGGAGAAAGAGTGTTCAAGATGGAAGTCACGGTCTCATTTTTGCCATATTCCATTTATCAGAAATAAGTCACTAGGTCCAGCATACACTCAAGGGGAAGGTACTGCACAAGGGAGTGAACACCAGGAGGTAGGGATCACAGAATCATCTTAGAAATTCCCTATCACAGCCCTCAGTACCACGACCAGTGATTTCACTTACAAACTGAGGAGTACGATTAATTAACTTCGTATACCTCAGGTCCCAAGAAATGAAATGAAACTAAAATCAAGTAGCAAAAAGAACCAACGTGGCTTTGACTTTTATGTATTTGTAGGTCAAGCGGTAGCTAATTGACATTAAATAATGCCTGGCAGACTGAGTAGCTACTGGGGTCCAAATGCTGACTTTAGGTATATAAATGTTAAGAAGCACGGGAAAAAAACAAACAAACACAGCTTTATTACTTAAGTATAAAGAGAAAACATAAAAGGTGAATACTAGTATAGTTCCTATTAAAAACAGCAGCCCAAATCCAGAGTAAAAAATATTCTATGTGCCAAAACTTCTTAATGTAGAGTTGGGTAATTTTATAATAGGAGAAAACTTAACATTCCCTCATTTAGCAGGTGGAGAATCAGAGGTCCAGACAGACAGTGATTTTCCTCTCCTCTTTCTTTGGTCAAAGGAACTCTTAGAGAGACTCTCCTGCCAAAGTAGAAGTGGGATTGTTACCATTTCCAAGCAGCGTCCAGTCTGGGCTAGACTTGGCACAGCCTTCTTCCCTTTTTCCCGGGAAATTTGCACCAAAGAATTGAGTGCATTGAAATATTGCATTTTTAACTTCTGTCTTTGCTAACAAACAAACTTTCAAAAACAGTCTCCATGTTCTATCCTAAATCAGGGCAAGGAGGCTTCTTTTATTTTGTTTCAACACTATTTTCCTAAACCTAAACCTCTCTCTCCTTTTCATGCTCCTCACCATAGTGTAAGTCCATGAAAAATTCACGCTGCTGTTCAGCAGGGAAGCTAGCCCTTTTTAAAAGAATGTTCTGGCAAATCTCAACACCAGGACATGCATCTCCCAGCAGATCTGCCTTAGAAAGGTACACTGTTACAGAAGTTTCTCCCTAGAGAGTGTGAATCTCAACGGCTGTGGCAATTATATTAGATTTCCTCTATGTTTTCTTGACCATCCTTTGTTTAGCTCTTGATAGCACACTTTGGGCCTATGAACTTGCAAAATTTAAGGTAAGTCACTGTAATGAAGTAGGAGCCATTATACTTTCTTGGACTCCAAGGTCGGTGAAGGAAAGCTGATGTATCAGAGCCCAAATTCTACAAACAAAATGACATTTGCAATTGCTTAAAAAAAATAATTGAGTTTTATGGGTAAGACATTTGTCCATACCAAAGAGTACAAAATATCAATGTCAATTAGAAAAACGGGCAGTGGAATAAGTGGACCTAAGAGTTTATCAGTGTCATGAAAGTTCTAGTCAAAAACATGGCATTTAATGAAAATTAAAAATTGTTCTTTTTCTTAAAGCTAAAATTGTCATTTCTTCTAGTTCAATGCAAGAAGTTATTTTTATTCACATTTACAAATAACCATTTGGATCAGAATTTTTCAATGCATAAGCTTTCAATTCATAAAGTTATAACTATGTCACATCTTAAAAGAATTCCTCTGGGTGTAATACACAAGAGTGATGCAACTAAAGGTCACTTGGTAAATTTGATCCGATAGTTAAATAAGATCACAGGGCTCTGATACAATGCTCATCTTTCTTTCTTCTCCCATCCTAGACTCTTTGACTTAGCTCATTTCAGATTCATAGTTGTTAGATATCATCACATAAAATCACAAAATCACCAGGTGGCTCTTCATCTCTAAGATAGAAGAGGGTACGGTCATAGGAGATCGGCCCTGGTTGACTGAAAACCTCATCCAAGTGAATTTGCTTTTCAATGTCTTCACATGCCTCTCTCTTCCCTTTATACCAGAGCCCACTGGACTCAACATGCTATCTTTCTCCCGCATGTGCTTCAACAGTCTGGTCAGCTCTTAAAACCTTAGTGCTCAGAATAAAGTTAGATTCTCAGTTTGGTCAATAAACTTTCACTCACCTCAGGATCCCCACTTTCTGACCATGGCCCTCTAGGTCTGATATTTTGTATATCCCATCAATAACAGTAATAATAACACTCCAAACGTATCAGTTCCAAAAATTACATCAAAATATAAGTCAGTTCTTGATTCTGACTAGTTTATTCCTTAGAGCTTCCTCAAAGGGCATAATAACACTCAGACTTCAAATGAATGGAGTAAAGTATATATAATATGTAAGTCGGTTTCACACCTTAACATGCAATGCAACCTCCTCTCAAAATATTTCACCCATCTACCACCTGCTTCCTTAAGGCTGGCAGGCAATAAAATGAATCAGTATAGGACATTAAATTCTAAGGAGTATATGCATTTTGAAACAACGGTGGAAATAACCATGCCTTTTTGGTGAATCAGAAGAGTATCAGAAAAACTCTAAAAAGTCCTCTCTCAGGGCACTTGGGTGGCTCAATTGGTTAAGCCTCTGCCTTTGGCTCAGGTCATGATCTCAGGGTCCTGGGATCAAGCCCCGCATCGAGCTCTCTGCTCAGCAGGAAGCCTGTTTCTCCCTCTCCCACTCCCCCTGCTTGTGTTCCCTCTCCTGCTATCAAATAAATAAATAAAATCTTTAAAAATTAATTAATTAATTAGTTAATTAAAATAAAAAATAAGAAGTCCTCTCTCTCCCTTTGCAAGGTTGTCTACCTTTGAGCTAAATCTCTCAGAATCAGATCTAGCCATTTCCATTCCCTTCTCTGTGCCTCAAATCATTCTACATAGAAAAAGAATCCATTAACTATCAGCTCTATAGGATGGAAAGTGTGAGATGTCTACTAAAATAGCTAACACAACCCAGAGCCACACTAATGGAGGTATAGAATTCGGAGTCCAAAAGATAATAGTTACACCATGTGGTCTTAGAACATCGTATAGCAGGTAGGAGGAAAAAAAATCCATTTAAAACACAATTTTTAAAAATAGTCCTTTAGTCAAAAAACTACTCTGCCCTAAATCCACTCTAAGTCACTGCAAGATTCAATAGAAACTCAAAGGGAACTAAACACTAATGGATTCTCAAAAGAAAAACACATTATAATTGAACCATCCTATTCCTTGGCACACATAACAGCTGGTCTGACCTCACATGGACTATTATGTTTGATTCTGGCGCCATATTTTAAGAGGGACAATGATAAACTGGAATACATTCAGAATAGTGCAGCCTATTTTGGAAACGATTTCATATGATAAATGGCTGCAAGAACTACTGGTCTATATCCGCCAGTGAGGGAAATAAGATAACTGAAATAGTAGAAGTGGCTAGCGAGTGGGATTAGAATTATAAAGAGTGGCTTAGAGCATTAATCAAGGAAAGGATCCTAATCAAATAAATGCAAATTAAAACAATAGTGAAACACTATTTCCACATTCCTGCACCTCAGGAAATTGGGATATACATGGACGTATATTTATTTTTCAATGGAAATGTCTCGGGTTTCACTGGTAAGAAGAGTAGAAAAAGCTTTTCTGGTAGTCAATTTGGAAATAAGAATCAAAAGATTTAAAATTGGATGTACTTTGTCACCAAATGTTTTCACATCGAAGAAGTTATCTTAAGGAAATAACTAGAAAATTTTTCAAAGACTTTTGTAAATGAATGTTCATCAGAACATTAATCATGCTTATAGAAAAACAGGAGCAATACCTAAATACTCAATAAAAACCTTTGGATTGTCTACACTAATAATTGTATAGTGTTTATATTTACCAGTTCCTGCTAAACATTTTCCTCATAACTCTGTAATCTCCACAAAAGTCCTCTGAAGAAGATATTATTATCCCCATCATAGTCCATTTTTAATTTCACTTTTAAAGATGATATTCCATATTTTCACATGCCATGACTTTTTAGGCAAACTAATGTAGTGTTGGTTGAGTGTAGAGTGTAGGGCCAGGATGCCTATTTTGGAATTTCAACTCCACTGCGTACTATCTGTGAGACCTTGAGCAATGTAGTACTTTGCACTTCAATTTCCTCCTCTATAAAAGTGAAGTTAAAAATGGACTATGGGGGCTCCTGGGTGGCTCAGTTGTTAAGCGTCTGCCTTCGGCTCGGGTCATGATCCCAGGGTCCTGGGATCGAGCCCCGCATCGGGCTCTCTGCTCAGCAGGGAGCCTGCTTCTCCCGCTACCATTCCCTCTGCTTGTGTTCCCTCTCTCGCTGTGTTTCTATCAAATAAATAAAATCTTAAAAAAAAAAAAAGTCCTTTAAAAAAAAAAAATGGACTATGATGAGCTCATCTGGTATTAGCCTTCAATATCTACCTTAATTTCCATTTTAGAAAACCAAAACCAGGGGCGCCTGGGTGGCTCCGTGAGTTAAAGACTCTGCCCTCAGCTCAGGTCATGATCTCAGGGTCCTGGGATGGAGCCCCGCATCGGGCTCTCTGCTCAGCGGGGAGCCTGCTTCCCCCTCTCTTTGCCTGCCTCTCTGTCTACTTGTGATCTCTCTCTCTCTCTGTCAAATAAATAAATAAAATCTTAAAAAACAAAAAAACAAGACCACATTTAGCCTTCTTTAGTCCTCCGGCCCCTGTCCTCCTCTCCAGTTTTTTCAGAGTTCACCCCAATACCCTTCTAGCTCCTTGAGATGAAACTCCTCCAAGCCAGAGGGTCAGCCCGTTAGAGTCAGAGCTTGCTCACAGTCTCTGGCTGACTTTCTCTTTCCTCTTTCAAGTGCTGTTTTTCCACAGGATCAGTGGCCACAAGTTACTGTTTGTTCAAAACAAAAATGTTTTCAGGCAAATTCAAAAATAACAAGTTAATCATGGGGCTTTTTTGTTTTTGTTTGTTTTTTACTTGTCATTTTAGAGTAATTAGAAAAAAGAAATTGGATGGTAGATGTAATTACCAAGAAGAAATTTTAAAAATGACTTAGGTCAATCTCAAGCACATTTCAAGTGAGGTCATTGTTTGTGCATCTTTCCCTCTTCAAGTTGAATCGTTCCTTGTTATGCTGTAGAGATAAACAAAACCACAAATACAACTGCTATTTCCTCTGTGTTAGAAAATACCTTGGTTTAATTTTTGGCTCACTTGTAAATCCAAGCACACGTTTTAAACTCACACTATTTTTGTCCACCAATTTCCATTAAGGGCTAGATAAAAACATAAATGACCAGTTGGTGGGTTTTACAAATCTCTTTATTAATACCAATCAGAAGTAAAAAAAATATATGTATACATAGGTGGAATTCCTTTGAATAATGCAAAGAAGTTTTTTTTTTTTTTGCAAAGAAGTTTTTTTTATAGCAAAACAAGTATTATGTCAAGAACTGTTCTGCTTACTCAATATTCCTCCAAAATCTACAAGTTTGATGAATAGTCTGTGAGAGCTGCCGAGAGCTGGGACTTACCCTGATCATTTAATTCCTTTAGCTTGAACAATATCAAGATCTGTGGACAGTCTGATGTCCTCCAAAGACTTATGTGACTTCCCAGGAGAACCTTCTACTCCTGGCTATAAGCCCCTTATTTCTACAGAATTAGTTGTAAATGTGAATCATATCATAATTCCCTACATGCCCTTCTGTTCTGTACCAAATCAATCCAGATATGGAAATGGTGCTTTCCTTCTTTTTGATAAAGACAAACAAAACTCACCAAACAAGCAAGTAAGTAAAACCGTGCTCACACCAATACTTGACATGACAGATTTTATTAGAAGTTTGGGGCTATCAAAAAAAATTGTTTATCACAGCAATGCAAACAATAGAAACTGAGCAAAGTATAATCCTTTTTCCAAACCGCTCTTGGTTGCCTGGTCATGAATTGTTCACTAGTCACACCAACACAAATAAAGCTTCCGTGGACATCTTGCTACCTCTCTCTCCTTTTCCTCTTTTCCCAAACCCTCTCTCACAGTAGCATTAGTGTTTTGGTAAGGATGGGTTATTCCTAGCACAGAACATCTAGCTCTTTCATTTCCTTTTCTCTTGCTAGTCCCACGTGACTTATTATTTTGTTGTTTGGCTGTTGGTTTTTGTTTGATTTTTTTTTTAACAAAGGCAATTCTCTCTACAAGGATCATAATGTTGCTATCAATAAATTTTTATTATGCCACTTCAGCTGTTATCATAGAATCTTAGAAGTTGTATGGGCCAAGATCTTTATCTCAACAGATGAGAAATCCCTAAACAAAAGACCAGACTCCATACTTGCCCCCCTAAGTGACATCTTTAATGAGCTAACTGGTTGACTTATAGACAAAAAAGAATTCTTAAATATTTTCTCAGCCTCTCCTTAAATAATTCCTTCTTTGAATTCTTCATTTCAGTAAGTAGCATCACAAGAGCCCGGTTGCTCAGGGTAAAAATCCTCTGAATTATCCTTGATTTGGTCCATTCAGTTGGAACCTATGCCTACCTACTCTATCAGCTCCTCTTCCAAAATATATTTTGAATTCATTCCCTTCTGTCTCCACCATAACCACCCCTGTCAAAGCTCCATGACCTCGTGACTAGATTGCTATAATCTTCTTACTAGTTCTCTTCCTCTATTCCTACCCTTTACCTGTTATCTAATAAGGCAAACAAAGGGATTTTTTAAAAACATATAAATCATAATATGGGTACCTGGGTGGGTCAGTTGGTTAAGCATCAGACTCTTCATTTCAGCTCAGGTCATGATCTCAGGGTCATGAGATCCAGCCCCACATCAGGCTCCATGTTCAGAGCACAGGTCTGCCTGAGATTCTCTCCCTCTGCCCCTCCTCCTATTTGCTCTCTCTCTCAAATAAATAAATAAATAAAATATTTAAATATATATGTAACATTTACCATATTATATTATATAATCAATGTCTTTTCATGATATTCAGTTTAATAATCAGTTCTTTTCTAGAGCCTATAATGTCTTTCTTGATCTGACTCTACCTCCCTCTTTGTGGTTAAATATATCAACCTCTTCCTATATGAGTTTTATTCTATGTCTTGTTTAAGAAATCCTGGTGGAGCGCCGGGGGGTGGGGCGCTCCCATAAATGCACCAAATCTTTAGCTACATATAGATCACTTCCCTCTGAAAAAGATATGAAACTAGATGAACTTTTCTCCACAACAAAGGATAAAAGGTCACATTGAAAACAATAGGAGAATGAGAAATATGGTCTCACAAACTAACAAACCAACAACACCAACAACAAAACACCCACTTCTGGTGTAGGAACATACAATAGGGAGGGATCTCACCAGACATGTGCTTCCCAGGACGGATGAGGATTTCGGCATGCCAGATCCTAGACTCTGCATCAGAGAGATAAGCCCCTAGAATGATTGGCCTGGAAAATCAACTATTCGGGGGCTGATATTGGGGGTCCCAAAGTGCTACGGTATTTCCTGTTGGAGGGATCACATGTGGTCTTGGTCACCATGAGACTCAGTAGTTTGAAAAGTACCTAGTTTGAAACAGTACCTAGACTATACTTGAGGGAGATTTATTTGCTGATTTGGAACAATGGCTGGAGGGATGGGGGACAGATGAAAGGCTCCTTGGAGATGATAGCCCTGGTGGACACCAGTGTTGTACTCTGCATATAGCAGGCTAGCACAAGAGGGTGAGCTCAGACCCAGCACCCTTCCCAGGGTAGGGGCCCAGCACTTGCTGAGGTCAGAGAATGCAGGCAGTTGTAGTGCTTCCCTACTCCCTGGCTGAACTGGAGAATACCACGGTAGTGACATTTTCCCACTCCCAGCCCAAAACCAGCAGAGGCACACAGACATGGCACTCTCCCATGGCATTACTGAAGCCATTGGGCACATGCAAATTAAGGCATTTCTGCACTGTCTTTCTGAAGTCAGCTAGCATGATCTACCTTCTATACCCTCCCCCTGCCTTGCTAAAGCTAACTGGCATGAGCAGTCTACGCAGGGCGCAATGCTTGATCACCTGATCCTGGTGGCCAAGAGGGCTGGCACTTCAAAGCTCCATAGAACTATAATAATCAGAAAGGCAGTTCTTGGTAGGCCACCACCGCAAGGCACTGCACTGATAAGTCTTTGCACACCCTTGACAATGGCAGCATACCAAGAATAAACCAAGCAGTTTAGACAATCACAAAGATTGAGAGACAACCAAGAGCTAGGGCAAAGTTAAATGAGAAGAATCATCACCTATAAGGCCACTCCTTCAAGACTGAGAGGTGGCTGTTTTTGCCTAATATATTCAAACATAGAGAATCAAACAAAATGAGGAAATAGAGAACCATGTTCCAAACAAAAGAAGACAAAACTCAGAAAAATGGCCTTAATGATACGAAGATAAGTAATCAACCTAATAAATAATTCTAAGGAATGATCATAAGGAAGTTCCCCAAACTCGGGGGTAGAATGCATAAACACAGTGAGAACTTCAACAGTGAGAGAAAATATAAGAAAGTACCAAACAGAAGACTCAAAGCCAAGAGTGCAATAACTGAACTGAAAGATACACTAGAAGGGTTCAACAGCAGACTGGGTGAAGTGGAAGAATGGGTCAGTGAGCTGAAGGATAAAGCAATAGAACTCAACCAGACAGAACAGCAAAAAGAAAAAAATCGTTTAAAAAAATGACAGTAACTTAATGGACCTCCTTTGAATATATCATGATATATTCAAAGCGCTGAAAGGAAAAAATTTCCAAGCAAAAATACTCTGCCTAGCAAGATTATCATTCAGATTTGAGGAAGAGATAAAGAGTTTTCCAGACAAGCAAAAACTAAAGGAATTTATGACCACTAAACCAGACACACAGGAACTATAAAAGGGACTTGTTTAAGCTGAAAAGAAATGGCACTAATTGAAAACATGAAAGTAGATGAAGGTAAAAATCTTTATTTTTAAAAATTTTATTTATTTATTTATTTATCTATCTATTTATCTATTTATTTATCTATTTATTTGTTTGACAGAGAGATAGAGCACAAGCAAGGGGAGCAGCCCTCACAGGGAGGGGAAGAAGCAGGTTCCTCACTGATCAGAGAGCCCAATACGGGACTCAATCCCAGGACCATGGGATCATGACCTGAACCGAATGCAGATACTTAACCAACTGAGCCACCCAGGTGCCCCATCAAGGTAAAAATCTTACTTAGAAAAGGAAAATATATAGTAAAGGTAATGATTAGTCTCTTTATAAATCTACTAAGAAGGTTAAAAAGGAAAAGTAGTCAAAGTAACTATAACAACAATGATTTAGTTAAGGGATACATAAAAATGATAAAAGGTGACATCAAAAACATAAAATGCAGCAGGTTGGTAAATACGTAAAGTTTCAAAACGCATTCAAACAAACATAAGTTACTATCAGCTTAAAACAGAGTGTTATACACATAGAATGATACATTGTGAACCTCACAGGAACTGCAAGGCAAAAAATTATAATGAATACACAAAAGAAAATGAGAAAGGAATCTAAACATAAACTATTGAAAGTCATCAAACTACAGGGAAGGGACAAGGAGAAGAAAGGAACAGAGAGAACTACAAAAACGGCCATGAGCAAATACTTATCAATAATTCTTGTGTAATCACCTAGGCTGTCCTCAAAATACTCTTTTAGTTTCATCCTCACATGTTGGTGTTTAATGTTTCTATTATAATTCTGTTTTATGTCTCTCTGATTTCTTTGAAGTTTTTCTAGACTTGCTTTAAGGACTATTAAACATCATTTTTTGCAAATGCTACATGTTCTTTTGAGATGTATTCTCCAGTTATAGGGTACAGGACTTAATTGATATCCATTAAGTCAAATTCTTAACTATGTTTTCTAATCTTCTCTATCTGTTTTTATGTATTCTTCAAATACTAGAGAGGTAGATTGAAATCTCTCACTGCAACAGAGGATTTTTGCATTTCTCCTTGAACTTGTGTCGTTTTTGCTTTCTATATTTTATATCCACTTTATTGCTGCATATAAATTTAGAATTGTTATGTACTACCTGTAAATTGACAACTTTTAACATTTAATAGTTAGCCTCCATTGCCTTAAAAATTTGTTTTGTTTAGTATAAACATAAGTACCTTGGAGTGTTTTGTTTTGTTTTTATTTATGGGGTTTTGGACTTCTGTTTGTTTTGTTTTTTGACTTGGATTATTCTTTTCTTTTTAATCTTTCTACGTCATTAATTCGTAGATTTATCATTTTCAAAATTCAAATAAGTACATTTTGTTTTTTACCCAATCTATAGTTTTAATTGATAAGTGTACTCCCTTATATTCATAGTAATTGGGGAAATATTTGGATTTATTCCAACCATTTCAAGCATATAGTAGTATGCTTGTGTTTCTTAGTTATCCTGCATTTTTTCATGCTTTTTTTCTCTCCTTTTATGCTTTTAAATTGATTGAGCTTTTTTTTTTCTTACTCAAACTGCCCCTCTGCTAATTTGAAAATTATAAAATTTATCATTAATTTTTCGGTGCTCACTCCAGAAATTTTATCATGCAAACATAACAATGCCAAAAGTTAATCAGATCTCTACCCTCCTACATGAATAGACAATTTTCCAAAGAAGACATACAATGACCAACAGGTACATGGCAAGGTGCTCAACATCACTAATCATAGAGGAACTACAAATTAAAACTACAATGTGATGTTACTTCACAACTATTGAAATGCGTCTCATCAAAAAGTAAGAGAAAGAGGCGCCTGGCTGGCTCAGTACGTTAAAGCCTCTGCCTTAGACTCAGGTCATGATCTCAGGGTCCTGGGATGGAGCCCCACATGGGGCTCTCTGCTCAGCAGGGAACCTGCTTCCCCTTCTCTCTCTCTCTCTGCCTGCTTCTCTGCCTACTTGTGATCTCTCCCTGTCAAATAAATAGAATCTTTAAAATTAAAAAAAAAGAAAGAAGTAGTTGGGATCCCTGGGTGGCTCAGTTGGTCAAGCAGCTGCCTTCGGCTCAGGTCATGATCCCAGGGTCCTGGGATCGAGTCCCACATCGGGCTCCTTGCTCAGGGGGGAGCCTGCTTCTCCCTCTGCCTC
>CM053608.1:109158089-109184377 GCA_028646535.1 Procyon lotor
AATCATTTGTCAGGTTATTTTCTCCCCATCTGTAATTTGTCTTTTCATCCTCTTTACACGGACTTTCCCGTAACAAAAGGTTTTTAAGTGTAATGAGGCCCGATTTATCAATATTTCCTTTCACGATTTGTGCTTTTAATCTCAAGAATAAAAATTCTTTGCCTAGCCCTAGATCCTGGAAATTTTATCCCATTTTTTTCTAAAGGTTTTATTGTTTTATACTCAAACCTTTAAACCCATGATCCTTTCTGGTTAGCTTTATGATGTCAGGTTGAGGTCAGTCTTATGTGTATGTGTGTGCGCGCACACAGCTGTTGCAAAGCTATCTTTCCTCCATCGAATTGCTATTGTACCTTTCCCAAGATCACTTGGGCATATTGGTGTGGATATATTTCCAGGTTCTGTACTCTGTTCCATTGATCTGTTTGTTTAAGTCCACCCATTCTGCACAGTGTTGATTACCTTAGCTAGATAGTAAGACTACCAGAAAGATTGATTCCCCCCTTTCATTCTTCTTGGTCAAGATTGTTTGATCTAGTTTTCTAAGGTCTGTTGTGCCTTTCCATATAAATTTTAGAATAAGCCTCTTTGTTTCTATAAAAAGTTCCCTTGCTGACTTTGATAATATTCTCTTAAAACCATAGGTCGGTTTAGGTAGAATTAACACCCTTACTATCTTCCAATTCACAAACTTATTTACTTTTTTTCTTCAGCATTTTTTAAATTGTCAGCCTACAGTTTCTATATGTATTTTTTACACATATCACTAAGCATTTCATATTATTCCAAATGATTGTAAGTGATGCTATGTTATTAAGCTCAGTTTACACATGTTCATTGCTAGTATGTAGAAATGTGATCGATTTTTGTGTGTTGATCTCCTATCTGGTGATCTTGTGAAATTCACTTATTTGTCCTAGGAATTTGTTTTTCATAAAGTCTCTGGGATTTTCTACAGAGATAATTATGTCATCTACATATAGTTTCTTTTTTTCAATCTTTATTCCTTTCTCTTCTTTTTCTTACCTAATTCCAGTGACTAGAACTCCCAGTACTATGTTGAATAAGCATAGTAAAAGCAGACATCTTTGCCTTATTTCTGATGTTGGGGGGAAAACATCCAGTGTTTACCATTAAATTTGATGTGAGACAGATTTTTTTGTAGATGCTCTTTATCAAGTTGCAATAATTCACTCCACTCTTACCTTGTTAAGAGGTTTTATCATAAAAAGGGGTTATTTTTTTCAACATCAATTGATACGATCATATGATTTTTTGTTATGGTGTGATAGACGACTTGATTGATTTTCAAATGTCAAACCAGCCTTGCATAGCTGTAATAAATCCTACTTGGTCATGGTACATAATTTTTTTTTATATATTATTGGATTTAGTTTGCTCATGTTTTGTTGAGAATTACACGTCTAAGTTCATGAGAGACATTGATCTACAGTTTTCTCTCTTTTGTACTATCTCTCTGGTTTTGGTATCAAGATAATAATGGCCTGAAAAAACGAACCAGGAAGTGTTCCTTTCTCTCGTATTTTCTGGTAGAGATTGTGTAAAATTGGCTTTAATTCTTCTCTAGTTGTAGAATTCTCCAGTGTGCAGAAAAGAGTTAACAAAGCAGACCTGAGATTGAGGTCCTTATAAAGACCTACTTGCAAGGTTGACCGTTGGCTGGTGTCTAGAAACTTGGGTGGTAAATTGTTCCCTAAAGTGATTTACCACTTTCCCTACCTGCTAAGAATGCTACCTAAACTGCTAGTGTGCTGTGGTTTGTGTTGAACCACTGCTTTCCTTCTGGGCATCTGGAATTTCAGTGACTGTGCTGTCACACAGGTACTATGTGCCTGGATGAGCAACCCCAATAAAAACCCTGGACTCCTAGGCTCAGGTGAACTTCACATGTGCTGTCATAACTCTTTGCTGGAAGAATTAAAAACTGTTTCGCTCCACTGGGAAGTGACTCTTGGAAACTTGCACTTGGTTTCCTTAGAACATTGCCCCATGTGCCTGTCCCTTTGCTGATTTTACTCTATATCCTTTTGCTGCAATAAATCTTAACCATCAGTACAAAAATATGCTGGGTCCCCTGAGTCCTGCTAGAGAACCTGGGGATAGTCCTGAGGACCCTAAATACAGCTGTGAAGCCATCTTGGCCTAAGGATTTCTTTTTCAGGATGCGTTGAATAGCAAATTCAATTTCTTTACTAGTTCTAGGTGTATTCAAATTTGCTATTTCACTGTGGTTGAATTTTGGTAGTTTGTTGTTTTCAAAGAAAGGATCCATTTGTGCCTTTTCAATTTATGAGCACAATGTGTATATAGCCTTCCCTTCTTATCTTTCCAATGGCTGTAGGTTTTGTAATGATGTCTCCCATTTCATTCCCAGTGTTGGTAATTAATATCATCACCCTTTACTTTTGCCAGTCTTGCTGGAGGTTTTTAAAATTTTCTTGATTTTTTCCAACGGACTTATTTTTTATTTCATGGACTTTCCCTCTTATTTTCCTATTTTTCATTTCATTGATTTCTGTTCTTTATTATTTCCTTCAATATGTTTACTTTGGGTTTATCTTTCCATTCTTTCTCTAGTTTCCTACAGCAGGAATGTAGATTATTGTTTTGAGACCTCTCCTTGTTTCTAATGTAAACATTTAGTGCTCTAATTGCCCTCACAGCACTGCTTTAGCTGCATCTCACCTTTTTTTTTTTTTTTGGATATCTTGTATTTTCATTTCCATTCAGTTCTGTGGTTCTAAAATTTTCCTTTGAGACATACTCTTTGACCAATGGATTATTTAAAAATATTGTGTTTAATGGCCATTTTCCAATTTTAGGGATTTTCCTGTTGTCATTATATTATTGATTTCTAGTTTTATTCCATCATAGTTAGAGAACTCTATAATTTTATTTTAAATTTGCTTAGTTTTTGTTTTATGGCCCAGGATATGATATATCTTGGTGAATATTCTATGAGAGCTTTAAGAAATGTGTATTCTGTAGTGGTTGCGTGGAATATTCTATGTATGGCAACTAGATTCTGTCGATCAAATACTGTAGTTCAGACTAATTTTCTCCTAGTTCTGCCAGTTGCTAAGAAGGTGATGTTGAGGTCTCCAACTATAATTGCGGATTTTCTGTCTCTTTTCAGCTCTATCAGTTTTGATGCATGTACTTTGAGGCTTTGTTTTTGGTGCACACATATTTAGGATCATTGTGTCTTCCTGGTAGACTGATTTTTTTAAATCATTATGTAATGTCTTTTTCTCTAGGAATTTTTTTGCTCTGAAGTCTACTTTATCAAACAGTAGGGTAACCACTCCTGATTTCTGTATTAACATTTTAATGATATATCTTTTTCCTATCCTTTTACTTTCAATTTATCTCATTGAATTTGAAGCGAGTTTCTTGGAAACAACATATACATTGGTCGTTATTTTTTTCCTTTATCAACTCTGCCAACCTCTGTCTTTTGACTGATGTATTTACATCTTTTACACTTAAATATTTATATGGTAATGTTTAAATTTGCCATTTATTTTGGAATTATTTATTTGTTGGTTTTCTTTGTTTCACATTCTTGTTTCTTTTTTTTTTTCTTTGTCTTTCTAGGGGCTATGTGGACACTTTTTAGGGTACCATCTTTATTTCTGATGTCTTTGACTGTATCTCTTTATCTTGTTTTCATAGTGGTTGCTCTGAGTGTCATACATGTCTGGCTTATAACAGTCTACTGCTATCAGTATAAACACTTTGAGATATAGAAATTTCACCACTATTTATGCCCCTCTGCCTTCCTTCTTTTTAAATATTATTATCTTGGGTATAAAATGGTGTTATGATGTTTGTTTCAAGAAAAACATTGTGCAGATTTGTATAGAGTCATGAGTGCCCACCTTCTGACATTGACTAGAGTTCTGGGGGCTCCTGAGACCACACTTCCTTATTACACTAACTGCTATTTTAAGCATCTCCAAGACTGTAGGAGACTTGATAATTTGCTAGAAAGACTCACAGAACATACTGAAGACTATTATGCTCACAGTCAGTCTTTATTGAAGCAAAAGGATACAAATTAAAATCAGCCAAGAAAAGAGGTACATGGGGACATGGTGGCTCATTTAGTTAAGCGTCTGCCTTCCGCTCAGGTCATGATCCCCGGATCCTGAGATCGAGTCCTACATCAGGCTCCCTGCTCAGTGGGGAGTATGATTCTCTCTCTCTCTCTGCTGTTCCTCCTGATTCTGCTCTCTAGCTCTCTCTGCGTCACATAAATAAATAAAATCTTAAAAAAAAAAAAAAAAAGAAAGGCACATGGTGTGGAGTACAGGAGAGTTCCATGTGTGGAATCTAGTTGCATCTCCCAGTGAAGCCATAGAGAAGTCTAACTACTCATAACAATGATGTGTGTCAATATACACAGAAAACTGACAATCGGTAAGGCCCACCTGAGTCTTGCTGTCCAGAGATTTTATTGGGACTTGGTTATGTCAGCTGGATGGTTGACCTTAGTCTCCACCCCCTACAGAAGTCCCAAGGCCCCTGCCAAAAATCACTGTTGTTTGATGTGACCCAAGGTCTCAGGTAAACAAAAACACTCTTGTTAGTTGGGGCATTCCAAAGGCTTAGAGAGTACCTCCAGGGGCTAAGTACAAAGGCTGGACTTTAGGTAAGGCACATACGTTACTACATAATTTGCAAAACTAGATGCTAAACTAGTACTAAGAGAGTACTACATGCTCTTCACTACCTAATTTATGAAACTCCTGAGAAAAAGACTAATCCACTGCATGTACTTATATTTCTACTTTTTCCATTGTTTCTTCTTCCTTCCTGATAACCCTTGATGTTTTTAATCATTTCTACATGAAGAATTTCCTTCAACCAGTCTTTAAGGGTGGTCCAGCAGCAACACATTCCTTTAGTCCCCCTTTGTTTCAGAATGTCTTTATTTCCCCTTTATGCCTGAAGGATACTTTCACCTGATAAAGACTTTGTGGTTGATAGTTCTTTCCATTCAGCCCTAGAAAGATATCACACCACTTCCTTCTGGCCTCCAAGATCTCTGAAGAGAAGTCCACTCTCCTTTGAATTGGTGTTCCCAGATAGGTAATGTGTTGTTTGATGTGCTTTCAAGATCTTTCCTTTGTCTTTAGTTTTCAAAGGTTTAATTATGGCACGTCTTGACGTGGATTTCTTTTGTCTTATCCTGTTTGGAGTTTTCTTAACTTCAGGGATCTGTTCCTTTGTGCCCTTTGGCAAATTGGGATGTTTTCAGCTATTATTTCTTCAAATCCTTTTTTCTTCTCAGACTCTGATGGTAAAAATGTTGAATCTTTTTTGCACCTATACTCCCTGAGGCTCTGTTCACTTATGTCAGTCTATTTTTCTCTCTGTTGTTCATAGTAAGTGAATTCCGTTGTTCTGTCCTCAAGTACATTGATTCTATTCCCCATCAAGGAAGAATGTCCCCCCCCATCCGTTTATCATAGGTGGGACTCCTAATGGCCAGTGGTATTGAGCACACTGAATGTCGTCAGAGGGACTCCCCTTTGATGTGGAGGAAGAATCAGATTCCTGGGACTGACTTACATTGCTAGGATGGAGGAATGGGAAATGCCAGGTCTGGACTGCCTTCTTTTGTTGGCTGAGCAACACAAGATACATTCCTTTATTGTATACCTTTAGTCCTGCGGTCCCCAATAAATTCATCTTCTCCTTTCAAAGTTTTTCACTGGTGATATCTTGTATTATTTCCAAAACTTGCAATTGTGCATCAGTAAGGAGGAGCACAGGGAAAAGGGGATTCAACCAGTTTTTGACATCCCCCTTAGAAACCTAGGAAGGGCTAAGCAGGGATGCCCAGAGACCAGATTGAGGGCCTGTTGGTCAGAAGAGTCACTGTAATTGTGCTTGTGTAGGAAACTATATCCACACTTAGAAAAAATTTAATTGGGTAGAGAGAGAAATTAGAAGTGACCCAGTGGCCAAATAGTGTAGCATGACCTATGGGTTTCTGGGATGTATTTGAGCATAAAGAGAACAGTGGGGAAAATGTAGTTAAATGAATGAGGAGGGGCATCGTATTTTTAGAGTTAGAAACTTCAAAAGCTATTATTATACTACTTCACCATTTGTAAATAGGGAAACTGAAGTTCAGAGAGGACAGTTAATACCTTCTAAAGAGGCAGGGCTGAGCTTTGAAGACAGGTCCACCTGTCCCTAAAATGCATATCTCTTTCACTGCACCTCCACACCTCCTATAAATGGGTCTAGACCTCTGTCTTTGGAGTCAGAATGCACTTCCTAGAAATGGAGTTATGAACTTAGTTCTCACTTTCATTATTCTGTGCCTTACTCAGACTCGGCAGCTGTGAAGTGCTTGGGCTAAAAACCAGGGAAGGTGTTGACCAAGGACTCCAGTCATAGAAAACTTTCTTTAAAACAGCAGGGTTAGGGCGCCTGGGTGGCTCAGTCGTTAAGTGTCTGCCTTCGGCTCAGGTCGTGATCCTAGAGTCCTGGGATCGAGCCTCACATCGGGCTCTCTGCTCCGCAGGAAGCCTGCTTCCCCCTCTCCCACTCCTCCTGCTCGTGTTCCCTCTCTCGCCGTGTCTCTCTCTGTCAAATAATAAATTTAAAAAAAAATCTTTTTAAAAAAAAAAGCAAAACAGCAAGGCGGAAGCAACCCACCTGAGCAGTATTGACCGGGGGTCCCTTTTCTCTGCCTGCTGCACCCTCCTCTCTTTCCAGCATATGCTGGGCCCAGTCTGGAATAGCGTGGGATTCTCTTCATTGCCCCCCTGCCAGCCTTCTTCACCCTTAGGGAGGACTCCTCACCTTTGGTGCAAGCAAATACAGGTAAATAAATCCGTCTGGAGTTGGAAGAAAGCTGGGTGGGGTGGGGTTGCCATGAAGAAATGGCTTAGATTGGCATGAATCCAACCTGGTGGGGAGGAAGGACGTGTCTGATTCCATAGGACCACTTGTTTTACTTCTTACAGTTAGAGTCTGGAAAGCCTGAGCGCACTGAGACAAATTCTCCTGTGTTCTCATCTCCACGAAGCCCAAACTGAGACATTTATTAGAGCTGAATTTAAAAAACTTCTTTAAATCTCTTTCCTCCTAGAAAGAAATAATCACATGTAGCTGGTGTGCTCTTAAGAACAGCTATAATTAATCTGTTGAAGGTCTGTACAGTTCAAAATGCAATAGACAGGAGTGATGGCTGCTCCTTGGTCTTGTAGCCTTTGGCTTGGGAACAAAGACTGCAGGCTTGAGAGGAGGTGATGCAGCCTAAATGCTACCTTCTGTCAGCTCCTCTGCTTCATGTTCATCTGCAACGTCCAGTGGATGGATGTCAACTTCAGGGGGAAATGTTAGGTTTTAAAAATCCCAAGTATAGTCAAACTCCCAAGTTTGACTATAAATCTCTTATGGAAATTAAAGATGAAAAACACATTTCTTTTTCACTGGTCTCATTTGTCTAATAAATGCCTTAGGGCCTCGCGGCTCAATCAATGCTTCCAATCTCCTGAATTAAATTATCTCCCTTTCGCGAGCCAGATAAAAATGATTTAAGTAGTTGGGATAATCTGGCTCTTATCGTAGTGTTATCGACTGAATGGCAGTATTATCAATGTTTTTCCCCTCCTGTGTTATTTATTTCAAGAACAGCCGGGGATTGCTAGGGAAAAGAAAAAAATAAAAAAAGATTGTTTCACCAGAAAGTATGTCTCCAAATGAGTCACACTCAGCAAATAAAGGGTGTTCCCATTTTCTCTTTGGAGTAAAAGTGTAAACTCGAGGCCAGTGGCCTTCCTCAAATGCAAGTAGCTTCAGTGCCCTCCAAATCAGAGCATTCATATCACATTTAAGAGCATTCTTACGTAAAACAAGATAAGCGCACAAATTAGAATCACAGAAGACACAGAAGAAAATGTTCCTATCCTTCAATAAGAATAGTTTATCTTGGTATATTTCACTTATTTGTTTATTATACAAACATTTGTTTAGCAATCGCTATGTGCTAGACTCAAGGCCAGGCTCTGTGGATGTAAAGATGAATAATGCAAGGACCTGGAACTCACTTAGTTTGCAGATGGAGAAGAACCCATATAAATAAATGATGATACAGTGTGTAAATGCTATAGTTGAAATATACAACCGTGCCCTATGTGGGTGGGAGTCTGGATAAGGGCAAACCTCCATGATGTATAACTTAAAATAGCACCGTTCAGTAGAAGTTTCTGTGATGATGGAAATGTTTGATTTCGGCTCTGTGCAATAGAACCACCACTAGCTGCACGTGGCTATTGAGCACTAGAAGTTTTTAGCTTTATTTCATTTTAACTAATTTTAATAGCCGCCTGAAGCTAGTGGCTGCACATAGATAGCATAACTGTAAACCAGCTGTTCCCAAGCCTTTAGTCTGCAGCAGAACCACCTAAAGACCTCCATTCTGAGTCAGTAGGTCTGGGGGGGAGTACAAAAGTTTGCACTCCTAGGCTCAGGTGATTCCGTACTTCAAGTCCATGGGTCTCACTCTGAGAAGCACTGTTCCAAAAGATTCAAGTCCCTGGAAGTCAGCACAGGCCAACATCTGTCCTTGCCAAGTAGACTTACAAAGTGAATGAAGCGGGCTCCAGGACCCTCAGTTTCAGGGCCCCTTTCAGCACCTACAAGAGGCTTCAGTAGTGTGTCACACAGGTCATAATTTGTAAAATTTATAAAACCTAAGATTGGTTAAGACCAACTCTGATAAATTCTCCATTACACTTCCTTTTCTTTTGGGTCATGTGAAGGGCCCAAGGGCATTTTTGGGATAGTGCTAAGGGGAGATTGAATTGGATATTGTTTTTTCAGCTATGAGGAGTATATTTTTGTGGTTTCCAGCCCTGTGCATGTACAGAGTTACTAGAAGTGGTCTTGGTATGAATTGTATGAAGAATCCCACCACCCACCACATCACTTGGCATCAGGGAAATACAAATCAAAATCACATTGAGATACCACCTTATACCAGTTAGAATGGCAAAAACTGGCAAAACAAGAAACAACAAATGTTGGAGAGGTTGTGGAGAAAGGGAAACCCTCTTACACTCTTGGTGGGAATGCAAGTTGGTACAACCACTTTGGAAAACAGTGAGGAGTTTCCTCAAAAAGTTAAAAATGGAGCTACCCTATAACCCAGCAATTGCAATACTGGGTATTTACTCCACAGATACAGATGTAGTGAAATGAAGGGGCACCTGCACCCCAGTGTTTGTAGTAGCAATGGCCACAATAGCCAAACTGTGGAAGAAACCAAGATATCCTTCAACAGATGGGATTTTGTTCAACAGATGAATGGATATCCTTCAACAGATGGATGGATAAAGAAGATGTGGTATATATACACAATGAAGTATTACTCAGCCATCAGAAATGTATACCTACCATTTACATCAACGTGGATGGAACTGGAGGGAATTATGCTAAATAAAATAGGTCAATCAGAGAAAGACAATTATCACATGGTTTCACTCATATGTGGAATATAAGGAAAAGCATGGAGTACCACAAGGGAAGGGAGGGAAAACTGAATGGGAAGAAATCGGAGAGAGAGACAACCATGACAGACTATGAACTCTGGGAAATAAACTGAGGGTTGCAGAAGGGGAGGGGGTGGATAGGGTAACTGGGGGATGGGTATTAAGGAGGGCACTTGATGTGAGCACTGGGTGCTGCGTGAAACTAATGAACCACTGAACACTACATCCAAAGGTAATGACATACTATATATTGGTTAATTGAATTTAAATTTAAAAAATTAAAAGAAAAAAAAAAGAATACCACCACCTACAAAGCTGACCTGCAGGCACTGAGTAGAAGGTTCAGGTTTATAAGTTGTTGCCACAAAATACAAATATGTGACAATATGGGGGAGAAACAATATGGGGAGAAACAAGTTTTGAAATGGAATCTTTGGAGAATGTTTCCAATCAGTAGACATTTATAACTCTAAGTGGAAGGTTCAGTTCTTATAGGCACCTCGTCAAAATGGAGGCTCTCTCTACAGAAATATACTTTATGATTTCACAGCAAATACAATTATAAACAAGCCATTGTCTTTTGTTTTTCCTTTTGAAAAGAAAACAATGTTTCGATAAAGCTGGGAGACACTGTTTTACTTGCAATGTGGCAAGAGGTTTTGAAGTGTATCAATAAGACAAGTGAAAAATTAGAGTCCCTATCTGGATATAGAAAAGGGGTATTTGTTTTGTTCATCATTACATTTCTTTATTAAAATGCTAAAAGAGAAATCTAACCAAAAATGAACAGACTGCAAAAATTATAAAGATGGGCAATATGTTCAGTAAGGATTATTATGATATTGTAGCAAAAAATATATTCCTTATATTAAACCAATAGTAGCAATTCATTAAGAGAAAACAATACATTTTGAGTGGGAGTAAAGTATGAGCTCTTTGGGTTGTTTGATATTCCAATTAATGAAGAGGAGTAAGTCCAATAGCAAAATGGGAAAAGACTAAACTCTTACTGATTTGGCACAAACCGTGGATATGACCAACCAAAACCTAAAACTTATAAGAAGTCACTAAATGAGAACTTTGGTGACAAAATAGTTTGAGTGTTGCCAACTCACAGAGTTTTTTAGATTAATCTCTATACAGAAAACAAAGTTGAAAAGTCCTTAAGTCTTACATTGTATGAAAAAACTCAGTAGATGCTTTTCCAAATTTGACACTAATTCTAAAAATTTGCCAGAAACAAAATGGGAAAATAAATAAACTTTCTTTTTTGGTAAACTATCAATCATTCAGAACAATTTCAATCGGTGCTAGAGGAAAGACTGAATTATCTTCCTACTCTCTTTATAAGAAAATATTACCAAATTGCCATCTGAGGAGACTGAAGCAAAAAAAAAAAAAAAAAAAATCTAGGAGAAACAAGTACTTTAGAGGAGAATCAGATACCAAATTGTTTAAAAAGTTATTTTTATTTTTATAGTGTTTGTGGTACTTGCCAAAATTTTAAATTTAATGGTGTGTTCTTTTATCATTTTAAATATTTGATTTAAACATTCATTTGTATTTATAGTTCTGTATTATTTTTTCTTCAAGAGGGCCCACAAATTATAAAAGCTTTAGGCTCCACAGAACCTGAATTTAACCCCGCCCTTTCCCAAATACCTATGAAGTGAGTTGAAATAGCGCTTCTATAAGCAAATGGACTTAGGAGCAAACTTCTTCATTAATGTACCTTCAGTGTTTACCACAGTGCCTAGCACATAGTAGATGCTTAATAAAAATTTGTTAAAGAATAAATGAAGAGTAAAGCTGATGTTCAATTAGTAGTGAGCGATTATCCAAGACACAGATCCATGCATCAACAGGGGGCTGAGAGGTGGGTCAAGGGAAATTCTTGTACATCTCATTTTGATGCTCTTCAGTAATTCAGATTTATTGGTCTTGTGAAGAGCAAGCACTCTGCTAGATTTTGAAAATCTAAAGCTATATCTACAGCTCCTCTGGTGCTCTAAGTCCAGATGAGGGGACAGAACATAATTAAATAGAGCACGGTTTTCTTTAAGTGTCACTGGGGTGGTGAGATAGTTCAGTGGACGTCAGGGGAGAGAGACCACCTGATTAATTAGGACAAGTTCATGGAAAATTAGTTCTGAAGCAGAGAATAGGAAGGAGGTCAAAGACTGGGAGGGACAAGGGGTGGAGGAGGGAACCTACATACTCTGTTTAGAAGAGAATGGGACGTAAACCATTTGGGGTGAATAAGGATGTTAGACAGGAAAGTCCTGAAGGGAAAAGTTGGAATTCCTTTGGGAAAATGAACTATGAAAGCCAAGAATACTAGAAGAAGTTTGGGGTAGAAAAGGGTAGAAAAGAAAACCCAAAGAGCTCAACCTGAGGGTAGAAAAGGACACACAAAGGGTTCTGTGTATAGGAAAACAAGTGTCTAGTGCAGTTTAGAACACTTTGTCGCTGTGGCACAGAGGAGGCCTTGGAAAGAGAGACTCCAGGCAGGGAGACCAGTCAGGAGGCTACCCCAGTAGCTCAGGCAGAAGGGGACGCAGGCCAAGGCTGAGGAGTGAGCACAGTCAAGGACAGAGGAAGCTGCCAAAAAACAGAGAGTGCTTGGGTGTTTGGGTTGGGATTTTTTTTTTTTCTTTAAGAGTTTATTTATTTATTTGAGAGAGTAAGAGAGGAGAAGGTCAGAGGGAGAAGCAGACTCCCTGTGGAGCTGGGAGCCCGATGTAGGACTCGATCCTGAAACTCAGGAATCAAGACCTGAGCCAGAAGCAGTCACTTAACTAACTGAGCCACCCAGGTACCCGGTATGGAGGTTTTTAAAAACACCTCCTGAATGTCAACACACAAGAGAAGCTTTTTCACGGACTACTTCATTTAACTGTCAGTAACTACAGGAAATAAAGGCCATCATCCCCACGATAGGGGCGAGGACCCTGGGGCTCAGCGAGGGGGAGATAAGCAGCACCAGTCCGGCTGATCAGGCTGTGTATTCCACAAACATGTCCTCTCCACACACCACGCTGCCCCAGGAGGAAAGAGGGAGTTAGAGTCCAGCACAGCTTCTAAGTCGGCAGCATGGAAACTGGGATGAGTGGAAATCAATAGGCATCTGCTGGGGAGCTGTGAGGTTAAGGGGGGAGGAGAGGAATGGCCGGCTTTAAAGGCAGTCTTTTGTAGGCAACTATTTCTATGATTTCTATCTGAACAGCTGGAGGACAGTTTCCTTCCCCTTGTTCTCCTAGCCTGACAAGTATTTGGAGCCCTGGGACTTTGAGAGAGAATCACTCCGCAGCTGTCACTGACATTTGAAAATCTGTTCCCAGTTTGAATTAAGTGGAATCTTCAGTCCTGGTTATGAAAGCTCTTGCAAAAAAAAAAAAAAAAAAAGTGGTAGAGAGCAGTTTATTTAAGCTTTTCTTTCTTGTTGCAACTGACCTTCTAAATAAAAATACGCAATCCAAACAGACCTCTCTGTTTCCAGGGAGGGAAGGGCTGGGACGTAGGACCCAGAGCCAGACGAAGTTCATCTAACTCTGGTATCTAACTCTGGTTGGTATCTAACTCTGACTTTTTCCCTAAAGGAACAACGCCGTGGTCACACTCGAGGTTAAGCTAATATATGAGTCCTGCTTCCTAAAGCTCCATCCTTAAGGGAAATGCAAACACTAGGGTGTGCTCATGAAAGATGTATTTCTTCTGTTCAATAAAGGAGTAGATATTTATGTATTTCCACAATTTACATTTTAACAAAGACATGTTGATTGATTTGCCTATTTCCCGACCAGTCAGTTTTAACATCTTATGTCCATCTTCCAGAACAAATCACTACAGCAGCAAAACAACCCCCTCTTAACAGAAATCAAACAAAAAGCTGATCACTTTCAAAGTTCTTCTTGCTACTGAAAGCGTGAAAAGCAGAGAAACAAAACTGGTGCTTCTACAACAGGAAGCTGACTTTGAAGACCCTGTAGATATTCTTGTTGCTTAGAGGAAATGATACTAAAAGTGAAAGTAACAATCTCTACTTGCACTGACTAGTCAAACACGGTTTTCGAATGTTCTTCCTAAATTGGGTCGCTGCGAAAGACACAAATGTTATGGAAATACACTTCTAGAATATTCTTTCCTTCACTGCCTATCATAGTTGATTAGACTGTTGTGAAAATAACGTATAAACATTTCAACATAAAATATATAGTACATGTTCCAGGGAAAATGTAAAGAACTCAGACGGTGTTGTATGGAATTAGTGTTGGCTCTAGGCCATTATAAAATGACCCAGGTGTCATCGGCTCAGCTCAGAAAACCTTTCTGAGGTGATGGGCAATGGTTCGATCTATCTGCCCACGGACATGAGGAGGTACAAAAAGCAAAGCATTTTTCCCAGGCCCAAGAATAAGAATAATATAAAATCAGTGTGAGGTTGCCAACTGTCTTCATTGTAAAGAGCTCTGTTTTAACCTGAGAATGTGTTTTTCTTTTTATTTTCTTGCCGTTAAAATATCCGTTCTTTAAAAACAATTTATAACAACAAAAAAACAGATTATTTGGGATTTTTTTCTAATACCATTTATTACAAAATAAAAAAGCTAGCAACAGTAGTTTAGTTTTTAACCATTTTTTATTTTTAAGTGTGCAATTAGGTGTCATTAAGTACATTTACAATGTTGTGCAACCATGACCACGATTCCCAGAATTCTTCATCTTCCCAAACAAGACAGTCTGTACCCATTAAACAGTAGCTCCCCATTTCCCCCTCCCCAGGGACCTGGTAACCTCATTCTATGTTCAGTCTCCAACAAATTGCCTATCTAGGTGACTCATATAAGATAAATCACATACTTGTCCTTTTGTGTCTGGCTTATTTCACTGAGCATAATGTTTTCAAGTTCCATCCACGTTGCAGCCTGTGTCAGAATTTCCTTCCTTCTTAAGGCTGAATCATACTCTATCCTATGGATGTGCTTCTTGATCTCACTATTCATTTGTTAATAGAGATGTGGGTTGCTGCTCCCTTTGGCTATTGCGAATAATGCTGCTGCAAACCTTAATTAAGTCTTAATTAATTACATTTACAATAGTATACAAAGAATAAAATACTTATAAATAAATTTGACCAAAGAAATGCAAGACTTGTATGCTGGAAACTCCATAACATTTTCAAAAGAAACTAAAGAAGACATAAGTAAATGGAGAGACATCCTATATTCATGGATCAAAAGACTTAATATTGCTTAGATGTCAATACTATTCAGAGGGAGCTATAGAGTCAATGCAATCCCTATCAAAATCCCAATGACATATTTGGCACAAATAGCTCATCCTAAAATTCGTATGGAATCTCAAGACCTAAATAGACAAAACAATCTTAAAAAGGAAGACCCAAACTAAAGGACTCATGTTTTCTGAATTTAAAACTTACTTCAAAGCTACAGTCATCAAGGCAATGTGGTACAGGCATAAAAATAGACATATGGACCAGTAGAATCAGATTGAGAGTGCAGAAATAAACCCTCCCATATGTGGTGAATTTTGACAGGAGTGCCAAGACCAGTCATAGGGAAATGACAAGGTTTTTACCACATGGTGCTGGAAAAAGTAGATATCCACATGGAAAAGGATGAAGTCGGACCTCTACCTTACATTATATACAAAAATTACGTCAAAGTGGATCAAAGACTTAAATGTAGGAGCAAAAACTATAAAACTCTGAGAAGAAAACATGAGGGGAAATCTTCATGACACAAGGTTTGGCAATGGCTTCTTGGACGTAGCACCAAAATTACAGGTAAGAAAATAAAAATTAGACAAATAGAATTCACTAAAATTTTTTAAAAGGTGCATCAAAGTACAATAACAATAGAATGAAAAGAGATCACCCTGAGCGGGTGAAAATATTTGCCAATTGTATATCTGATAAGGGAAGGGATTAATATCTAAAATATGTAACGAACTTCTGCAACTCAACAAGAAAACAAAACAAAACAAAAATTCCAAAAAGGACAAAGGACTTGGATGGGTATTTCTCCAAAGAAGATCTGTGATACATGAAAAGATGCTTATCAACATAGTCATTAGGAAAATTTAGGTCAAAACTACGGTAAGTTACCAGTTCACCCACACTAGAATGACTATTGCATATGTATTAAGTGACACGGGGGAAAATAACAAGTGTTGGTGAGAATGTGAAGTAATTTGAACCCTTCTGGACACTGGTGAGACTGTCATGGTGCAGCTGCTCTGGAAAACAGTTGGGCCGTTCTTCCTAAAGTTAAACATGCCATTACGCGAGGATCCAGCGAAGCCACTCCTAGATATGCAGCCAAGTGAATCGAAAGCAGAGAGTCAAACAAAGACTTCAGGGAATACTAAAAGAAGTTCTTCAGTTTGAAGGAAAACAGTAATAAATGTAATTTTAGGATTCTCACAAAAGAAAGAAAAGCACCAAAAATGGTAAATATGTGGATAAATGTGAAAGATCACTTTGTCTCTCATTTCATTTCTTACAGAGACAGTTGACTGCTGTGGGAAGAGGCAGTCTGCCATGGGCCATGAGCCTCCATGCATGTGCCAGATTGCAGGGCTTATCTGTCTTCTGAGAAGGAGTAGCTAATGTAGCTAATCAAAAAGGCAAGTAAGTGGGGTGCCTGGGTGGCTCAGTCATTAAGCATCTGCCTTCAGCTCAGGCCCTGATCCCAGAGTCCTGAGATCGAGCCCAGCATCCAGGCTTGGCAGGAAGCCTGCTTCTCCCACTACCATTCCCTCTGCTTGTGTTCCCTCTCTCACTGTGTTTCTCTCTGTCAAATAAATAAAAATCTTTAAAAAAAAAAAAAAGACAAGTAAGTAAGTCACAGCAATGGCGGTACATATTGGAGAATGGCTCACTTGCTTGTAGCAGGAAGACTGGCTTTTTCTGTTTCCTATGTTTTCTGCAATGTTTACCTCTTGCTCAGAAAGTGCTAGGCCCTTGACCGTGGATCTCCTAGCTGCATCACAAACCTTCTGGACGTGTCACATCCATCTGGGCCCACCACATTGCCCATGTGAGACTTGGAGGCAGGAGGAACCAATACAAATATGCTGATGTTCATAGTCCTCCTTATACTGTGAGTGATAAAGCCTTATATCTCTGACCCAGAAGTTTCACGTCTTCTATCAGTATTCATGAAACAATAACAGGTTAATTTATTAGCTTGCTAGTAGGATGATATCTCTGGAACTTCAGAGTTCTTAACATTTGTTTAAGCACAAAATAATTAGGAGGTTTATAACAGATGTACAAGTTAAATCTGTGTTATAGAATAAAGAATGGAAGGAATTGAATGTAAATGCATTAGTGCAAGTTTCTTAAAGATGTGTGCTATAATCCCTAGAGCAGCACACTGTCTAACAGAAACACAATAAAAACAAACACCAGCCACATGTATAATTTAAAATTTTTGAGAAGCCACATTAAAAACATATGATAAATCAAGAAAATTAACTTTGATATTTTATTTAACTCGGTATCTTCAAAATACTACCATTTCAATGTGTAGTTCAAGATAAAAATCATCAGCAAGATATTTTACATCTTAATCTTATACTCATTTTTCAGAAGTTAATGTGTACTTTATACTATCAGCACATCTCAGTCAGTGGAGCCGCATCTCAGGTGCGAATGGAGCTAATGGCTAGCCTATTGGCTGACACTGCTTTAGAACAACCACTAACAACATAAACAGAAGGAAGAGCTGAAAAGCCAATAGACAAGATAAAATGGAACACTAAAGAAATGCTGTTTTCATCCAGAAGAAGGCAGGAAAGAAGACAAAATGTCAAAGAATCGATAGAACAAAAATCATTGCTAGATATGGTAGATTAGTTTCTCATGACCTTCGGCTGCAAGAATGCACAGGAAAAGTAAGCAAGAAAGCTCAAGTTGTACAGACAGTTTTAGTCCCAAACCCACCGTAATAAGCTTTGTGGAATCTATTCCTTTCCTATATAGTTTGTTTACCTGTTTACTGCAGCAGCAGAGTATTGTAGTTAAGAAGATGGACTTGGGTATTAGCCCTAGATTTGAGTGTCGGCTCTACCATTACGTAAATCTTGGACACATTACTTCATTGCTCTAAATGTCAGTTTCTTTATCTGCACAATGGATATTATATGATAACTACCTTAAATTCATGTCAAAAGGCGCCTGCCATCTTGGAAGCCCTCAAAAGTATTAGTTGTACATTATTATCATTATTCAATCAACTAACTCTAAAGACCAAGAACCATGGGCTTGATACCATTCACAGCAGCAAGGATTCAAGAGTGAAGGCAAAATTCTTTCTTCAACACAGAAGTGAGACACAGAATATCCAACTGCCTGCTTAAGTGGCCATCACGAGGTGGAAGTAAGAGGTAGAGAGAAGCAGTAGAGTAAATTTACAAACGTTGCTATGTCAGGGCTCACATTACGGTGTGTAATCTGTTTTCCTTGACAAAACTCAGTAACCAAGGAGCCTGGAAAAACCATGAGTGTGGTTTTGTTCCAGTCATTCTTTCCAAAACTTAACAGGCTTTATTCTACTAGTGAATGGAAAGTAAATTATTCTCACTTAACTTAAAAGAAGTCTCTACTTTTTCACCATAAAGTTCAAGTCTTTTTACTCTTGATACTATTAATAGGAACTAGTGTTTTATGGGCAGTTGTCCCCACTAACATCTTTTCTCAAAAGTATTTTGTTCGTATGCACATATGACCCAACTCCTAATTCAGTTTTTCCCTCATGAGGACTACTGGGTTTTTAGTGCCAATAATACAACAAGCACTCTCCGTGCACATTTAATCTAGTTTCGCGTTCAAGCCTGAAACAGGGCGTTAGAAAGCTGCATTTTGCAAATGAGAGTCTGTGACAAGCCAAGGTCACATAGTGGTCAGTTGCTGGGGACAGAATGTGGGTGGTGAGTGTGACTCCACCCACATCATGCAACCTCTCCCTTATATAGTTTCCTCTTCTGGTGGGTACTTAGGAGAGGGCAGTTGTTGAGCAATAGTGTTTCCTAGTTGTTCCAAGTATAAGGAATTGGTCACACCTCTTCCGCTCTTCTTACACAATATTCAGAGGCTCTTCAAGGAGACCACACATTCCAAATAAGAGCAGCAGCCTGGAACCAGTGTTGGCTATCGCAAGAGGCAGCCAAAGCTGGGTACCTAAGAATTCCCCTTTTCCCGCATGACTTCTAACTTAATCATCTACAAATATAAAGAAACTATCTGAGCTAATACAACGTCTTGTATCAAAACTCTTTTTTATTTGTATTTTTTTAAAGATTTTATTCATTTGAAAGAGAGCACAAGCGAGGGGAGGGAGGAGCAGGCTCCCTGCTGAGCAGGGAGCCCAATGTGGGGCCTGATCCCAGGACCCTGGGATCATGACTCAGAGGCTTAACCAGCTGAGCCACCCAGGTGCTCCTGTATTTCTATATTATAAGTACCATCTGTTTTACTAATAGTCTCTATCATCTTCTGAGTAAACTTAAGTCTCAAACAAATCCCACAGCAGAAACTTCTTCACCTACACCAGATCCTAACAGTTTATCCAAGGATAAAGAGCACCATGGAAAAAAAATAAAATGTTTGTCAACTGGATTTTCGTGAAGTCTAAATTCAGCAGTCTCTTACTTGTGGTTTCTTTTGTTGAAATTTGAAATCATAGTAGAAAAATAGGCAATAGTCATGTGCAGGGATTTACAAAAGAAGAAATACGAATGACCAATAATAATGTGAAAAACGTTCAGCTGTATGAACTGAATGAAAGAAACATAAATACAAGGAGAAATCAATATTTATCCAATTGACGAAAACAATTTTAAATAATAATGCCTAGCTGCTGATGAGATTGTTACATTGTTCAGTGCGTCTGGAAAACAATATGGTAGCATGTCTAAAAAGGCTTTAAAATTTGGTAATTCTTTTCATCAAGCATTTAACTTTCAGGAATTTACCTTGGGAAAATAATCAATGCGGCACAAATATAGAACAATAAGGAAATTCACTATAGCATTACCTCCTACTACTTAGCTATTAATAGTCTAAGTATCTAAAGTATAAATTGATTAAATAAATCGTGGCCAATCCATATCATAGAATAAAATACAGTTATTAATAGGTGTGTCTTGGAAGAACTCTAAATGATCAGTATAAGTAGTGTAGTACGTGACAGTAGGTGTGATGTGGACAATACAACTCTTTTGGGGGCGAGGGGAGGAAGGGACTCAAAGAAGATCTCACAGAATATCAGTAGTGATTATCCCTGGGTATTGAGATTACATATGATTATTTTTCCTTCGTGCCTAGCTTCCCTGCCCTATCTCCCTACAAGGGAGGGTTATCCTAAATATCCTCAAAGTCCTTCAGTTAGAATATATTCCTTTAGGAATGAGAAGTAAAAAGAGAGAAAAGGAAATTGTGATGTACTTTTGGAAAAAAATGACATCACACTTTGCTGACTTCTTAAGGATCATAGAATCTCAGGGGAGGGACAGAGCTCCTTGCTTTGCCTTACTTACCAGGGCCCTCTAAATCCGGAAGCCCAGACACCAAGGCTAGAAAGGTTAGCTTTCTGGGCCATCCCCATCCTCTGCATTTTATCCATTCAGTCTAAAATACTCTACTGAATCCCTACTATGTGCTAGGCACTAGACATATTATAGTCATGGGGAAAAAGAAAGAGAAAGAAGGAAGAATGGGAAGGAGGGAAGGAAAAAGAAAGCTTTCCTAATATATTATGAGGGAATCTGACCTTCATTGAGTGATGACCTAGAAGCAGTGCTGTGAAGAGGTGAGGGCCACCAGCTGCACAAGCCTATTTCGGGGAATTGCCAGGGACTGAGCAGCTGTCTCTGGGAAGCCAGCATTAAGCTGAGCTCTAAAGGAAGCATAGGCATTAATTAATTGATTTCATTTTTGAGAGGGGGCGGCACGTTCTCTCCCCCCCCCCCTCTCAAAATGAGAGGCGGGGGGAGGGAAAGAATCTCAAGCAGACTCCCCAGTAAGCACGGAGTCCAACGCGGAGCTCAATCTCAGCACCCTGAGATCTGCGATCATGACCTAAACTGAAATTAAGAGTTGGCCACTTAACCCACTGAGCCACCCAGGCAGCCTGGAAGCGCAGGCATTAAGCACGGGCGGGGCATAAGAGCATTCCAGGGCAAGGGAAGAGCATGTGCTAGAGATGCTGGGCAGGAAAGAGCCAGGTTGCTCTAGGAGAGCACGAGGGAGAGCAGGAGCTGGAGAAAGGAAGAGCAAATCAGACAAGGCTTCACGGGCGTGGCCACGGGGCACCACCGAAGGACCTTAGCAGAGAGTCTCCTCACAGAACTGTGTCTCAGCGGGAAACCTGGGTGCCACCTGGAGCGTGGATTTGAGATGGCCCTGGGGTGGGTCCTGGGAGACCACGACGAGCCTGACTAGGGTCATAGCAGTCAGGATAGAAAGATACAGATGGGATGAAAGCTTCTCATGCAATCAAATGGAAAGCCCTTGGTTACGGACAGACTATTTTTAAGTGACTTCATCTCTGACTCCCTGATGGGGAGTCTCCAATCTCACGGTTCAAAAGCTCGAGCAAAGGAAAAGACCAGCTTTTTGAACAAAAAGTGACAACTCAGGGCCATGGCTTTTTAACACAATTAAATTCCAGGTGAGCAGAGGCCACAGCCATGGAAAGCACCGTTTTGCCCGAAAAGTACAAAGTGCCTTTTCCCCCTGCTTTATTCATCAATAACCTTACAATTGGAGCTGACATATCTAGGCTTCAAAGAAACAGCAAAGACCTCAATTTCTGAATATTAAGGGGCTTGTCATGAAATCATCTGACCCTTTGTTTCAGCAGTGTCCAGAGGAGAGAGGAAAGGTGCCATTCGTTAGACTCCTTCGGGGGCTCGCCATTTCACTGGCCACCTTCCATGGCCTCTCTCTTCTGGACTTTAAAGGTCCTGCTTTCTATTGTTATGTCACATTTCTAATGGGAAGATATTCTTCTAATGAGAAGATATTTATGCCCGACATAGGTCTGTCCACTTAGTCACTGGCCATGCGAGAAAAGACCCGGTGCTGGATGAAAAGCAAACCAGTTCCCAAGTAGTGGGGGTCATTTACTTTGATATCCCTCGAGGGGAAGATAAGTGATGGGATAATAGTTAAAAGACCTTTTTCTCAAGGGTCAAGAACTTGGGTGCTGGATCCTAACTGTCTGGTTTTCAACTTGGTCCTACCACATGTGTGATTTTGAATCTGTTATTAACTATGCCTCAATTTCTTCTCTGGAGAACAAGGGTCATCATAGTATGAATCAAGAACCCCTTAACTAGAAGGTGTTCTTTGTGCACAGATGTATTTTAAAATTCAGAATTTCTGGATTTTAGAAAAATAATAGGATTTATATTTTGTAACACTTTCAGTGGGTCTAGTGCCTGCCCTTCTCACCCACTAATCAATCACATTAATGTTTCTGCAGTGAAATCCTGGTAGGATAAATTAAAACTTTAAATTAAGAATGATGAGACTATGAACTCTCAGTTAGATTAGATTTTTTTTTTTTACCAAAAGAGTTTTGTTGTTGTTTTTTTTAAGATTTTATTTATTTATTTGACAGAGAGAGAAAGATCACAAGTAGAGAGAAGCAGGTTCCCTGCTGAGCAGAGAGCCCGATGCGGGGGCTCGAACCCAGAACCCTAAGATCATGACCTGAGCCAAAGGCAGAGGCTTTAACCCACTGAGCCACCCAGGCACCCCTACCAAAAGAGTTTTAAAAAAACCTTTCCTTTTTCAAGACCTTGGGATTTCCAAGTTGTGGGTGGGGGATTATGGAGTTACAGCTACTCCATAAAGATATTATAAATCTTTATGTTATAATGTTATAAATTAAATAAATGAGAAGGAATATATATTCAATTGCTTAGAAGAGTACCTGGCACATAGTAGGGGTCCAGCACATTTGGCTATTTTTATTTATTCCAGAGGAGAAAAGACACAGGTTATCTTAAAGATATGTTGAAGTTACTGCTGAGGAAGCTTACTATTTCAGGGAATAGAAAACTCTCCATGATAACTTCTCCAGAAGAATTCTAGGTGGGTCCAGCAGCCAGTGCTGGGAGAGAGAAGTCAAGAGACATTCTGGGGCTCTGATGCAAACACAGGCACGTTCTTTATTCCAGCTACCACCTGCTAGTCCAACAAAATGTGCTCCTAAAGAATTCAGCTTAAATGTGAAGAGTACAAATCCCATAATGATCAACAGAAAGTTCTAGAACTGGTCACGGTTGCCCTGCATATTAAAACCTGAGCCTAGGGCTCAAGCTCTAGCATTAAATCAAGACTCCTCTCCATACTAGGTAAAAGAACTCTCTCCATTCTTCACCACACTTCTGGTTTCCTCTCTAATGCTTTTCCTTTGGTTTAATAAAAATCACTTCCATCTTAGTAGAGTGAAATCTTGAGAGCATTCTCAATTTGAGGACAGTGTTAGCTACAAGCAGTTCATTTATCCCATGCCATAGAGAATTTGGGGGCAACGTGCATCAGTACTTTCAGACTAGACCTGCTCTCTGTGGATCTTGGACCAATTTCTTCTGCCTTAAGCAGACACGACTATTTGTTGCCCTTTCATTATTGGAAATTGATGAGATTGACCTGGAGAGCCCACCTCTTCCTGGGCCTAGTGTATGTGTCCCTCAGACAAGCAAAAATCTTTTTTTTTTTTAAAGATTTTATTTATTTATTTGACCCAGAGAGAGAGATCACAAGTAGGCAGAGAGGCAGGCAGAGGGAGAGGAAGCAGATTTCCCACTGAGCAGAGAGCCCAATGCGGGGCTCGATCCCAGGACACTGAGACCATGACCTGAGCTGAAGACAGAGGCTTTAACCCATTGAGCCACAAAAATCATTTCTGTTTGTACTCTGTCATAGAACTTACAGACCCACTTAAGAACCAAGCACTTTGCATATTATGTCCCCAGAATAATTACATAATAATAATGATAATGCCTGGGGCAATAATAAACTGGTGGGGGCAGGGGCAGTATTTTAGAGAAATCTGCTACAGTTTGTCTGTTGGAAGAAACAGTTTAGAAAGCCTTGATAAGGGGCACCTGGGTGGCTCAGTGGGTTAAAGCCTCTGCCTTCAGCTCAGGTCATGATCTCAGAGTCCTGGGATCAAGCCCCACATTGGGCTCTCTGCTCAGCAGGGAGCCTGCTTCCCCCTCTCTCTCTGCCTGCCTCTCTGCCTACTTGTGATCTCTCTGTCAAATAAATAAAATCTTTAAAAAAAAAAAAAAAAGAAAGCCTTGATAAACCACCTCATTTGCCTGGGGCAAACTAAAAATAAATAAATAAATAAACCAAGACTTAGTACAGATACGTAATACTTAGCTGAAAATATTTCAGAAATATTTCGGAAAACACAATCCAATTTTTCATGTGAAACCCAAGCAATTTTTCAAGAAGCAAAGTCTCTCTCTCTTTTTTTTAAGATTTTATATATTTATTTGTCAGAGAGAGAGAAAGAGAACATGAGCAGGGGGAGCAGCAGACAGAGGGAGGAGCAGACTCCCCACTGAGCAGGGAGCCCGATGTGGGACTCAATCCCAGGACCCTGGGATCATGACCTGAGCCTAAGGAAGATGCTTAACTGACTGAGCCACCGGAGTGTCCCGCAGAGTCTCCTTTATTAAAGTAATAGAACTATGTTTTCTCCTTCCACTGGAAAGTAAGCTCACTGATCACAGGGACTCTATCTGCTACATTCCCAGTACTTGGAACCATATCAGGTGTGCTGGAGGGCTCGGGAAATATTTGCTGAATAAATGAGTGAATGAATTTGAAGCAAGTAGACAAATAGATGAATTTTCTCCGGTTTTCTGTAGAAAGCAGGTTCTTGCCATACTTTTTGATCATACACATAATGTATGATACTAAAAATCCAAGGGGTTTCACGGAGATCTCACCACGTTCCCTGGGAGGAGTCTTCCAGACGTCTGGGAGACTGTGCTGACCCTAACTGTGCGACTTCCACGTAGCCCACGTCCCAGTGGGTATGAAAACAGTAAAAGAAGCAGACCTCAGCAGGCAGCCCAGGAGTGGCTTCCCAACTTCTACACACATGAGGGGAGCCATTTTTAGTCTGCGTGCAGTCTGGAAGACAAAAGCACAAGGAGATGAAACCTGACGCGTCCCGCTAAGTGGGGCAGAAACACAGACACGGGTCACAGAGGAGAGGAGAAGACTGGCCGTGCAATACGGCGCAGAATTGCTGCCTAATAGAATGAGTATCTGAGGGTCACTGAAGGAGAGCCAGAGTTGAATGCAAGGGTTGATGAAGGCCGTTTGCCATTGGAGGCAGTGTGCATCCTCGGGGCTCAGTGGTGAAGGACGGAGGGCTCTCAGCCATCCGCTGGCGTGTGAAATGTAGACAGAACAGGCCTGTGGACGTACAGCACTCACCCCAGGATTGCATCACTTTCCCAAGGGAGCTGTATCCCCGTGTCCTCAGAGTCTCAACTTTTGTTCTTCAACATCAAGTGTTTTCTCCTTAACAGCGCTTTCAGTGTTCAGTGTTCTCAGCCAATACCATTTTACTCTGCAAGAAAAGATGGGCACCATCCCCAAGCAAACCTCTATGACAAAGAGCAACTTGAAACACAGAGGAAGAGGATTATCAAAAAAAAGTCTAGCTTCTTCAGCTATAGTTGATGAGGCATTGGAAGTCAATATGAGAGCCTGATAGTGTCTTTGGTTACCATTTACACATATAAAACTATATTTTATGTAACTATTATAAGCGGGTTCTCATTTTATTTCATAGTTAAGAAACAGGACGTTGCACTCTTTTGTTGTCTTTACAAAGCTTCTAGTTAAAGACCTCCTCCAGGGGCCGCCTGGGTGGCTCAGTTGTTAAGTATCTGCCTTTGGCTCAGGTCATGATCCTGGGGTCCTGGGATCAAGCCCTCCATTAGGATCCCTGCTTGGTGGGAAGTGTGCTTCTCCCTCTCCCACTCCCCCTGCTTGTGTTCCCTCTCTCGCTGTGTTTCTCTCTGTCAAATAAATAAATGAAGTCTTTTTTAAAAAAATATATAAAACTTATTTATTTTTTAAAGAACTCCTTGAGACATTTTGGATCTCCTGAACTCGGGGAGCAAAACTCTGCAGAGACAGTGGCCGACTCAACGCTCCTATTAGAGGTATACCATGTGTTATACAAAATGTTGTCTGCCATTTAGCAGATGAATATTTTGATAGGGACTAAGATGATGTAAAAACAAGACAAAACCGTGTAGTCTGCCACAAAGTAAATCTTAGAATCTGGAGTCGCAGAGTTCTCAGAACCCCAGACCAGAAGCACTGGCATCCCCTGGGAACTTGTTAGAAATGCAGGCTCCCAGAGCCCACCCCAGATTTCCTGAATCTGCAACCTAGAAACTCTGGGTTTAGGGCCCGGCAATCTTAAGCCCCCCAGCTGATGCGGATGCCCTGAAGTCTGACCTTTCATTGCTCCAACATCACCACGCCTCCGGAAGCTCATGGTACTCCATTTTGAATATATCCAAATGTCAGTGCAATTCCTGAATTATGCTTTTTTTCACCACTAGGTCCTTTGATTCACAATCTATGGCCTGGTCCTCAGATGACATGGTTTCCCTGTTGGCCGTCCCTCACAGCTCTCTACCAGAATATCTGCTCCCTGTTCTGCTCTGCCCCCC
>CM053608.1:109184477-109199468 GCA_028646535.1 Procyon lotor
CACCAGCGGGCTTATTAAAACACAGTTCCAGATCAGGGAAATGCAGATCAAAGCCACAATGAGACACCACCTCGCACTGGCTTCACTCATGGGGGAATGAAAGAAACAAAAGAGAGGAACAGAGGGGAAGGGAAGGAAAACTAAAATAAGATGAAAACAGAGAGGGAGAAAAACCATAAGAGACTCTTAATCATAGGAAACAAACAGGGTTGCTGGAGGGGTGGTGGGTGGGGGGAAGAGATAAGTGGGTGATGGGCATGAAGGAGGGCACATGATATGATGAGCACTGGGTATTCCCTGCAACTGACGAATCACTGACCTCTACCCCGGAAACGAAAAACACACACGTGAACTAAATTGAATTTAAGTAAAGAATTAAAACAACAACAACAACACAGGGCTGGGCTCTGTTCCAGAGTTTCTGATTCAGCTCGTCTTGCATACAGCTTGAGAATCTGCATTTCTAACAAGCTCCTAGTTAAAGTTGTTGCTGTTGTCTGGGGACCACATTTGGGAATCACCTGGAAGCCAACATCACTAACTTATTTGTGGGGGGTACGAAGGAGGGGGAGGGGAGGGAGACGGGAGGTGGAGGGGGAGGGGGAGGGGGAGGAGAAACATCAACCCATACCTGCCCCTTCCCCAAATGACTGCTCTGTGATGTTTCCCAAGAAATCCGAAGTATTGGGGGCGCTTGGGTGGCTCAGTGGGTTAAAGCCCCTGCCTTCGGCTCAGGTCATGATCTCAGGGTCCTGGGATCGAGCCCCGCGTCGGGCTCTCTGCTCAGCGGGAAACCTGCTTCCTCTCCCTCTGCCTGCCTCTCTGCCTACTTGTGATCTCTCTGTCAAATAAATAAATCTTAAAAAAAAAAAAAGAAATCCTAAGTATTCATCAATTAAGTCAGTGCATTTGTTTTCCCTGATAATTAAATTCCACTTCCGAAAAAGTTCTGAGGTAACCAAAGTTACCGATCCGCAGAAACAGCTGATTTACCCAATGAGCTCAGAGAACTGCTTCTCCCCCAGGGGGAAAGAGCGTACTCTGTGGCTCCTCCCATCTGTGGCCCTGACTCGGGTTCTCTCAAGCTAAGGGGGAGCGGGGTCGGGGTGAGGAACCAGGGCTGGTGCAGAATGACAGAGGTCATCGAATAGGGGGACAGACTCTTAGCTTTGAAAAGAAACAGGGATGTGACGTTAATAATCCTGCCAATGACCAAAACAATTAACACACACACACATGCACCCCTTCTTAAAAGGGAGGCCCTCACTTCCCCACCCTCCCCCACCCTTCCACCGAGCCAAGCCAGAAACAGAACACAGCTCATCTCTCAGGGACGTCCCCTCCACCTCATCTCCAGAGGCCGCATCTGCTGCTCCCAGAACAAGTTCTGTTCTCACAGCTGCACAATTCCGTGCTGAAACCCTAATCCTGAGAATGGGGCTGGAGCCAGATGGGAAAAAACACCAACAGGGCAAAAGCCTCATTCCAGGTCTCAGATGTGACTCTGCCTCCTTCAAAATGGCAACCGCTGCCTGCTGGCCCCAGCCAGGTCCCTGGTCCACAGCCCCCATCAGGAGCCTGTGGAGGCATTGGGGGGCTGCTGATGAAAATCACATGGTGGCCTGTGGTCTTTGCTTTCCTGAGTTCGTTACTCCGCCTGGGGGTGGGGGGCACTCTGGAGGCTGTTTGGAGGGGGCCCGCGGCATAAGGTCATGCATCACTTGCTGGCTCCTCTCTGTGAAAGTCAACATCCTGCCTACCCCAGACACAAGCCATCGCCAGCCTGCTGATTCGAGGGTCAAAGGTCCTGGGGGGACCGTATTCAAATGCCTCCGTGAACTGCCTTTTGCATCTCACAGTGGTTCCTCAGGAGCATGAAATAGGAGAAGTGAAACTGAACATTCACCCTTGCAGCAGGGGAGAGGAAGAGCCCCGAAGGCCCCTTGTTTGGGGCCCACTGTTCTCCTGTCGGTCACGCACAGGGCCTGGCCATGAAGGGTTTCACGGTGGCCCTCCTCGTCTGGACGCTGATAGCTCTGAGCAGCAGCAGCAGCCAAGCCTGGCCCCCACACACGGTCTGCCGGGAGGGGAACCTGGAAGTGCTCTACCAGAGTTGTGGTAAGGTCTTTCAAAACGTGCTCTTTTGTGTTTACGGGGAAATGGAGGCCCACAGGTGGGGGCTGCCAAAGCATTGAGTCGGGCTGGGGAAGGGGTGAGAGGATGGGACCCAAAGACCTTCTCCACCTGCAGTGGGTCAGCAAGGCCATTGAGAGCCCTTGGGAGAAGGAGGAGTGTGGGGCGAGTGGGGGGAAAGAGCCTGAACAGAGAGCCACAAAGAGGACCAGAAAAAGGCAATTGAGTCTAAGTAGAGTGATTCACTACAACTGCGGGACCTGGAATGACTGAGGAGTCTGCCAAATCATGAAACCTCATTAGCTCAAAATTAAGAAAAGATGCTTCCATTAGTCACCCTCACCCCAAACTGCACACGTGAGCTACCTTTCCAGGTTATCGAGTTTGCAAATTGAGCGACAAGGTCATGTGTGTGAAAAGAGAAGATCCCTGCCTTCCAGGAGCATTCCTGGGACGTCATTGCCCATTAATTCAGCTCTTAGCTGGTTGCTGTCAATGCCAGGGTTTTTTCTAGGGCCAGACATAACCAAAGAGCATAAGCCATGGTCATTACCCCAGTGGGGCCAACATCTTTACCAACAAACCGTGCGAGCTAATGAATAGAATGTAAGGACCAGCTGTTGTAGGTGTTTGAACCAACACTGGAGTATAGATTAGTCTACAAGGGCTGTTAGAGCAATATTTATTTTATCACAATTCTGGAGGCTGGAAGTCCAAGATCAAGGTGTTGGCAGGGTTGATGTCTCCTAAGGCCTCTCTCCCTGGCTTGTAGATGGCTGTCTTCTCCCTGTCTTCTCACACAGTCTGTCCTCTGTGCCTGGCTGGGTCCTGATCTCCTCTTCTTTTTTTTTTTTTTTTCTTTAATTTTTATTAACATATAATGTATTATTTGCCCCAGGGTACATGTCTGTGAATCGTCAGGCTTACACATTTCACAGCACTTAACAGCACATACCCTCCCCAATGTCCACAACCCAGCCACCCTATCCCTACCCACCCACACGCCCCCCTCCCCGGCCACCCTTAGTTTGTTTCTTGAGTCTAGGAGTCTCTTATGGTTTGTCTCCCTCCCCATCCCTTCCTGTTTCATTTCTCTCCCCCACCCCCCCAAACTCCCACCTTGCCTCTCAAATTCTTCATATCAGAGACTGATCTCCTCTTCTTATAAGAATGCTAGTCCTATTGGTTTAGGGCCCACCCATAGGACTTCATTTAACTTTAATTATCTCTTTAAAGACCCTTTAAAGACTCTTTAATTATCTCTTTCAATTTATCTCTTCAAATAAAATCATATTCTAAGGTACTAAGGGTTAAGACGTCAACATATTAATTTGGTGGGGAGAGGAGCACGCTTTGGTCCACAAAGGGGGCCTGAGTGCAGAAAAGTGAGCTCAGCATCAGGATCACATCTTGAATGAAGATTAGAGGGACAGCCTCATGGAAAAGCATGCCAGTGTGAAATATGATGCTTTGGAGGCAGACAGGAAGCAAAATGCAGTTTGGACTGAAGGAGTTGGAAAACTGATGCCCTTTCAGTATTTAAACTGGCCTCACGATAAACTGGGGAGCAGTGGAGATACTGCCTTTGGGAAGATAGCTGATCCCACAGCGGCCACCCAGGGAGTTGCCTTGGAGAGGTTGGGATGGTCAGGCTGGTCTCCAGGGCCATTTGTTCAACTTGATTTTGCTCTTTTAGAAAGAAGGACCACTGAACGTTGAAATGCACAAAAACTTTTCTTCTGATGTAAAAGTGAATGAATGGCTAGATGCTGTAGGTATTGATCTCACTTGCTCCTCCCGTGGGGAGGGGATGCTTTCTGCTGGCATCTCTGCATTGTAGGTGCAGGATGAGAAGCAAGAGTGGAGATGAATGGACTGCTCCGGATTTGTTTTTCCAATTCATCCTCCCATAAAAGGTTGCCATGGCGGGTCCCTCCCCAGGACCAGCCTGCAGCCAAGCCTGGCACAGCCTTTCAAGTCGCTGCCAAGAAAGGCAAGAGAAGCAGATGCATTAGCAGAAGAACAAAAGTTTATCGCCTGCCTCTGAAGATAACTCCTCCCTCCGGGGAGCTGCTCCGTGGAGTCAACTAATGTCAACAAGCCCCGCTGTGGGCACTCAGAGGAGTGGGATGGAGGAGACTCAACACAGGTCTCATTGAAGAGTAGTGGGAGGATCAGAAAATTAAACAACACGGTAAATGCTCTGTGTGAAGGACCCGAATAGAGGCACATATCACGCACCAGGGTTCACGGTGGTTGGAAAGGGTGAGCTTGGGGGTCTAAACGTGCCAAGGGAAGGGTCATCAGGCTTGACCTCAACCTCAAAGAATGACAAAAACACTAATTATAGCACCTTATGTCGGTGGAAGGTTTACATACGTTAAGGACCTCCTACGTGTTACTACTTTATGGATGTCCAAACTAGAGTTAGAGATGCCAGGGAACCCTTCCAAGGTCACACAGGTAACAGTGGCAGAATTACATCCTGGGAGGACAGAGAAGGCACGAAGTAAATATCCGTGGAATCGAAATGACTTGATCACAGGCCGGGCTGAATCTGAAAGCCTGTGCTTTAATCTCCTGCCTGGAGTTTTGTCAGAAGGCAAGTGGATAGAGGTGGGGTGTGGGAAGGATACCTTGGCACAGAGAAGGGCCTGCTGACATCAGGTAAAATCAAGAACAAAGGCCGTGCATTTAGACCCTCGGATAATAAGAGTCAAGGTTGGGCTGCAGCCCTTTGACAATGAGATTGCCTCAGGGAATGGGTGGGAGCATGAATATTAGATTGAAAGGTATTGGAAGCCACAGTGCCCTGGAATTTCTCCAAAGCTGGGTCCTGCCTCATTTCCTGAGAGCCACTGAGCCATCAGAGACCGAAGGGTCGCATTCCCCTCCCCATATGGAGAAGGTCCTCCCAATAGCTGCTGGATTCACAGCAGGCAGCCCTCCTGCCCTACCTAGATCCCAAGGCTTTCACGCTGATAACACAGAACAAAGGCCAAGTGTTTAGGCTTCCTCCATCTTCAAAGCCCACAGAACAGAATCTGGCTTCCAAAATCCCTCTATACAACCGTGGTGATCAGATCTCCTTAGTGCATGTCAGGGGCTTCTAGAATCCCAACATGCACACAGATGTGGGGGCTTCATCTGACAAAACTAAAGGATCTACTGTTTTCTGGGTCTAGTGCTTCATTTTTTCCTTCTTGTTTTGCTTTATAATTTTAGCGGGAGAGGCGGCTCTTGGGCCAGACATGGTTCTAAATAATACAAAAATCCTTGAGAAAGAAACTCACGAAAAGTTGTGGGGCTCTAAATACTGACCAGGAAGTGAGCACAATTTTCTGAAAAAGCAGAAGTCCTGCCAACTGTTAATGCTACAGTAAAGAGTAACAGAAGGGGGAAAAAAGCAGCCTGGGTTCTTTCTTTTATTAAATCATAAGACAATTCCCAGGGCTAGCAAAAGCCCCAGGACTTCATCCATTCACATGCCACAGATGTCCACCAGTGTATTTATTTATATGTCTCTATCACACCAGCTCACGGGGTGGATTACAAAAGTCCACAGGTTTGGAGGATGAAGCAGGTAGTGGGAAAGCAGGGGTGGGGGGCGGGATAATAAATCCAGGAGACATCAGGAAACACACAACAGACGAAGCAATGTGAGAAGTAAGATCTGGGGGTCTGAGGTCAACAAACCTCATTCCAGCCATTGGGCAATATTCTCTGTCTCCTCTCCTTGGGCATATCAGTTTCTTACAGAGGCACTAGTAGTTTCCACTTGGTGGCTTAAAATGACACACGTGTATTCTTTTAGTGTTCAGGAGGTCAGAAACCCAAAGTCAACTTCACTCAGTGAAGGGCCACACTCCCTTGGAAACTCTAGGGGAGAATCTCTTTCCTGGCCTTTTCTAGCTTCTACAACTACGTTCCTTGACTTGTGGCCCCTTCCTCCATCTTCAAAGCCCACAGGACAGAATCTGGCTTCAATATCTTGTTATCATATTGCTTTCTTCTATGCCAAATCTCCCTCTGCCTCCCTCTCAAGGGGACACTGAGATTAGGATAATCTCCCCATCTCAAGATCCTTAACTTAATCCCATCTACAAATTCTCTTTTGCTATATAAGATGACATCAGCAGGTTCTGGGACTTAGGACATGGGTATCTTTGGGAGCCCTCGTTCAGCCCACTACAATAGAGATAATAATTTTACCTACCTCTCAGGGCCACGTGAGGAATAAGTGAAAAGGGCTATATGAAAAGTGTTTAGTACATACTTAGTACATAAATCTTCACTGCTGATGACTTACAAGATCTTTTCTAGTCAATAGACGTATAGTTGATTATGAGCTTCCCAGAAGCCATATCAAACAAGCAAATTACATCACTTGTACATTAAAATCAGTTTTTAAGATGTCTAGCCTTTCCTGGTACTGAGATGAGCTCTAAGAGGAATTTCTACCTGGAGCTATGTGACTGGTAGCTGTTTCTCACGGAAACAAGGAGCAAGGACTCATCACCAAAACGCAACTCAGGATCAGTTTTGCAAAGGGCCCCACTAGAAGCTTCCACGGATGGTGCACTTGCAGGTGTGGATTGCTCAAGGGAGAGTTAGACTGCCTATAGGACTGGACGAGCCACATGTGCCCCAGGCAGCCATCCATGACTTTCTTGTTGCCATTGATGTTTGCTGTTTGGGGTTTTTTGATAAGGGTTGGCAGGCAGAGATCTAGGTTGTATTTTATGACAAGAACATTGAGTGTGAACCCACTGTTGTCATTTAACATACTTTGATATGCTTTCGCATGTTTTGACATCAGCCAGGCCGAGAAGAGGGTCATAAAAAGTAAAAAACCTATGACATATGCCTAAATGACTTTATGTCTCCCTTTTGATATCTCGGATATAGTCAACCTGGCCTTCCCAGTGGCTCCTAGGAGCAGGACAGGCATTGGCAAATGAAGCCCACAGGCCAAATCCCACACATTTCCTGTGTTTTGCATGGCCTGTGAGCTGAGAATGGTTTTTACACATTTAGGTGGTTACAAAATTTGAAAGAAAAAAAATACATGTGACACATGAAATTACGTGCAATGTCAATTTCTGTGTCCATAAAATCTCATTGGAACAGACCACACTCATCTGTTTCTGTATTGTTAAGGCTTCTCCCATAAGTAGGGTCCTAGTGACTATATGACCTCGGATCCTGAAATATTAACTATTTGACTCTTTGTAGAAAAACGTTCCCACTCCCTGATCAAGGGTAGGAAAGACTCTCTCAAGCCGTTCACCAGATCAGAGCATCCATATCTGGGTCTTATGGATGATTCTAGCCTTAGAGAAGCTATGCAGCCCAGTGGTCTTGACTCCAAAGCCACCACGAGTGAAGGAATTCATAAGATACCTTTGAGAACATCATCATTTCCATAGTAATCTGCTGCTGCATAACATTTTATAATTTATAATTTCCCTTCCTTTGATAAGGTCTCATTCAATCCTTACAGTCCCATAAGGTGTGTAGGATATTCATCTCCATGGCCCAGATATGGAAACTGAAGCACACACACATTAACTATCTTATCAGGTAACATAGACTGAGCCATGAGACAGCCTTGAGTGTCTGACTCCATGCCCAGGGACTTAAAGGTACATTATGGAATTCCAATAGGGAGCAACCCATGCCGTCTGATCCCAGAAGCACAGGGTAGGGATAGAGAGAAGAGACATCCCAAAAACCAAGTCTTTTTTTTTTTTTTTTTAAGATTTTATTTATTTATTTGACACAGAGAGAGATCACAAGCAGGCAGAGAGGCAGGCAGAGAGAGGGGGGGAAGCAGGCTCCCTGCTGAGCAGAGACCCCCCCCCTGATGCGGGGCTCGATCCCGGGACCCTGAGACCCTGACCTGGGGAAGTGAAAACTCTACAGTAGCAGAAGCAGCATGAAGAGGAAGAAGAGGAGGAGGAGAGAGATTTGCTTTCTGATTCAAGGATTATTCCATCACCCCCACCCCCAGCCTCTCCTCTCTGCAAGCATTCAGAGCTGGGCCAGTTTGACTCTTCCCAAACATCTACTGGGGACCTCTAATAGCCACAGAAGAGAAGGAGCACCCACATCTACGTTCGTCAGCCCTGTGTACCAAGTTCACTTTTGTTGCAAGGTGTTTGGAAATGACATCTACTAAATTTTTTAAAAAGCAAATGAAAGGTTATTCTCTTACCAGCGAGAACAGCATGTTTTTCAGATGGAGCCCCCCGGTGAGGTTGGCTTAGTTATTTTATAGGGAAAACCTGTTTCCCCCCCACCTGACAGCAATTTTCAGGGTGGAGAAGTTGATGAGTGGGGAGGGGAGAAGAGGGTAGAAGAGAGGGAGCCCTATACCCAGCAATAAGTTGAGGGCTGTGAGTGGTTCCTAAGGGTCAGCCACCTGGGAGGTTCCAGGGTCAGGGGACCATGGCATCTGGTCACAATGCTTCACACTTAATCAGCACTTGCTCTTCTCTCCCTGAAGGCAGGCAGCCTGGTCCCCAACTGCCAGAATAGGTTTTGCACGTGTGCTGAAGTTTGCAGCAGGGCCGCGCTTTATCTGACCTCCAGAAAAATCTTTAATTACAAAGTCAAAATCAGGTCACGTGCATCTGAGTAATCCATCAAGATAGTCAAACAGGACAATTAATCAGACCTTACAAATGCAAAACAATGCTGGCAACAACTCCTCCAAAATAAAGGGTAAATTGCAAATGACCCGGCTGAAGAGCAAAGCGTGTTGATAACATGGTGGTAGAAAAGTTATTTTAAAACTGCCCTGGGAGGAAAGGGGGGTGGGAGTTGCTTTCCTCGAAGCCTAGTAATTCTGAAATAAATAGAGCATAAAACAACACAAAAGAAGCGACACTATAAAAAATAATAATAATAATAATGGTAAATATCACACGCCACATAGTCATTTAGCAGTACTTTAAAATATTACACACAGAAAGCAATTTCTCTCTTTGTTTATTTTTCTGGATTAATAGGGATATAAATACTGTACGATTAGAGAAAAGCAGACAAATAGGCAAGGAGACTATGATGCCATTTCAAAGGGATAAATGGGCATGGAAGATGAAACCGTTAGCTACCAGGAGCATCGCGAGGTCTTTTTGCTCAAACAGAAAGGCAGAAAGTTGATATTAAAAAAATAATAATTATGTGTATAATTACTATTATTTTTAATATATTTATTAAATATATACAAATATGAGTGTCAACATTGGGATGCAGATTTTTAAAGATGGGGAAATTGTTTTTAAAATAGATATTTATGTGAGTGTCTCTATATATATGAATGTCAACACTGAGACGCAGACTTTTAAAGACGGGGTGAAGAAAAAGTTGAAAGTGAACAGGAACTGGAAAAGAGCAAATCTCGCAGGAGAGCTCCTGCTCCCAGACCACTGAGCTCCTCCTTGCTGCTTCTGTGAGGTCCTTTCGGCCAGAACTCCAAGGCTGCGTGAATTCTCCCAAGCACTTTTTTTTTTATTAACATATAATGTATTATTTGTTTCGGGGGTACAGGTCTGTGATTCATCAGTCTGACACAATTCACAGCACTCACCATAGCATATACTCCCAAGCACTTTTTAAAAGAGATGCTGAGTCCCTTTTTAGGGACCTAAAGGGGTGGGGGAGCCAAGAGTGAGTCCAGGAGGATCTTCGGTACAGGCAGGAAATGTCTTACTGGGGCGGTTCACTGCCCTTTCTATCCTCAAGCAAAATCATGAAAAGCGGCTTTGCTCGTGTTTTGGAGTAGAATCTTTGAAGAGGCAGAGATGCGGGAAGACTGTCGTCCGGCTCTGCGTCTCTTTTTGTGCAAACTACAACACGCATGCAATATATTCCTAAAGCCGCCACAGTGTGAGGTACGGGCAAGGCTTCAGACTCGGGGCTGCAGAAGGGGGAGCGCGGAGGACCAAAGCAGCTTTTTTCTCCAGGCCAAGGAAAGTGGAGAAGAAAGAGCCCCTTTCCAGCCCTAAGCTGTGCAGCTGGAGAACCTGGCAGAGGTGGGCAGGCACCGGGCTCCTGGTGACCAAGGAGCACCCAGCTGGCAGAGCCCTTTGCCACGCTGGTAAGAGCAGGGGCAGTGCTGCTCACACATATTGGGATCGGAGGGAGACAGATGCTCCCCTCCAAAACCCCAGCAACAGGGCTGGCATTTTAATGCAAAGCAAAGGGTGACCCGCGAAGGAAGCGTGTGCTGTACGAGTCGGTCCTCGGTCTTTTCTGGGATGCTTTGTAAAAGTGATATCCCAGTCCCCTGACCCACTAGCTCTGTCTTGGGGCCCCAGAGGAGCCAAGTGAGCATCGAAAGAGGGACTCTGGGGTCCACCAGAAACAACTTTGACCATCCGTCTGGGTGCAGCTGATGGATTACTCATGTGCAGTGGGTAATGTGCGAGTCACATCCGCCAGCCTCCTTGTGGGATCCAAGAAGGCATCCTTGTGCGTCCCTTCTTGAAATTCTGTACCACTTCCCTCCACGCCTCTCTGCCTTCAGGACAGAAACGAGTAGTGAGTAGTGAGTAGTGACCGACCCAGTGGCTAACAGGAGAAAGAAAAGATCTTCAGCCCAGAAAATGCTGCTTGCAAGCACAATTTACAATCAAAGAAGTGCTACCAATGGGCTCCCTTATTTGAAGCCTGACATATCCCCTTATGGCCGGGTGGGAACTGCGCCAGCCCCAGGGAGGAAATCTAGAACAGAGTGATCAGTGTTCCCTCTGCCTGTTAGTGGTTAGAATCTCGTCCCATAGCTGGGATCTTTCCAATTCAAGGGTCATCCATATACTTCAGTGCTCAATTTAATCTCCCTGTACCATATTCTAAAATCCCCTTAAACAATTAAATACTGCTTACACAATTAAGTCAGAATTTTTGAAATTAAATGTATTGCAGACATACATACATTGGTCACACCTTTATTAATAGAATTGTCTTGAACATTTAACCAAAAACAGCAGATTTCCTTCAATGCTTTAAAATCTTTAAAAGCAGTCAAAGCAGATACAAATTATCACAATGATTATTCCACTTACTGCCCTTTTCTATTAAACTATAGTATCTTTCAAAACATCAGTAACATGGGTTTACATTTATGTCTTTAACATTGTTACAGTGATATTTACTCTTACCTGTATTCTTATATCTGCCTGAGATTATAGTCATACTTAGTTCAGTATTTTCCTAGGTGTCTAGAATGCCCCAGACCAAAGATATCACCTCAGACCAGCCAAGGATACAGGTTCCAAGTTACCAATCCTTTGATTGTGGGATCGATGGCTGGTCAGTAAGCTCGCTTTACTTAAACTTGACCTACTACTTTTCTTTTTTTTTTTTTTTTAAAGATTTTATTTATTTGATAGAGAGAAACACAGCGAGAGAGGGAACACAAGCAGAGGGAATGGTAGCAGGAGAAGCAGGCTTCCCGCCGAGCGGGGAGCCCGATGCGGGGCTCGATCCCAGGACCCTGGGATCATGACCTGGGCTGAAGGCAGACGCTTAACGACTGAGCCACTCAGGCGCCCCCCTACTACTTTTCTTGACCTGAAAACCTGATGCCCCTTCCTTGCACAAAGTTCCCTGTATTCTGGTGCTTTTTCCTCAAAAGATATGTGTTTCCCGGAGTCACTGGGATGTTTCTCACTGTCCTAGCATTATTATACATTAACCTGGTCTGTCAGCAGTGCAGGAAACTTACACCTCCCGTGGAGATGTCAAAGGTATAATTAGAGAGATTGTTTAGAAGAAGCGATACTCATCTGCACAATATTTAGCTGACTCATCAGCTTTGAAGATAGCACTGAATTGACCTTCTCCTTGTATCTTCTGCGTGACCGCTGGTGCGGATTCGATTGCCGTCCAGCTTCCTATCCAAATTTTATATGAGACCCCTCGAGCTCATCAGTCCTCTGTTTCATTTTTTTTTTCTGGCTCAGTCACAACTCTTGGTCCTTACTCTTACTTACTTCCAAGAGTAGAGAAAAGTGCTTTTTTCTCCCTGGTCCATCCACAGGGGTGGAAACACTCGGGATCTCCCAAGAGCTAATGACGAGGCTACGTGCTCGTCCAGTGCTTGGAATGTGACCCGACTTCCTTCCTGCCATTGTTAGGGCTGCAGCGCCCAGACATGCTTGCTAAGCAATTCTCAGAGACAGAGTCACGAGAGACGAGGTCTTCAAGAGCTCAAAACAACAGGCTCTGTCTTTTTGCCTCTCCCCAGCAGCTGTCTGCGGTTGTTAACTTCGTTTCCCCAACCCGCAGAGAGCGAGTTCCCAGGGGTGTGCTCCCAGCCCACACCTTCTCAGTCTGGGGTGGGCATGACGGGCCACACTAGCATTTCCTTGCCATCCATTTACAGGTCTGAGGCGAGGGTAGCTCATCAGAGTTCACCGTGGCTGGACAGCTACAAATGGAGGAGAGGGATGCACAGGGGGAGATTCCTAGAGCAGCTCGAAAGCTCTGTGGGGCCAAAGATCACTTTCTGACAGTCTGCCTTATGGCATCTAGCGTGGTCATGGGTGTCACATGACCATCTCTTTCTCCACAAGCCTGGCATTTGCAGGCGCGTAGAGAGGGGTCGGCATTCTGCCACTTCCTGTCCGCAGGCTCAGGGTAAACCGGGGACCCCTTATAGAACTGGGAACTCTCCTGGGCAGACAGAACTTCAGGGCTTCTGTCCACCTGCCTCCTTGTTCAGAACGACTTGAGCCGGAGAGGCAATCGATGTGTCCTAACCATAGCCACAAAGCTTCATGGCAGCTGAACCCCGCGGGATCTCCCAGGTCCGCTCTACTTCGTCTCAGAGCCTAAAAGCCACGATGGGTGAATTCACAGAATTTCAGGTCAAAGACAATTGTGTGCAGCAAGATCCGTCCTCTCTTTCATACTTGTATCCCGAAAGTACAAAAGATCCTCTTCCTGGGCAGCCCTTCTCTTAAGGCAATTTGTCCCCATCCTTTCTTGCCCAGCATCCTATAAAACAGGAGCCCTTGTATATTACAGAAGACCTATGGGGACTCACTTATATTGGGAGGACCAGTGGCTCCACAAATGCAGTCCGACTGCAGATCTTATGTAGAAATGACATGGTTTTATAAAGCAATGAAAGCAAGAGCATGTTTAGAATAGAGCTGCCTTGGACTGCGGGGTGACCCTCATAAGTAATCCAACAACAGTCAATTAAGAAATCACCAGGACAGGGACACCTGATTAGCATATGATAGATGACTCGGGCCCCTGAAGCCCTAAAGCTCAATGCCAGCTTCCTGCTTCCTCTGGGCTTTTCCCCATATGTAGAAAAGCTTGCTAAGTTCAGCCAACTTCAGCCATCAAGCAAAGGCCTAAATGCCCAAATCCTTCGGCCCTCACCACACTGGAGTCAGCTGGCTCGGGTTTGAATCCTGGGCTATTCCAAATCGGAAGTACTAGGAGCTTCAGTCCTCCCCCCCATCCCCCTCCTCCACCACCTCCCCCCGGAGACTCTAATTTCTAGCCTGACCTACACTGAGCTCTTTGGGATCCAAGTAGAGTAGAGAGTGGGCAGGAAGATAATTTTTCCAGGGTGAACAATAGCTTTTCTGCCTCGCACTTGGCTTTGGTTTTAACAAAATTAAAGAGCAGTACTTACGGGAGTGTGTTCCTTAAAAAAAAAAAAAAAAAAAAACCTAAAGAAAAGTCACCAATGGCTCTTGGTTTATTTGAACCAGTGGTTGAACAAAGCACAGGCTGCTAATAATAGCAGGTATCAGGTGTCCTGATGTTTGAATGCATAGCTCATCTTGTAAGGAGATATAGGAAGTCTCCAGGAACCAAAACAAAGAGAAAGCCCAGACGCAAAGGAAAAACAGCACAGGAGCCTTGTCCACCCTCAGAAAATTTGCCTGTCTCCGGGCACACAGGCTTCAGTGACCATGTAGGAGTCCGGCAGCATAGTCCCGTGCTATTGACCCCTTCAGGAAGCTCGGTCCTTCAAAACGTTAGAGCTGCAATTTTAAAAAGTGAATAATAATTAAAAAAAAGAATAATTCAGCAAAAGCAGAAGACAAGGAAACTTATCTAACTCACCTGGCCTCTGGAGAAATCAGTTTTCCCTGAGGATCAGCAGCTGCAGACCAGAGTGCCCAAATGTATATTATCTTCATGATCCAGGAAACCCCAAGCCTAGAAATTAAATTACAGACTTTTTTTTGAGCAAACATAATCTGGAGTTTGCCTGCCAAAGATTCCCGGTAAAGGAACTTTCCAAGAGCTACTTTGGAAAAAAATAAAGTGAGCTCCCAGAAGTCAGTTTGGCACACAAGATGGAATGACAAGCAAAGAATTAGTAAATTCAAATAAGCAATGAATGTAAGGATAATAATGTCCAGTTTGAAAAGGGAACCTATTTGCTTTCCACTGCTGCATAACAAATCACTCTAAAACCTAACAGCTTCAAACCACAGATATTACCATCTCACAGGTGTTCTGTGTAGGAGTAGTTGGGTGCCCCTGACATGGGAGTCTCTTGAGAGGCTGACCTCTCAAGGGGTTGGTCTGGGCTGCAGCCATCTTGAGACTTGACTGAGAGAAGGTCTGCTCCCAAAGTCCTATGAGTATGTGGCTAGAGTCAGGCTCTGGAAGGTCCCTCCGAGCTCCCTCACACAGCTGTTAGCAGGATTCAGGTCCTCTGTGGCTCTTGGCTGGAAAGCATCGGTTCTTTGCCATGACAGTCTCTCACAACATGGCGCCATTGGCGCCATGCTCCCACAGAGCAAAGGTTCCTAGCAGGAGAGTATGAGACAGCAAGAAAGGAAGGTGTTGTTTGGTTTTTTTTTTTTTTTTTTT
>CM053608.1:109199968-109214363 GCA_028646535.1 Procyon lotor
GATTGGAGGCAGCATGGACAATTCATTACCACACATGGGGAGAGCAGAGTCCGAGGGGGATGAAGAATATATCAAGTTGATCTCATACCAGAAAGCATTAGGGAAACAAATCTCAAGAATTAACACTTGTTCTGCAGGCCTCCTTACGATGGAGTGTGGCCAAAATTGCCCCCGGGGCTCTAAGGGCAGCCTTGGGAAGGAGGGCTAGTGGCTAAGGAAGGAAGCTCCCTATCGTAGTCACCCAAGCCTACCTGCCCCATATGAGCATTAATGATAATCAGCCATGACTGCCTGTGCTAGTCATGGCTCCCATTATTGGAATCATTCCTGGGAACATTCTTCTCATGTCGCGGAGAGAGTCTCATCACAATCTGCAAGGCTGAGCAGGTAGAGAAGTTATGGACCCCATCCAGCACTATGAGCTCCTCCTCTGATTTTTTCCCCAGGGAACACGCTTCTCTACCAAGAGTTTTCCTTTAAGAGGACCTGCCCATATCACTGGAGGGATTGTAAAACACATAGCCACTCTGGAAAACAGTGGGGCTGTTCCTTAGAAAACTAAATAGACATTTAGCAGACTACGCAGCCATCCCAGGGCTGGGTATCTATCCCAGAGAAGTGACAACTGTGTCTATATAAAACCTGTATGTGCGAGATCACAGGAGCTTTGTTCGTGATAGCCCCGAACAGGCCAGATGTCCTTCAGCAGGTGAAGGGTTAAACAAACCATGATCCATCCATACTGCAGGATACAGCGGAGCAATAAACACGAATGGGCTATTGATACACAGTACCACCTGAATGATCTCAAGGATGTTACGCCAAATGAAAAAAAAAAAAAAGAATCCTGTCTCAAAAGGTAGATTCATCCATTTATATTACATTCTCAAGATGACAAAATTATATTGATGGAGGACAGATTAGTGGTTGCCAGGAGTGGGGAGGGGGATAATTATCAAAGGGAGCACGGGAAAGATCCTTTGTGTCTGTTTCTTGATGGTGGTGGTGTTTCCAAGCAATCCAGTTACATAGAACCACACATGCACATGAGTGCACAGACATACACACGTGCACGCGTGTGTAAAACCTGGTTAAATGTGAAAGTGGCCCGTAGATGGTACCAGGGTGGATGCTTTGGTTCTGAGATCTGGTTGTGTGAGATGTCACCATGAGGGGAGGCAGGTCAAGGACACACAGGACCTCTCTGTGCTCTTTTTTGCAACTTCTTGTAAATCTATCATTATTGCACAATAAAGAGTTGAAAGAAGAAAGAAAGGAAAAAAAGAAAGAAAGAAAGAAAGAAAGAAAGAAAGAAAGAAAGAAAGAAAGAAAGAAAGAAAGAAAGAAAGAAAGAAAAAAAAGAAAGTCCTGGCCTTATTGAGCCCAATGCCCTGCATCTCACTTTCGGGGGTTCTGTCGACGGTGTAGGCGTGAGCCCCACAGTGTGGGCTCCACGGCCCCCACCTCTAGGGCCTCTGACAGATGGGCACCCAAAGGAAGTGTGAAGCTTAAAGTGAGGAAGGGAACTTGGTGAGGCGGAGTGATGGCTGGATGTCACCTTGACTTAAATTCTGAGTAGAAGCTATTCCTAGTACTTCTAGAAAGAGTCCCCTTAGAGGGTTTGCCTATAAGGCCAAAGCGAGACAGGGCTGGGGTTTTCATTATTGTAGAGTGCGTGCGTGTATGTGTGTTTGGGGTGGGGAGGGGGAGACGGTATTTAAGAGCTGCAAAGCATAAACTGGTTTTGTGCCAAGCTGGACGTTAGTCACCCAATTCCCCATGATGGTCAGAGGCTCAGCAGAGCCAGACAAAGTGTGAGAACTCAGAGCTCACTTCTCAGGAAACAGATAGAAAGAAGTCAGAAATTGATCTTTCCGGTACCGTTCGAAACAACAGAAGCAAGAAAATTAAGTCTTCTGGACTTTCCAGGATCCTTCCAAAGGTGACTCCAGGATCTTTAGGGTCTGTGTATGTTCAAAGAAACACCACCCACTTGTGACCTCGAGTCTTTGAAGAACCTGAACTGGCTGCATTTTTTTAAGGATTGGATTGATTGATTGATTGATTGATTGATTTAAGAGACAGAGACAGAGAGAGTAGGGGAGTGGGGGGAAGAGCAGGGGTAACAGGACAAGCAGGACTCCTGACATGGGGCTCAATCCCACAACCCTGGATCGTGACCTGAGGTGAAACCAACAGTCAGATGCTTCACAGACTGAGCCACCCAGGTGCCCCTGAACTGGCTCCACTTGTGATATTCAAGGTGAAGGTCACAAATGCAGAACAGGCTTGATTACATGAAGGGCTTTGTTGGCAAATGTGAAGTTCCCAGCAATTACACGCTTGTTGGGACTTCCAAGTTTCTGCCCATGTTGTTCTCTCTGCCCTGACTTTCTTGGAAAAGAGTACTTGCAGAGAGACAATCTACCTGGGCTCATACTCCAGCCCCTTCCAGATGTCCAGGTGACCCCGGACACGTTCCTTAAACCATCCTTGCCTCAGTTCTCTGGACTCTGACTTAGAGCTAATAAGCCTCTTAAGGCTTTTGCAAGGATCCGAGCTAACACACATACAGTGCTTCAAACGGCACCTGCCTGTGGTCAAGTGAATGACCTACAAGAGTGACCCCTGATGACTGTCCCCTGCAGACTGTGGCTGGCAGGTCTGAGCTCTGGCATCACCTTCACTTGGTGGCCGTCCGTGACCACCCAGGCTGGATTACACACCCCTCTTTTGTTCTTCATCGTGCCTCGTAGCTGCACAGTATGGAGATTGTCTCTTTGCCTTTCCTTTGTCCTTCTACACTCTGTGTTCCAAAAAGTCAGGGGTTATGCCTAAAATGATCCCATCTTTGTATCCCCACACCTTGCACAGTGCTCAGCCCATGGTCAGAGCTCCAAACATGTTTGCGATCGGATCAATAAATAAGTGATATTAGGTTTCTTGTCTCCCTTGTCGAAGTAGCATCTCTTCCCCATTTTCTGGGCATCCACCAAAAATGTAAAAGTCCAATGGCTAGCAGGCTCTACTGGTGGCTAACTTCAAATATGTATCCCAAACACAGTCTCACAGGAAGAACATTTATATCCCTGTCCGAGTACTGAGAACTATGGGAGAAACATGATCTTTATGTCCCCTTGTATTAGGAGAAGATGAATTGAGATTGAGATTTATTAAAAGGGAAATGTCTCAGCAAAATATTGGAGGAGGTAAAGGAGCAGGTGGACCATTTCCAAAATCACTTTAATCCCTTACTTCCCGCTGTCTGATTGTTGGTCAACATTCCCTTACTCACTCAACAAACAATTACCCAGGATCTGTTCCATAGCATAATCAGACAAACAAGAGGCTGTCAGAGTGGAGAATTCAGAAACAGGAAAGGGACTATACGTTGTTTTTTTCTTTTTTTAAAGATTTTTTATTTACTTGACAGAGAGAAACACAGCGAGAGAGGGAACACAAGCAGAGGGAATGGTAGCGGGAGAAGCAGGGTTCCTGCCGAGCCAGGAGCCCGATGCGGGGCTCGATCCCAGGACCCTGGGATCATGACCTGAGCCGAAGGCAGACACTTAACGACCGAGCCACCCAGGCGCCCCTGTTTTTTTTTTTTTTTCATTCTCAAATTCTTATAGTGATACGGTCTGGAAAATTTATAGCTTAAACCCTACCTCTCTTCTGAAAATAAAGAAATTTTTCTTCCTGCGTAGCCTGTATTTGTGCCTATGTCCCGGAACACAGGCAACCCCCAAAGAAGAAAAAAAAAATGCTCAGTACAAAGTAGGTGGGCGAATTGACATTCCATTCCCAAAGGTCATGGAGGTTTACGGAGGGACACCAAGCATGCACAATATGACACACTCGGCCGAGAATAACACCCAAAGCTTCTGAGACCAACCGTGGACCTTGATCACCTTTATGGACACAGAGGGCAGAGGAAAGCAGAGCCAATTAGGCCACAAAAGACACAGCGGATCTTTTATTTTTTTTTAATTTTAATTTTATTTTTTTTAAGATTTTATTTATTTACTTGACAGAGAGAGAGAGATCACAAGTAGGCAGAGAGGCAGGCAGAGAGAGAAGGGGAAGCAGGCTGCCTGGTGAGCAGAGAGCCTGATGCGGGGCTCGATTCCAGGACCCTGAGACCACGACCCGAGCCAAAGGCAGAGGCTTTAACCCACTGAGCCCCCCAGGCACCCCACAGCTGATCTTTTAATCCTTTCCTTAATTAAGGAATGTCTTTTGTTTATAATCACAAGCTGGTTTTTGGTTTTTAATTTTAGGGATCACTTGGATCCCTACCCCAAGTGGTTGCTCCCATCTCCACACAGAGGTCTGAGTGAGCCTGTGCAAGCTCCTCTGCTGTCCTCATGGCCAGGCTTCTCCCAGCCCACCCCCCACGTCCCCTCACATACCCTCCCACTTAACGCTCCCTCTTCCCCCAACAGCCCTCCATGCCCACCTTTTTAGCTCTATCCTCTTGGTCCCTGAGCCCCCATCTCAAACCTTTTCATGCCTGGATTAGTGCTTGGCATCGAGTCAATGTTCCAGAAATAAAATAGAAAAAAATCTTTTAGGGGCCGTTCCAAGGATTCTAACAAGCAGAGCCCTGTCTTTCTTTTTTCTTTCATTTCTTTTTTTTTTTTTTAAAGATTCCACCCATTTATTTGACACAGAGAGAGATCCCAAGTAGGCAGAGAGGCAGGCAGAGAGAGAGGGGGGAAGCGGGCTCCCCGCTGAGCAGAGAGCCCGAGGCGGGGCTCGATCCCAGGACCCTGAGACCATGACCTGAGCCCAAGGCAGAGGCTTTAACCTGCCTTCCTTGAAAGAATTTCTTTACAAGTCACTGGGATAACTGCCAAGGCCCTGGGGTGCCTGGGGTGCTTCCAAATCCTTAGCACCGAAACAGTGGGACCGATTTTGTTGCTTCTCCAGAGAAAGAAGTAAGGGAGATGACGACAGGGAGGGCGGGAGGGAGCCGGTATTAGAGGGAATCCTTCCCTCGCCCCCCTCCCCATTGCAGCAATCTCCATAAAATCTCTAAAATTTATGAGAAGGTTTGCGAGGACATTTCTTAGGAAATCTGTGAAGGGATTACACTTTTAGCCTGGAGTGATACACAGTAGATCGAGAAGCCCAGCCATGTGGTCCTAAGCTCAGGGAATGAGTTCATAACTTGGTGTGGCTTATGACAGTGGTTGTCAAATGAAGCTCGACGATAGAAATATTTAAGAATCGTGATGCCCAGGCAATATCCAGAATGTCTAGGATGGAACCCAGGCATCAGTATTTTTACAGAGCTCCCCTGGGGATTCCAATGTGCGGCCAAGTTTGATAATCAGTGTTGAAGAACATCTCCAACCGCTAATTGTGTTCAACGTGATCCTATTTCTATCTCAAGGGCTGAGAGGCTGACATCCAGGTTTTATTTCAGAAATAAATAATCTATGATTTATCATTATTTATGATAATGATAATTTATCGTTATTATTTATCTATTATTTATAATTATTTATTATAAATCAATAATCTATTGAACTTTACTGAATTATTTTAATCCTAGAGTGCTCTTAATGTGAAAAAGAAAATTTTAAAAAGAAGTTGGTTTTATTTTGTACCGTCACAAGAAGTATAGTCAACACTGCCCTTCCAACAGAATTCATCGTTTCTTTGCCCAACGATTGAATATCTCCAATGTGGCTACCACTGGCCTCAATGCTTCATGAATTAGTTTCCTTAATTCCTACAGAAACCTTCAAACACCCCTGCTTTTTCATTTGTGCTTTACCTGTGTCCTATACGTTGAGAATGGCTGCGCCTTTGCAGAGTGAGTGATTGACGCAATCCTAGCAAAACAATCCTTGCAAGGGAGCCTAACCAGCAAGCCGGGCAAAACTGGGGGGCTCGGTCGGCTTGCCTTGTCCTTCCTTGTGATCAGCCTGAGACATAAGAATAGGGTCTTGGCGCGTGCATCTGAACTCATTTTGCCTCTTTCCAAAGCTCTGTTTCCTTCTCTTAGTCGGTTGACCTCCCTTGCTATTTGTCTCTCACATACAGCAGTGTGAGGGCAGAGCCCCAGCAGGCTGAGTCTGGAGGCTGGAATCAGTCATTTCACTGCCCTAGATCTCGGCCTCTTCAATCACAAAATGGGGATATTAATACCCGATGTCCTGGTCACCCACAAGACAGGGGACAGAGTCAATGACTGGTACATATCTTAGAACCACCTGGTTCTTTGGCTTCAAATCCAGTTCTATAAATGAGCAAAGACAGGGCTGATGTCAGATCTCACCTCTCAGCCAGTTTACCAGCCCCTACCCCCTCATGCTTCCTATTCCATAACATCAGACGCCAAGAACAAACTCCTTAGCTTTTTCTTTTAAACTGTACCTCATTCACGGCTTCCAGAAGCAGGAGAGAATTGTTTTTCAGCATGCCCAGCGTTTAAAGAGCAGTCCCAGAGTTCATCTTCATAGCCACACACACTCAGGTAAACCACCTATATATCATGGCCTGGTTCTTGTCCCCTGTCAGAAAACAAACAGGTTCGCAGGAAATGCAGAGATGAAATATGACAGGTGGATCCTCATTGTGCCTCGGTGTCACCGAACACTGCCACGGTTCCTGACATTCCTAAGCCAAGAAGTGTGAAGCCTTCCGTGGGCTCCTTCCCAGGGAAGAGGGTTATCTGCTGGTGAAATGCAAAATCCCCCCCTTGAAGTATAGTAGAGATGCGTGCTTTGAGGTCTAATTTTCTGTTAAACACAAAAGAAACAGAACAGTCTAAGTTTTCTCCAGCTTTCTATCTCATCTGGGTTGACTCCAGATTAGTAATAGAAAGTTAAATAAGTATCCGTACCAAACAGAACAGGCAAGTTCCTTGGACGCTTCCAGACTTTTCAGGAAACCCTGGTAATTTGGTCACTAGTCGGCGAACAGTAGGGCTCTGGGGAGACTATCCTGATCTGAAGGTTTCTGCCCCACCCTGGTCCCCCAGCAGCTAGTAGTGTCCAACACATATTAAACAATTAATACATACTATTGAAAGAATGAATGACAACACCACTAATAAGACTGAGTTTTAAATGAAGAGGGATTGCGTCAGGTAGGTTGGAGTGTGTCCATGGGAGACGTATGTGCCTTGCGCACAGAAGACCACAAAATGTTGACTATACATTGACCTTAAAATAAGAGATTTAGAGCATACGTGTATCTTATATTGAGTGTCTTTGCTCTTGTAGTATTATAATTAGATGCTGGAAGTTTTATCATCCAGATGAGAGCAGAAGCATTTTCTGATTTGCTTTGTGTCCCTGAGATCAGGGGCTCTTTCAGCCCTATGTCAGGTACGCAGTGAAATGAATGAGAAGCTAAGTAGGAATTCCCGTCCTTGAGCCACTAAGATGCACTCTCTGCCAACGAGGAGACAAGTTCAAGTTCCTCTCATCCTCATGTTAAGATTCTGCACTATGGAGCATCATGGATAACACGGGCTAAATCTGTGCATTTAGCGTTCATTGTTGACCTACTCCTAAGATGCAAGAGATCAAGCAGAACAGCCTCGAATGGGTCGTTATTTTTTTGTGAGATGTTTGTCCAGGCCTTTTGGATTGAAGCTCATCTTCATTACCATTTATCTCTTTATGGTCGCTAACATTTCTATTAAGGCTCAGAGTCATTGCCTCCTAATCTGAAGAAAGCCAACCTCAGGTGGTTCCAGGAGACTGTGACTCACACATCAAGGGGGCAGCTCACATTCACACTCCCCCCCCCCTTTTTTTTGTCAGTAATGAATTCCCATGGAGTCCATGTGTTTCTCAGTTAGAAGCGACACAAGAACGCATTCATCAATGTTACCAGGCAGCTGCAGGGTGTTGTAGCTCTTGGCCTCTTCTATTACAAACAGGTGGCATTCCAAGGTGACGGTGTTCCTTCCGTTTTTGTTATGTTTGATATCAAGAACCATGTTGAAGCAGTGTGAATTCGCCATCTGCATACCCAAGATAAAACGAGAACAAAGTCATAGATAGATCTGACTCTGGCGTGTGGGTCAATTCCCAAGGAAACGCCACCAAAGACAGTGGAACAGGGCAGGGCTGCTATTATTTGGAAATGCTGTCCCATCGGGAGGCCTCCCTGTGCTATCCTATAGTAACAAGATGTGAGAGGCAGAAACCAGAGGAGAGCAGGAAATAACAGAGCAACATAGCCAGAATACATTTCCCAAGTTGTAAGTCACTTCTTTATCTTCAAAGGCAGGGAAGGAGTCGGAAGGCACCACAGTGTCATCAAGGACAGAAAGAGGAAAGTTAATTTTATGTTGTCATGGTAACAAATTTCCAGCAAAGACATCTCACTTACACATGGAGCCTGACACACCATCCTCTTTTTAGGGATCCAGTGACCCTTGAAAGTTGTCCTGGGAATCACACAAACAAATTAAAACACCCCAATCAAAAATACAGCCATGCAAGAAAGGGGACTTCCAGATCCAGGTACAAGTGGGCCTGTAGAGAAACCAAGTAGAAACTTGCAGAATTGAGAGTCATCCAACTTTAGGGAAGAAGTCAAAAAGCAAGGTCTGTTTATTATTTTGGGAAAAGAATTCCAAAAAAATGACTGAGGAGTATCTGCCACTATTTGGCTGGGCCTGGATTTTCCACCACACTCAGAAACTCCATCCTGAGTGCCACAGCAAAATTTCCATTATGATGATGACAACGTTAACGCACTAGCACCTTCCAAGAGAGCCTTCCCGGGGTGGTGGGGAGAGAGATTGATACCCCGAGCCTCACAACTCAGACTTCTCCAATAATTGCTGGCTCCCGCCAAAGTTGGAAAGGAAAGCTCAACCACCTTTCTGGATCATCAAGCTATCTGACTTTCTCTCCTTTCCATCTATGTGTCCAACCGTCTGACATGCTGGGGCGTGCCCTCTAGACTAGATGCTGGTTATCTGTGATGCATAAACACAGCATAGTTCCTGACCACGCAGAGCTTGCTTCCCGGCGTAATCTAAGGAAGCAAACTAGTGATCATTACCACGCTCACAGTGACAGAGCTATACACAGGGTGCCATGAGAGACCAGGGGAAGGACAAGTGAGGGGACCCCAGTTGGAATCCTGGGGAGGGGTTGGTTGACCTGGATTGTGAAGGTGCAGAAGCCCGAAGGAGAAGACAATCAAAGTTTTCCTGTGTGAAGTCTAAACCTCTCCAAAGACATTTACCAGAAATTGGCTAAATTGATTTTTTACGCTGCAGATAGAGGTAAACATGATTTCAGAAAGCCAGAGCCATTTATCCAGTAAACACTGAGTGAGCGCCTGCCATGGGAGGTGCGTGTTAGATACGATGGGAAGGGGAGGAGTACTCAAACTATAAGAGGATAGAATATGATATAATAACATAGAATAGCAAGATCCTAGCCTAGAGAATCTGACACTGGTTGAGGAGACAAGGCATTATCATATGAACCATTGAGAAACTACACAATGTAGCCAATGTTACCTGCTAAATAATCAGCACAGATCATTAATTCATAGAAATAAAGAGAAAAAAGCTGGTGGGATGAGGTAGCATTTCCCAAAGAGGTCAGGCTTTGGATAGAAGGGAGAGAAATTATTGTAAGTAAGGAAAGTACAGATCAGATCATGTCACCCTCTCCCTCTACAATTATCAATGGCTCCCAAGCATAGTTACTGGCTCACTCTTTGTGATTCCAGGGGCCAGGACATCCCTATTCATATACTCCTGAAAACTCGGATGGCTTCTTCAGCTCTCTATATCCCAAGCTCTCGGCATAGTGCCTGCCATTGGTAGGGGGCTCCATATATCCATCCCAGAAACATATGGAAGCACTCAGAGCCTTTGGTTCCCAAGTTAACTGTGGACCACATAAGATCAAGAAAGACTGTGAACACACAGTTGGAAGGGCCTTTGAGGGTTCCAGCAATACAGCACAAAATGCACCCTGTGATAATGAATCCTATGCATCAACTTGGCTAAGTTCTGGTGCCCATCTGTTTGGTCAAGATGTTTCTGTGAAGGCATTACATGGATGCGATTAACATTCACAATCAATAAACTTTGATTAAAGCTGGTGATCCTCCATAATGTGGATGGGACTCCTCCAGTCGGCAGAAGGCCTTCAGAGAAAATACTGCAGTTTCCAGAAGATGCAACTCAGTTGCAAGACTGCACCCTAGAAATGCAACCTGAGTTTCTAGCATGCTGGCCTGCCCTGCAGGTCTCAGACTTGTCGGCCCACACCCACCCACAGTCACACAGGGGAAAGAGAGGGAGAGGGGGAGAGAGAGAGAGACCCATTGCCTTCCTGCAGCAGGAAGAACGTGGACAAGCCCAGGGATGGACTTGGCAGAGATGTAGGAGGGCTGGCGGAGGTGGGGCTTGAGGAACGTCAGCTCCATTTCAGGGCGACAACTGTTTGCAAGACCTAAGCAATCAAACTGTAAAGGCATGCACGTGCCCCTGCATGCCTACGCACACGTGCGCGCGCACGCACACACGTATATAAAACCTGGTACAACCCAGATATGCTCAATTCATCAGACCGATGTCAGTGTCTTGGTTTTGACATTGTCCTATATTATACGCGAGATGTTACAATGGGGGAAAGCAGAGTGAGGGGTAGATGAAATCCCTCTGTACCTTTCTGAACTTTCTGTGAGAATGTAATTATTCAAATTCAAGGTAAAAAAAACCTTGAGCAGACCCATGAGATATGAAAAATAGTAGCATGAGAATGGACCCTCTGGTAACCCTCCAATCCCCCCCACCCTCGAGCAAGCAGGCTGCAGGGCGCCTGTCAGGAGATCCCATAGACCCCAGGTCTCAGCAGCCTACACCTGAGAAGACACCGGCAGGGGGCCCAGCAGAGGGCACCGCCCTCCGTCCCCGCCCCTCCCAGACCCATCAACTTTAGGTCCTCACCAGCCCCTAGTGAGGAATTGCATATCCGGAGCCTGTGCCCTTGGGTTTAGAGTTCTCTTCCCCGGTTCCAGCTGAGACCCAGAACTGGCTAGAAACCATCAAGGCAAATTTGCCCTCTCCTGGACAACTGGCCAGCTCCAGCCCAGACCAGGAGAGTTGCTCTCAGTGTTCCGAGGAGCCTGCCTTCCACACACATGTGTCCCAGAAACAAGGCACAGCGGGGACAGCTTGGGAGCAGGCTGGGCTCACTCATTGCAACCACTATCCTCCCTTGGTCAGCAGCCATAGATGTCCCAGAACAGACAGAAGGGGGAGGGCATCACACAGAGACCAAGGAAAAAATACTTAAAAGGAAAAGATTCTATATTGCACGATGAAGATTTAGCCTCTTTCCTCGGCTCATTTGCTGTTCTACAATGAAGTGTCTAGAGGAAACATTTATCTCTGCCCCCACAGCCCGGGAACACCAATTCTCATTAACTTTCCAATTTCATTCCTTCAGGAGATCCAAGTTCGGATAATCCAATTTATATGTATTAAAAATTACTGGAGGCAAGTGTCCGAGGGAGTGCCCCCCTCGCCCTCTCCCCCAGCAGTTCGCATATTACATAAGAAAGACTGCTTAAAAAATGCAACCCACCATCTTTTTATTTTGGTAGGTGAGTCTGAGTGAGGTACTTGCCTGGCAATTGAGAAAGCAATTCTTAAAAGCAGTGGTTCTCCGCCAGCAGCGGGTTTGTCCTCCAAGGGGCGTCTGGCAGTATCTGGGGACATCTTTGGTTGTCACCACCGGATTGGGGGGGGAGCGGGAGGGGGGAGCCTGCTGGTATCTGCAGGTTAGAGGCCAAAGATGCTGTTAACATCCTCTAACCCCGGGGCACCTGGGTGGCTCAGCGGGTTAAAGCCTCTTCCTTTGGCTCAGGTCATGATCTCAGGGTCCTGGGATGGAGTGCCGCCTGCTTCCCTCTCTCTGTCTGCCTGCCTCTCTGCCTACTTGTGATCTCTCTCTCCCTCTGTCAAATAAATAAATAAAATGTTAAAAAAAAAAAAATAATCCTCTAACCCCCACAAAGAAGGATTATCTGATCCAAAATGTCAATAGTGCGAAGGTTGAAAAAACTGCCTTAAAGTTCTCCACAGGTTTACTGAGTACATAAACTTTGTCATTCATTCAGCAAACAATTGCTGGGAACTCAGCGTAACCTTCAGACAGTGTGCTAGCCCCAGAGGCTGGGAGCCGTCTTCCAGAGTCTAGTAGAGGAACGGCGAAGGTATAAGGAAAATACAACACAATATGGAGTCTGAGCCAAAACACATATTAACACAGGGAAAGACATGCCTCTTCCCCCCACGACAACTACAAACTGCATATTCAGCCTCAGATATAAAATTCGATCTCAAAAATAGAATAAATATACTGCTAAGAAAGATCACCAAGCCCCCAAGCACTTCTGAAGCAATCTGCCTTAATGTGTTTATACATATACACATCCTCAGAGAGAAACAACCCACTGCTTTTTCTGTGACTTAGTTCCCTATTAAGATTATTTTCCCAATAGTATTTTTCCAGTACCAAGGAGATGTTTTACTTCCTTCCACCGCCTTAGTTTATCCTTTCTATCTATACTTTTAAAATATCAATAAACATCCGGTGCAATTCTATAACCGCTCGTCATGTCAGTTAAGGGATACATATGTAGCCCCTCGTATCTTTCCTTAGACGGCAGTTTGAATTGATTCACAATTCTGAGGATGCACTTTCCTGAATGTCTGTCAGTTGGCCTCTCGTTTTTTGTTTTTTTTTAATATTTTTATTTATTTATTTGACAGAGAGAGAGATCACAGCTAGGCAGAGAGGGGGGGGGAAGCAGGCTCCCTGCTGAGCAGAGAGCCCCATGTGGGGCTCGATCCCAGGACCCTGAGACCACGACCTGAGCCGAAGGCAGAGGCTTTAACCCACTGAGCCACCCAGGCGCCCCAGCCTCTGGTTTTCGATACTTTGTGCCAACTATGTAGCAGGGACAATTGTCTCCATACCTACTTGCTCCCATTTCCCAAGCCAAGAGAAGCCCGGGATGGTGCAAAGGGGCTGATGAAGAAAGAAAATGAGCCTAAGAAAAAATGGCCTTTCCCCGGGAGAATAAACAGCCAGATCCAAGAGGGTTTGCTCAAACAAAACTGCATCTTAGATTAGATCTGCAAGGCAAAATAGCCTAGCAATCATTTCCACGGCAGATTCCACAGACAATTACATATCTTCCAGGTCAGCGACGTGAATGATAAAACTGTCTGGAACACCATCACTGACAAATGTGAGCTCATAGCTAAGCTGAAATTAAAACCAGTTATGAAACAGAATTATGACATGCCATATGCCCGCACACAAACTATTCCAGGCCATCTTACAAATTAAATCATTAACATACAGCTTGAAGACTCTACTTCGTGAATACTTGCTCACAATCCAGGGCTGTAATTTTTTGTTTGTTGTTGAAGTCTTGGTTCGAATCTTGTCTCTACCACCTTATGGTCCCAGGACCCGGAGAAGTTAATAAAACCTCTCCGAGTCTATATTTTTCCATCTGTGAAAGGAGGAAAATCACAGCTATCTCTCAAGATTGTCATTTGTTGTAGGAGTTTGGGTCCCGTGGCGAAAATACAGACCATGTCAGTTACTGTAACTAGACAGGGAGGAAGCAGCGACCTCCCTGAGGGCTGGGAGAACAGAGGATGGAGGTTGGAGTTATCAGAACCTGAAGGCTTCAAAGAAGGACCCTGTGCAGCGGAGACACAGACTGCTGGGGACAGGGAGAAAGGGTCTGCAGCTGAAACTGTCCTAACAGAAGCTTAGAAGCCCACACAGCCGAGCCTCTGCTGATTCTGGGAAGATGCAGAAGACAACTGGACACTGAAGCCAATGGACACTGCCGGGGTGACAGGCCATCCCCGGGTGACACTCTCAAGGACCAGCATGTGTGGAAGAAGGAGCAGCTTCCTTCTCCTGCTCAGCCTCAGTCTCCCTCTGGTACCTCTGCTGGCTGATGGCAAAGGAGAAATGTGGATGCGGAGAGCCCCGGCTTTACATAGCGGACCTCGAAGGGCTGGATTTGGAGCTGGGAGGCACGTGGCCCCTTCATGCACTTGTTACCTACACATTGGGGGGGCTTCCCATGTGTCTGAGGGGCTCTGCGCTCTGCACTGGGGAGTCTGGAGGATTAAACAGAAAACTCTTAGAGAGTGCACGGCTTGGTGATGAGGATGCCTTGGTTAAAATCTGTTCTCTTGGGGTACCTGGGTGGCTCAGTGGGTTAAAGCCTCTGCCTTCGGCTCAGGTCATGATCTCAGGGTCCTGGGATCGAGCCCCACAGTGGGTTCTCTGCTCAGCAGGGAGCCTGCTTCCCCCCTCTCTCTGCCTGCCTCTCTGCCTGCTTGTGATCTTTCTCTCTG
>CM053608.1:109214463-109237374 GCA_028646535.1 Procyon lotor
AGCTCCTGCCTTTCAGAAGTTTCATGTTTACAGTAAGTGCTATAGGATGAGTCCAAGGGCAGAGGACAGAGTAATACGTGTTCATGCGCCTTGAAAAAAAATATTTCAGGGGCACCTGGGTGGCTCAGTGGGTTGGGCCTCTGCCTTCGGCTCACATCGTGGTCTCAGGGTCCTGGGATCGAGCCCCGCATCGGGCTCTCTGCTCACCAGGGAGCCTGCTTCCCCTTCTCTCTCTGCCTGCCTCTCTGCCTACTTGTGATCTCTCTCTCTGTCAAATAAATAAATAAAATCTTTGAAAAAAAAAAAGAAAAAGAAAAAAGAAAAAATATTTCGGGCAGAACTATTTTAAGAATTCAGAGAAGCCAAAAAGTATTTGGGGGACGATCAGGGAAACCTCATTTAAAAAAAAAAAAAAGATGGGAATGTACAAGACCTCACTTAGACCACAGACGAAGGATAAGACCATTATTACACATTAGGGAAAGCGGGTGAGCAAGTAAGCGGGGTGGGAAATTGCTGGGTGATTACCTAACCTCAAAAAAAATGGAGAATGGATTCGTGATGTGGAGAATGGAAGGAGGGGCCAGTAGGACATTTCCTGACTTTATTCTGAGACATATATGGGCCTCTGGGGCTTTCTAAATGAGCAGAAGGTATGTATGAAAGACATTTTTGCAGTCTCTATCATATCTAGCACAAGACCTTGCATATAATGGAATGTTTGAGGGAAAAAAAATTATTACATTGACTAGATGGGATGGAACAAAATTATAAAGGCAGGTCCTAATTTTGAAAATCGGCATATATTTCCCTCTTTTAATTATGTAATAAATGTTTTGCAAAATGTTTCGAATAATCAACGAGCAAATTTAAGGCCAAAAGTTCAAGCACTGATATAGATGTTAAGTAAGGCTGTAACCCACCCATCAAGACCCTGTGTTCATCTGGGATTGAGAACCTGGCATGAGAACTTGGCATTGGCCAACAGGGACTGGAGAGACTTGGAAGGATTATTGATGGCAGCAGGAATTTATGCCAAAAAAAAAAAGTGCTGGGCAATATGTTTTTGAACCAATTTTAGTGATTCATGTAGAAAAAAATGATATCATTGGTGTGAATTTTTAATGGAAGTTTGCAGAGCATACAATGTACTCACACCTAATTTTCTGTGTTCTTCTTGGCAGACCCATTACAAGATTTCGGCTTTTCTGTTGACCAGTGTTCTAAACATTTAAAGTCAAATCTCAACATTAGATTTGGAATCATTCTGAGTAAGTAAAGAGTATTGACATGAAATAAAACATTGCGCAATCTCTTCCTGGTCCACACACCCCAATTACTTCCATTAACTGCAGGAGCTAAGTGGCTGGTTAAGCCACTATCCCCACCACTCTGTGGAATCAAGTCTCATTTCCATCTTCATTTTTACTTCTCCTTCTGGCTAACATCCATACAGTGGAACTCCCATGGAACACTGTGTTCTTTTATTGAAAAGACTTGAAGCATTCATTTTGATGAAATCAGCACCTGGAATCAGCATATCCAACAACAACGACAACAACAAAAGATAACACGCCAAACCTAAATATTGATGTCTAGGGGCACCTGGGTGGCTCAGTCGTTAAGCGTCTGCCTTCAGCTCGGGTCATGGTCCCAGGGTCCTGGGATCGAGCCCCATGTCGGGCTCCCTGCTCAGTGGGAAGCCTGCTCCTTCCTCTCTCACTCCCTCTGCTTGTGTTCCTGCTTCACTGGCTCTCTCTGTGTCAAATTAAAAAAAAAATCTAAATATTGATGTCTAGGTGGGAGAGAGCTTTTGCTTTGTTATCTCAGCAACGAACAAGTCTACCACCGGACGTATGGCTTATTCATTTGATTTATTTCATTTCCCAAATAGCTAATGCAAGTTCTTAAACCTTTCGCAAAGGGAAAGATATGTAATATCTTCTCCCTCCACCCCAATCAATGACCTGGGGTGCTCTCTGATTGTTTATTTTTATTTGGCCATGCCTTTACAGCTAGTCATTATATTGCTATAGCTACTAGAGTATCTCCCTTCTAAAGCAGTTTTATCAGAATCAGAACAGAAGGATTTAATAAACTTAGCGTGTGGAATCATTCCAGGGAAATGGAGGGAACATTGCTGAGGACCAAGAACTCTCATGCATCTTCGTATTTCCAGAAACTTGACCAATATCTGGACCGTACAGCAGCAGCTGCGTAATAAAAGAGGAATGAAAAGAGGAGTAGGGGGGGACATAAAAAGGAGGAATGGACAAAAAGAGTATCCTAAAGCCTCCTTGGGTCATATGATACAAGATCTACCTAGTGACTGTGGGAAGCTGATCCCACCCCACTGCTCTCAGGGGACACACGTAATACTATGCAGCTGAGAAGTTGTAGAAGTCAGACCTGCGAACAGATGAAGTTCATAAAAGGGCCACATTCATACCTAGGGCTGCTGCCATTATCCTCCCTGTAGCACTGCAGGTTTTACCTAAAAAAAAACATGCTGTTTTACCAAAAAAAAAAAAAAAAAAAGGAAGGGAGAGAGGGAGGGAGGAAGGAGACAGGAAATGGGAGAAGGAAGGAAGGAAGAAGGGAAGGAAGGGAGGAAGAAAACTGTTCCCACACAGAGCAGGCTTCTGGAAATAAAATGCCCTTTGGTTCATGCTTCTGTGAATGTTGAATGCTTTGATACGCAGTGAAACCCACACTAATAGTAAAGCCGATCTTCTCTTTCTCTTTAGGAGAGGACATCAAAGAACTGTTTCTTGACATAGCTCTCTTCACTAAAGGATTGTCCATTTTTAATTTCTCCTATCCCATCTGTGAAGAGGATCTACCCAAGTTTTCTTTCTGCGGAAGAAGGAAAGGGGGTAAGCTGTCTGTGTTGCTGACTCTCGCAGAGGTTGAGAGAGGGGTGAACGATGGCTTCCAGTTGAGGCCAGAGCCCTGGGTCTGCCCCTCACCTTTGGACCTAGCGTAACCTTGCTCTTCAGCATGTGTCCTATAAAAGCAACCATGAAGCCCATTTCTCAGGACCTACCTTACATACTGAGTATAAAAATCAAGTGAAACATGCCTGTGAGACACTTTACAAACAGAAAAATGTTACTGTTCATGGTGACACCTTGTAAAAAAAAAAAAAGAAGAAAAGTCTGACATCGGGAAGAACCAAGAGCTTCCCCAAATCCACTGAGATTCAAAGTATCTCCAGGTTTCTCCTCAGCCATCTCTTTAGTGACAGGGTCTCCTCGATATGGCAATGGACTCAGAAAAAGAAAAAAAAAAGAATGACGCTTTCTAAATGTCACTTTTATTGTGGTCTTGACCAGTTGAGTCATTGAGTGATGGGAACAGTAGGAAGCTAGATTCAAAGTACACAGCATAAAACTATGACATCATCTGCTCCTTTTTATAATTCACTGCCTGCCTGTCTTCCTGCTATACGTTGCTATACGTGCCCCCAGGAGCACACGAACCCAATTCCCGCCCGTCCCCACCTCCCTGTGAGCCTTGTCCTCCCCCGACATCTTCACCAAGGCCCTGAGATGCCTCTGTCTACTTAACTAAAACGTTGATGTGATCTCCTACTGTCCTCCCGGAAGTCACGCTCCTCTTCCCTCCCAGGACGTCCTTCCCGGTCCCAGCGGCCAAGGGGGGGCACACCCTTAACCCCACACATCCACAGAAACGTCCGCTTCTTTATTTCCTCATTCAAGGAAGCCGGAGTATAATCCCCCAATTATGCTTTCTAAACAAAGAATCCAGAAGAAATTGGGGTTCCCTTCCCGTAACAAAGAGGTACAGGCAGAGGAAGTCTGTGCAGGGAACGAAAACAGGGAATTTAAGGAAGTTGCAGGCCCCCTGAGTGGGCTTTGCCGTGGCATGTAGCTGACAGGCGTCAGCTCAGCCCTCCCTCCTCATCCTCTTCTCTGTTCCCCCAGAGCGTGGGGTGCATAACTGCATTGGCACAATCATTTATTCCCACTTGTCATCCTCGGTAGCTGATGAGCTTCTTGGTCTTTATGCCAGGGCTTCAAAGGTGCCTGCTCCGTGGGGAGTACTCAGTGCTGAGCACTCCACCACGCACGCAGACGGAAAGAGCTCACATCAGCAAGCACTCGTGCCAGGCACTGTCCTAAGAGCTTCACAACCAGTCAGTCATTTACGTTCTCCCCCAACCCAATGAGCTGGGACTATTAACACTCAAATACCGAGTCACAGAGCTGGTGAGGGAGCCATGGCTGGAACCCAGATGAGCTGGCTCCAGGACCCATAATCTTAGTGGCCAAGGAATGAATCAACAAAGAAACAAGGAACTGTGCCTTTTGGCCAGGAGTTTATTTGAAGCCATCATCCAAGAACTCTCTCTGGCCCGTGATCGGACTTCGTTTCGAACAGGGACATTTTTTTCTTCCTAGCTAACCCACCCTAGACGGGTGAGTCAGTTTTCCTCTCTGAACTTACTAGAAAGAGTTTTGAGTGATTGGGTGCATTCATGTCGTTCCCCAGCACGGTGAGCTCTTCATGAGTTGATCCCTGGTTAACCTCTTCTGTAGTCAGTGTCTACAGCTTTATCACCTTTATTTTGCTTCTCTTTCCAATTGTACCCCAAAAGAAGTGTCCTTGAGCCCAAGTGTGGAAACAAGCACGCTTGGAAGCACTATGAGTTTAGTAAGAGAGAACATGCTATGTGGACCTTCATTGGTTCTTCATGCTAGTCCCACAATCGGGTCTCCCTTGCTCCCTCCTGAATGATGGAAGCGGGGTCCCATCTGATTTTCCTGCTTCCTCACTCCTGGCAGAGAAGGCTTCTCAAACACAGCTTTGATGGTGCTGGAGAAACAGGCTAGACTCAGCCAAATGAATAACTCCCTCTGCATGTTCCTGGAGCATCACATTCCGACTTATCTCAGCTAGGATCATAGCCTATAGTGTGTGTGTGTGTGTGTGTGTGTGTGTGTGTGTGTGTGTGTGTCCGTCCCTCCTTAAACTGTGAACTCCTTGAAGGCAGGAGTATTTCTTTTTCCCCTCTGTCTCTGGAGATTTGGCAAAGAGAGCCTGGCACAGAATAAAGATGCAATAAATTCTTGTTTTATTGAATTTTTATATGACGGATTGAATGCAATATACCAGCTCACCTTAAAAGCGACTATCTAATGATGCTTATGCATGCCACAAAGATACAAGTGCATCAAATCCTAGCAAACAGTGAATTATCTTGGTCCTCCAAGTTTAATAAAACCTGGGTTTTTTTTTCCCTATGAATAGTTTTAATAGAATTACTAAAACAGGAGAGATATTGTTCCCCCAAACTGAGATGTCCAATTCAGTTCAGCAGCTCAGAAGGCTGGTGCTTGCTTATCTGAATGCAGCCCTATAGCCATTTATTTGCTTTATTGCTGCAGGGCTAAAACCTGCATAGGCAGCCTGACAAGCCAGCACTCGGGGAATTGCCAGGAAATTTCATATCGTATAAAGCAATCACACAACTGATATACAAACGATGCACGAACAGATAATTATGTAAATTATATAAGCCAGAAAAACTAACATCTTAAATTTAGAGGCTTCTTGGGTTATTACGTTTTTCTTTAACCCACCCACAAACCGATGGCAGGAATGATTCTATTGAAAGCAGTGATTAATTCTAAGACCGGAGGGGGAAAACGTGGAGAGGGCTGAAGCCAATTCAAAACCAAGTACAAGCTGCTGTTTACGTATCAAGCAGGAAACAGAGTCCCTCCGGGGTTTGCAGGTCCTTCTTAGCAAAGCAGTGAGAAAACTTGGTGTCGACCGCAGGTGGCACACGAAGGTGTTTGATATCATTTGTTTGATATCATTTCCAAGGCATTACTAGGCATTCCTCTGTACCCTGAACCCTGTTGGCTACTCTCCAAGCCAGATAAACTATAAAATGGGGCAGGCTCTGTGAGACCCTATGGATAAAATGTATCCTTTCCTTCTGTATCTTCCCCTGCTAGCTCTAAGGCAAGAGCTCATTTTAGCTTGTATGGTGTGATTAGCCATTTGAGGGCAGTAGCCTATATGTCCAGTTATAGGGGATTGTTTAAGCCGATCATTGCTCAGTCAGATGCAGGTTCGATGTGCTGTGCTTTTAAATGATGTTGCAGGAAATGATTAAGTTACTTGAAAATATACTCAAAAATTTTGTGACATGACAGAAAAGCTTGCATGAAAGAGTACTTACTCACTATTGGATACTGTTTAGTAAAATGTGGGTAAGCGTGTGCACCATCGAGCTCTGAAATTGTATGCACTAGGTGCTAATCGTGGTTCGCTGTAAGTGGTGGAACTACAGATCTTTGTTCTCATCTCTTTGGAGATCTCTTCTGCTTTCATAATAAATTTTTTAAAAAATATTTTAGGTCAGTTCTTTTTTTTTTTTTTAGTATTTTATTTATTTGACAGAGAGAAACACAGCGAGAGAGGAAACACAAGCAGAGGGAGTGGTAGCGGGAGAAGCAGGCTTCCTGCCGAGCAAGGAGCCCGATGCGGGGCTCGATCCCAGGACCCTGGGATCATGACCTGAGCTGAAGGCAGCTGCTTAACGACTGGGCCACCCAGGTGCCCCTGCTTTCATAATAAATTTAAAAGGTTGTTCTTTTCAATGTTAGTGAGCACTGTAGGAAAAAATAAAGAGGATGAATTCTCTTCTTCCTCACGCTCTTTTCAAAAAGAATCAACCTACTTCATATTCAATGGTATTTGGAGTTAGAAAGTTCTGAGCCAATGTGTGGCATATAATGTCAAGGGGTCCTTCATGTCCATTCTGGATTCTTTTCTGGGTTACTCACACTCCCCTTTACCCAGCTGTGGGTTCATTGAGAAGGAACCAAAAGAAGGCACTGCTTTACTTTGTTCTCTGTTGATGTTCTCTTACTTTCTTTCTTGCCCCTGGTGGCATTGGGTGGTGTAGATTCATTTGCTTTACTTGATCTTGATGCCTTCAAACTGGTATCAGTTTTTAAGACTAAACTGGGATTCAACTGAATGCCCTAATGACCACACCTGATGACTACCCCTAAGGAGAGAACAGCAATGTCAGTAGAAGCTTCATAGCTTTGGGCAGGTCACCATGTGCCAACTGTGCTCTTACCCAGAGGATCTCAATCTTGGTTGTACATTGGTTAGAGTCACATGTGGCTACCCAGCCACAGAAATGGAGCCATTCTAAATTCAGATGGGCTATAAATGTAGAGTCCAGACTTGACTTCAAAGACTCAGTATGAAAACAAAGAATGTGAAAGATCTCGATCATTGTTATATTGGTTATAGAGTGAAATTATAATATTGGAGATGTACTATGTTAAATTAAATATATAATTACTATAGCACTTATTAATTATTTACCAACGATAAAACACTGTTGTTACAGGATTAAAATTAATTTCACCTTCTGAAACATGGCTACTAAAAACATGTAAAACTATACATGCGGCTGTCATTATATTTTTATTGGGCAATGCTCCGTCATAATCTCCCTTTACAATTTTGGAGATCTCAACACCCAACACCCCAGACCAGTTAAATCAGCATCTTGAGAGGTACGACCCAAACTAGGTAACTCCAGTACTCTGCCAAGGTTGAGGAGTCCTACCTTCACCCCAGGTAGGCACAGCTCAGTAACTAGCATTATCACGGCATCTAATAAGTGCCAGGAACCTTTCCAGGTATGTTATTTATAGATAGATAGATGATAGATAGATAGATAGATAGATAGATAGATAGATAGATAGATAGATTTCTTGCTTGCACCCACCTTGTGAAGGATACAAACTATTGTTATTATCCTTGTGTTAACAGATGAGGAAACTGAGTCCCCAAGGGGTTAAGAAACTTACCCAAAGTCAAAGCCAGCAAGTGGTAGACCTGAGTTTCTCTCCAGGAAGCTGAGCTCCAAGAACTTGCTCTAAACCTTTCTGTTACATATTCTCTTTGAACATCAAGAAGATACTGCTGGAGAATTATGACTCATGTCAGCCCTCCACTAGAATTGGAAACAAGGATTTAAAAGGTACAACCAAATTATAGGAATCAAACAAACATTTTGGGCGTAACCAGCCATTATATAAGGCGGTGGTTCCCAAAGTGTGTTCCCTAGACCAGCAACATCGGCATCATCTAGGGAATTATCAGAAATGCACATTTTTGGGGCACCTGGGTGGCTCAGTGGGTTAAAGCCTCTGCCTTCAGCTCAGGTCATGATCTCAGGGTCCTGGGATCGAGCCCCACATTGGGCTCTCTGCTCGGCAGGGAGCCTGCTTCCCCCTCTCTCTGCCTGCCTCTCTGCCTACTTGTGATCTCTCTCTCTCTTTCCCTCTCTCTAAAAAAAAAAAAAAAGAAATGCACATTTTTGGTCACCATCCAGTTATTAAATTAAAAACTCTAGGGTCAAGGCTTAGCGCTCTGTCTTTTAACAAGCCATTTGGGTCGCAGATCAGCAAATTTTTTCTGTAAAGGTTAAGGTAGTAAATATTTTAGGCTTTGCAAGCCCTATGTTCCTATGGTCTCTGCAGCACAAAAGTAGCTACATACAACATGGAAATGAATGGACGTGGATGTGTGCCAATAAAACTATTTGCTGCCACTGAAATGTAAATTTCATGTAATTTTTCCGTGTTGTTAAATATTATTCTCCTTTTGATTTTTTTTGATCCATTTAAAATGTAAGAACCATTCTTAGCTCACGGCTACTGAAAAAGAAGCATTAGGGGTATTTGGCCCACAGACCATAGCCTGTCAGCCCTGCTCTGGATGATTCTGTTGCAGGCTAAGGTTTGAGAATGACTGCTATAAGGAAAGTGAGGGGTCAGGACTTTTAGCCAGAATTCCTGAGCACAGGTACTCTCTTGTTTTCACCATGGTGAGCACTCACCTAAGGTTCAGGATAAATTCAGATTAGGTTACTTTGGAAAATGTTAACAACTTTGCTTTAAACGATGTTTAAAGCCAAACTAACACTATGCCCAGGATTTCCTGGGGAGTAAAGGAAGATGTCTCTTCTTGTGTCTTTCTATTCTATTGTGTTCTCTTATCTCTGTCTAAGGTCAGCCTCTGAAGTTCTCATTTTATGCTCCCAGCTTGACTTCCTTCCAGAATGAGTGCAAGTGGAAATGTCCACTTCCTTCCTGGAAATGTGACATCTATCCACAGAGGTGTGATTTGTCCCCAGGGCCCCAACAAGACTACCCCACAATCGTCTGCCATAGAAACTTCTTGCAAAATTTGGATTTGTTGACACTAACCTCCGCCGTGAATGAGACCCCATAACTCTGGCTTGGAAATGAGTTGAGTTCACTGAAGTCCCTTTCATTCCCTTCTGATTTATCATGCAAACAACATACTTTGATATCCATTCTCAACTAATTGGGGTTCACTTTGTTCAGTGACTTTCCTAGAATATCCTGTCTCAGAAAGATGAAGATGAAATGAGAAATAGAGGATCAACCTGATTGTGGGACTTGCTGTTAAACATGAAACTGAACTATCAATGTGCGAAGTAGGAAGAGGCACCTCCCAGGCACACTCCACCCAAATAGAAAGTGGGGTCAGACACAGAGGCTCAGGCTTTGGCTGTCCAGAATATAGCACGTAAGGCTATGTCAAAACAAGATCCTTAACATTAATGAACCTGGAGATTTGGGCAAAAACTTAGATTAATATCCTAAAATGAACAGAATGAATACAGGACTTTCACTCGTGATGGCAAAGACACATCAGTTGTTGGGCTTGATCCTGCCCAAAACTCCTTGAGTTCAACCCAGGTAAAGACCATCAGTTTTACAGCACTAAGTAATAATTGGCTTTCAAAAATGATTTGTTTATTGCTTCGTGGATTAACGCATGCGTATTAGCTGCACCCAACCTCTCGCCAAAACCAACAGAAATTAAAATAAAGGCTTGAAAGAGTCAAATAAGGGCATCTCCCACGCGCACGTGCATGTGTGTGTGTGCATGTGTGCACATGTACACTAGGTGTATATGATTTTAAAGTAGAAGACCCATAGGTCAAGGGCTTCTCTCTGAGACCTTGGCAGCCATGACTGACATGACTGAAGCACAGTGAAGAACTAGGAGGACTTGATGTCATATGCATGTCAGAATCCCCGGGAGGTGCAGAAATCAACAGTCCCCACAAGAACTGCTAGTGCACGGTGCACCTGTCTCATTCTGGATAAGCTAACCACCTTCCAGGAAGAGCAAAATCTGCTAGGAGTTACATACAAGAGATATTGACACACTTCACGCGATATGTGAGCTCCAGAAACAAATCAGCTGCGGACTTAATTTTAACTGCATCTGGAAAGCTTGTAATTAAAATAAATATTACAGTGACACCTTTTACAAGCAGGAGAACCCTCTAGTCAAGGAAATAATTGCTCCCTGGTTTATCTTTTATGTAAAGCTGAACGTTCCTACTTTAAGTGTTTGTCCAAAGTGAGGAATGCATTGTAATTAGATGAATTTCAATACACAGCAGAGCAGATCCCCTGAGAACTGTGTATAAAGTCTGACATGACATTTCCCACAAGGCAGATATTATCTCTGACAGCAGCTAAGGGGATTCTGTTATAATATTCATTGATTTTACATAGACAAATAAGACAAAGGCAGAAGCATAGGGGATGCTCATGTCGGCTACCTATCCTCCCTCCCCTCTGTTAGCCGGGTGTCTGTCATCTGTCCTGGTATTATGCTGAATGAGTGCACCTGGCCATCCTCTGAGCATCATTAATATTAACTGCAGAAACGTCTCAACCTCACCGTCTGTAACGATTCAGACCTGAGTCTGAATGGTTCTATCTAGATGAGAAATTCCGGTCTCATCAGCTAGATTTCTATTCCCCTAGCCCTCTCTGTTTCTCTATGCTCCTTTCTATGGGTCTGTGAAATGGAGGAAGTTTGGAAATTGCCTAGATTTGGAAAGAATTCCCACAGATGCTTTCTGCAAAATGCCTTGCACCGCTTTTTTTGTGCTTTGCACAAAAATGCCTTGTACGGCTGTAGCAGAAGACAGAGCAAAAGCACTTCCCAGGCAAGTGCTTTCTTCAAGAGTTTTCACCATTAATCTACACCGACGGTCCTGACAATCTCTGTAAAGCACGCCCACAGCCAGGCACCCCCACCGTGAGCCTCACTTTTCAACTGTTTCGCATTCTCTGCACACACACCAACGAATGCAAGCCCCAGGAATACGGTCATTGATTTCTGCTCTGAGAGCAAGGGAACAAGTGGCTTTATCTGAGGCCTCAATTTTAAAATGTGCCTTCTCTGGATTGTCACCTCTGTCTCACTTGTTTGCTTACCTTTGATTTCTGGGCCATTTTAGGCCATCTGCTTCTGCAAGCTGCTTTGCTTCAGGCTTTCTGCTCTGCTGTCTCTGTAACTTCCTTCTCAATCTCTCCAGATCCCAGCTTCTCATCCTCTTTCCCCGGATGACAAAGGGGCTTAGATGGCAACTCGTGTGCCTTGGTTCCTCTTTCCTTGGATGAATCAATAGACCCATGTGCGCTGGTGGTGATGGTCCTCCGCTACCTGGGAAATTTTATGGCAGTTTCTCCTGCCATTACCAACCCCACTGTCATTCTGTCGCTGCAGGAGCATGCTACCAACCCCAGTTTTATTCTCCAAGACTTTTCTGGGGCCTGTCTCATCCCACTACAAGGCTGTCTTAGACAGCAGGAGGCTTGGCCCAGCCCAGTGGTTCTCAAACTCGCACATACATCACATCACCTGGAGGACTTGTCACCCGGATTGTTGGGCCCTCCCCTAATTTTCAATTCAGTACATCTAGAGAGGCTTAAAATTTGCATTTCTTACAAGTCCCCCTGATGAGGTTGGTGATGCTGATCCAGGGACCCCACTTTGAGAACCACTAGCTTAGTTAAGGATAAGCACAGGGTTTGAAGCTAAACTTGCACAGGGTTGGACCATCACTGCCACCTGTGTTTATGTGACTTCGGGTGAATGACTCCATCTCTCTGAAAAGCATCTCTTTCTTCCTGTGTACAATAAGGAAAATACGAGTGACCTCAGGGGAGTGTTAGAGGGTAAGACAGGGTAATACATGCAAAGCCCTTAGAACGGAGTCTGGCACAGGGTATGCACTCGATGCATGATAAATGGAAGCTACTTCATGCATCTGATTAGGGATTTCTCAAGCAAGGGCTCTGGGCCCCTGAAGTCATCCATCTCAGAGTGGATGCCTGCATTTTAACAAGGCCTGCAGGGGTGGTAGCGCTTTCGAGGTAGTAGGAACAGGACTCCAGGACCCTCTGGTGGCCGACACAGGGGAGTCTCTTCGTGCCTCTGGGGAAAGAGCGCCGTTTACATTTTTCCTGGCATTGGACATTCGAAGCATCATCTTCCTGGCCTTCAGCTCTGCTCTTCATGTTTTATTCTTTGCCTGCATCCTTCAAGCCACTGTGGATTTGCTGGGAAGGTGCCATGGCTGCAAACTGATGGAGAGAGTGGTGCATCATGTACTGGCAGAAAACTCACGCTCTTAAACTGCAAAAAAAATAGAAGTAGGAACAATGATCACCCTGGAGAGGGTACCAGAAATGACCAAGCAAAAGAGGACTTTTTCTTGCTAAAAAAAAAAAAAAAAAAAAAAAAGGGAGGGGGGACATATTGCCTATTAAGGAATCCTACAGCCCTAAGAAATTTTTCTCTATCTATAAGCAAATTTGAGCCCATCTGTAAGAGCCAATAATGTATTGGAACTGTCCTTTGCCATCAGTCACAGTTTCAGTTTAGTTGAACCCAGGGTATTGCGACAAAGGATGACCAGGAACTAAAGCATTTTTAATTTGCTAAGACAATACAAAGTCCTTTACGAATTCCCAGTCTGTTGTAGATTTCAAAACTCAGGCTCAACAACTCCCACACTTTCGTGTAATAATCATTTACGAAGTCAATTACGAAGGCCAACTCCCAGCTCCCGGGACCACTCTAAAACTCTGATCTCAGGGTTGCTGGTATTTGCATTTTAACACATATCCTGAGAGCTCTGATGTGCGTGGACCCCGGAGAGCCCCAATCTGAGAACGGCCACTCTCTGCAATGCCTGCTCCACTATTTCCCATCACATTGGTCTTTCCTGTGTCTGCCCCAGGCTTCTAGAGATCAATTCAATTTCTCCTCTTTCTCCCCAGCACTGTCTTCATTTCCATTTCTGGAAATCCAATCAGCCCACCAATTCACAAGTTATATTTTGAGAGTTACATTAAGTATTTATCCACGGAAATTCAGAAATAAGTTGGTAGGGGAAAAAAAACCTTAAATTTTCTTTCCCTTCTCACTGCCAGAAGTTATGTATCTCTTGGAGGGAAACTGAGCAGCAAAGACCAAAGGTCTTGTAGGAGGAATAAACTTGGAAACAAATTATTTCACCTTCTGGGGCCCATTTCATCAATGACTTAGTAATTGGCACTGCCTAGGGGGCATGGTACCTGGGTGCCACTGTCAGTTAAGCATCCAACTCTTGATTTCCGCTCCAGTCATGATCTCAGGGTTGTGAGATTGAGCCCCACAATGGGCTTGGTGCTCAATGAGGAGTCTACCTGGGATTCTCTCTCTCTCCCTCTGCATCTGCTCCTCCCACAATGTACTCTCTCTCTCTCTCTAAAATAAATAAATAAATCTTTTAAAAAAATAAATAATTGGCACCATTTGGCACAGTAGCCACTAGTCACATGTGGCTATTGAGCACCAGAAATGTGGCCAGTCCAGAGTGAGATGTGGTTTTGTTTTGTTTTGTTTTTTATTTATTTGGCAGAGAGAGAGATCACAAGTAGGTAGAGAGGCAGGCAGAGAGAGAGGGGGAAGCAGGCTCCCTGCTGAGCAGAGAGCCTGATGTGGGGCTCAATCCCAGGACCCTGAGATCACGACCTGAGCCGAAGGCAGAGGCTTAACCCACTGACCCACCCAGGTGCCCCATGAGATGTGTTTTAAATGTAGAACACACACTAAATTTTAAAAAAGCATGAAAAATATCTCATTAATATTTTTAATTTGGTTACATACTGAAATTACAGTATTTTAAGATGTGGGTTAAACTATATTTATATTCTTAAATTAATTTCACTTGCTTCTTTTTCCTTTTTGTAAAATGTGACTACTAGAAAATTTTAAATTATTATGTGGCTCACGTTGTATTTCTATTGGACAGTGCTGACCTAAAATTATCCAGTATGATAGCCACTAGTCACATGTGGCTATTTAAGTCATTTACATTTAAATTAAATTAAAAATTGAGGTCATCAGTCACACTAGCTGCATTTAGCTGGAGGCTACCATATTTGATGATGAAGATATGGAACATTTCCATCTTTGCAGAACATCATTAGACATTACTGTCCTAGTAGCTTCTATATTGCTCTAATTTTTTTAACAGTCTACACTGAATGCAAGTGTGTGAATGTATATTGGAAATTTCACTCTCCAGCCCAAGCTATAATCCCAAGTACCTTCTCTTTTGCTGAAATCTTGGGTTATGCTGGTATCATGGTTCTGAAGGGCCCTTTGTTGGGGACTTAGATTCAAACAAGACATCACTCTTGGCCCCTTCTCAGGTCCATAACTTGGAGCCTCTCTTAATCAAAGACTACTGTGTTAGTTTCCTACTGCTGTTGTAACAAATGACCACAGACTTAGTAACTTGTAACACAAATGTATTCTCTGGTCATTTTGGAGATCAGAGGTCTAAAATCAAAAGGTCAGTGGGACTGTGTTCCTTCTCGAGGCTTCAAGGTAGAATCCATTTCCTTGACTTTTTCAGTTTCGAGAAGGATTCCTTGGCTTGTAATCACCTTGTAATCTCACTGAACCCACCCAGATAATCCAGGTTAATCTTCCCATCTCAAAATCCTTAGCATAATTACATCCCCAAAGTCCCTTTTGCCGTGGAAGGTAACATACTCACAGGCTCGGGAGGTAGGATACAGACATCTTGAAGGGTGGGCATTAGCAGCCCGCACAACTTCCAAATGGAAAACCCATACATCTTGTCTGACCTCTGCGTACCACGTAAAAAAAAAAAAAAAAAGCCAACTAATTGTGCATAATCCAAGGAGAACCCAAACTCTATGTTTTCGATGAAAATAGCCTCGCAGAAGTCAAACCGTTTGGAGAACTTCACCAATGACACAGTCATTCATTTATCTGAGCGGAGATACAAGTTTTTCTGTTCAGAAAAGCTTTACCTTGTTGGCCTTTATTGTCACCCTGTCTGAGACCCCATAAAGCTCCCACCTGCCATGGCCCTACTCATAAGAGAAGCTATTTGGCGGGAAGTCAGTTCCATGACCCGTGCGTTGGAATCATGCCAGCGGAGAAAAAGGGTGAGATAGCAATGAGTCCTTTATAAGAGCTTATTATTAAGAGGAAACCAGCATATGATTAGAGGGGGAAAAAAGAATAGGGATAACAAGTGCATCTCTGAATCACCCGAGAGGTGAAAGTCACGGGCCCATGAACAAGGAAGCCCTGGGAAGATTCTCACTTCATAGTTTTATAAATGATCATTGCAAGGACACGGTGAATGCGTTCAAGTTGTAAATAACAATAAGTTTCTCTAGTAGCAGAAGGCCAAAACAAAGCTCTCATAGACCCCTTTGAATGAACAGTGAAAGATATGAAAGTAGTACACACAAAGCTAAAATGTAGCAATCCAAACTCTAATCAGATACTTATAAGCTCCAAGGTACAGTTGTAATTCTAGAAAGCACCAGAGCTAGGATGCCCGGAACTGACCAAAGGGACCAAACAACACGCTGGACATCTCAAGATAGGTTTGGAAATAAAGCTCCCAGTAGCAAGAGGAAAAATTCTCCCAATTACAGGGTCATCTGATGGGCTCAGGAATCCCAAAGCTTCAAGTCAGTTTATAGAATACTCCTCATTTATTACAGGTTACACCGCAATGGCCCACAGTGGCCCACTGCTCAGGGACTGTAAGAGTCCATGCAACTGAATGAAGAAACTAGAAACCGAGAGACCAGCAGTGCACCTCCTCCCCCTGTTGCCTTTCCCATGATTGCTGGCTCCTTCTCAGCCCCACAACCCCACCCTCCCACCCAGTGTGGTCTGCACCTCCTTGTCCCTCTCTCTCAACTCCTGTCTTCTCCAAAATGTGAGGGTCTGAGCCTTCTCAGGGACAATCTGAGACATCCACTCTTCTTCCTGATCTTCGGTGTGGAAGTCAGAGAGTAGCTTCGAGGATACTCCGGTGTAGCTTCTAGGTTGGATGTTTCCATCATCATGTCAGGCCCAAATATATCAGCGGCCAGCTTTCTAAGACCATTACTAGCTCATATGAGGCCTTTGTACAAATTAGGAAAATGTTAACCTTCTGCCAGGAAGCTTCCATTGGTAGTTTGGGGCTCCCCCGCAAAACCAGAGATGAGGACTTGGGGTAGGGAGTTATTAAGAAGCAATGCCAGAAAGCAGGCACGAGCCAAGAGTTCGAGGAACTCAGGGAAGAAGGAAAAGCCAGGAAGGGATAAATGGGCAGCTGATTACCAGGATGGGAACTAGGCTCAGCCCCACTGGGACCCTTGGGCAACCGCAGAGTGCACGTCAGAATTGTCCCTCTGAAGGTTGGGAGGTTGTGGAATTTATCCACAGATTCTAGTCCTGCTGGGCTGAGGGCTTGCAGAGGATAAGCCCCTTGTGGTTGTTCTACATGGGCTCCTGTACAGTGTGGAAGTACGGAGACTCAGCAGGCACTTGACCTGGGACAATGTCCGAGGCATAGCTGATGCCACCTAGGCTGCCCCGATTTCAAAACTGGCTAGGGCGTGTGGCCAGAACAGCAGAAGGATCTGCGGGTGGGACCCAGGCCAGAGCCTGGCCCTGTGGGGCAGGAGCTGGATTTGGGCTCCCACCCAGCCCCTCGGCCAGCAGCCTGTGCAACTGCACAGGGACACTCAGATCCCTTCTGAGGTGGTACAGGCATGCTTACCACACTGAAGTCCTCTGGTGGCCTGCCCTCAGGAGGGACATAAAGAAGGCACAGGCTCTGGAGAATAAAAGGCAAAACGGCCCAGGAGATAAACTGACAAAGTCAGACACACCAAGTAAATAGATAAAAATAAAATAAAAGTAAAGTAAAGTAAAATAGGGGGGTGCCTGGGTGGCTCAGTGGGTTAAAGCCTCTGCCTTCGGCTCAGGTCATGATCTCAGGGTCCTGGGATCGAGCCCCGCATCGGGCTCTCTGCTCAGCGGGGAGCCTGCTTCCCCCTCTCTCTCTGCCTGCCTCTCTGCCTGCTTGTGATCTCTCTCTCTGTGTCAAATAAATAAATAAAAATTAAAAAAAAAAAGTAAAGTAAAATAAAATAAATAAATAAAATAAAATATAAAAATTGATCCTGGGCCAAGCCTGGAGCTACCTGCCCACACTGCCTGGACCCCATCCACTGAAACCCAGATGAAACCTCAAGGTTTTCAGGCCCACGGGGAGTCTGTCTACAGTCACACTCCCTGCCCCCCACCCCCAGAGGCAGGGGACTCTCCTCCGAGTCCCCACGCAAGCAAGCTCATCATGAATTTAAACGAGCGCCCTAACCAGCAACTAGCTCAGCATCCTTCGGGACCAGGAAGCATTTTCCACACCCTGCAGGGTCAGAGACTGAAGAAAAAGCAGAGCTAAAACCCAGGAGGAGATGAGGAGCAGTGCCCGGGCCTTAGCCATCTGCCAGACTTGGGTGTCTTAGAGGAAATGCCCGGAGGCAGGGAGAGGAGTGAAGATTATATTTAGAGCTTACTAAAATGAAGTCATGTGCTCCTTCCCTCTTGTTCCAGAGACAAGACTCCTGGTCCACTTGGGACACTCTCCCTCGTCCTCCTTTGCTCTGGGACCACTGCCCATGGGAGCCCCCCACTAAAGGGGCCTCCCCAGCTCCCGAGGTGCCCCCACTCCCTGCAGGGCAGGGAGATTCTTCTCCCCCAGAGATCCCCCTCTGCGGGGCCTGGCAGGTGGGAAAAAGATTCAAAGCTGGAGTAAATAAATAAGGGATGATTTTTAAAACCTTTGTTCTGAATATACTAATTGGCCTATTTATGATAAATTGTAACTCAAGTATTTTTACACTGTCGAGCAGCCTCCTGGTGCTTAAATATTGATGACATTTTTGTAATAAATTTGGAAGACGGGAAGCAACTGCAGGAAGATACTAGGAAGGGCTAGGAAATGGGGAGAAGGCGTCCAGCAGAACCCACACATTTGGGAGCGTTTCCAGCGGGCCTCCGTGCTGCTCACAGGGAACAAAAGGCTTTAGAGCAGGGGGCAGCCCAGAGCCTCGAGCCCATCGAATCCAAAACCCTGTGGGATCTTTTAGTTCCACAATTTAAAAATCAATTTCCTTTCTGAAAAAGACACTATGCGCCAACCACGCGAAGATCTGGGTCAAAAACAAAGCCACTTTGCAGGAATGACTTCATGTGTTCCGAACTGGGGAGGTGGATTTCTCTAATCTGCAGCACATCAAAACCTGATAAAGATTTCAAATGGAGGAAAGGAAGGAGTGGGTACAGATACACTGGGGCTCTTTTTATAGTCCTGGAGTGTGAGAATGTTAATTAAAGGAATCTCAGAATCGGGGAGGATCTAAGAATGGAAGGGGTGAGAATTTAATTTTAGGTGTTGTTTCATTAGGTTAAAAAAAAAAAAAAAAGAACAGTTTCATGAGCTACCTGCAGCCATTCTCAAAAACTCCACGGACCCCCAAAAAGCTCCAGCTGAAATTGTAAAGTATGAGAAACAGATTTAATGAAAACCTCTCGGCCCAATCAAGTACCTTTTCATTTGAGACACAAATTCGCAAGTCTTGGAGCAGAAAATGAGCATAATAGAATGTTAGCTATCATTCTAATGTGATTCTTCAAAGAGCTGTCCTCATCCATTTTTTTTTTTTTTTTTTTGTAAACAAAAGGCACAAACAGATCTTACTAGCTGTTGCCTCTACCAAAAGGTTCCAAAACCGAGGCTGGATGCGTTTCTCAGCATCTAAGTGAGTCTTCATGACATTTCCCTTATACCCGACCAGTGGATAACAATACAACTAATAACTAACGGCTCTGGCCTTCCTGGGGACCCCACTCTTCTCAGCAAGTTTACATGCAGTTCTTTGGTCCACTGGATGCCTGCAGGAGAGACATTCCCATTTCCACGTCGCAAGTGCAGAAATTGATTAGCAGGATAGACGCTCAGCTGGCAAATAGGAGAGCTGGGTCCTAAAGTCAGCTCTATCTGCCCCCAAGGTCAATCTGTTTGCCCTGTGCCACCTTCGAACGATCAATAGAAGCCTAAAGCAGGGGTAAAATGTGTCCGAGGGAACACAGCCAGACCAGACATGCACAGACACCCTCACTCCCCATTCTTGGGTTTCTGCCCCTGCTCCTGTGTTTCATACTCTGACGGCCAGCGTGAGTGATCCTGACTGGTTCGTGCCCATAGCATTCACAGTCCTTGAGTTGTGAGCAGCAGAAACCCATTCCTGCCAACAAAAGCAAAGGGATTTTCTGGAAGGCTGCTTCGGAGTCACAGAAGGAGAGCAAAGGCTGCAACACTAGGCGGAAAGTGAAGAGCCCTGGATACTGATGAGCTGAAATAAAACAAACCATCTCTTGCCAGAATAGGTTGGCCCTGGATCTCTTCTTTGTCTTCCTGCTCAGATTGTTCTGGCTTCAGTTGGAGAATATCCACTGGGGAAGAGAGAATTTCCTAAAAAGGAATGCTGTACTAGTAGCTGGGCCACTGCGTGGCACAACTCCAGGGGCACCACTCACATAGATTATAATGTGAATGCTCTGCCCTCGGGTTGTACGCAACGCCAGCACTGCCCCTGAATCCCAGGCAGCCCCCTCTGAACTCTGCGCTTGTTAGAATCACTGCTCACAGACACCTCTCACTCCTCACATGGTTAATTTTCAGTCGAGCTCCTCATTGTATCTTTCCCAGTTGCACTGGAAGATTCTTAAGGATGAGATCCAGAACTTCATCATCTCTATTTCTAAAACCACACCATACAGAGAAGGAGCTTCTGATTAAACTTTTGCTTATATCCATAACCAAATATCTATTTCCTTTTAAAAATAAATGGATTGGGGGGTGCCTGAGTGGCTCAGCCAGTTAAGCATCTGCCTTCGGCTCAGGTCACGTTCCCACGGTCCTGGGATTCAGTCCAGCGCTGGGCTTCTTGCTCAGCCAGAGGCTGTTTCTCCCTCTCCCTCTGCCTGCCTCTCCCCCTGCTTGTGCTCATTCTCTCTCTTTCTCTCTCTCTCTCTCTCTCTGTGTCAAAGAAATAAATAAATTATAATCTTTAAAAATAAATAAATGGCTCATTTAGTGCAATGAAATAGGAATTTTGTCCATCTGGCACCCACGTGTTTGCACAGCATCCTTGCAAGGTACAAGAAATTGACCATGGGAAGGAAGATAGATATGTTGGGGGCATGAGTGTTTAACAGAAGCCAAAGGTTATGCTAAGAATGGGCCTTCTGGTAGAATATCAGGTTCAGATTGCCTGGAGAGGCCTTTTTCAAAAAGGATTACCCTCACTCCCCTGATACTATTCTCTGTGGGCAGCTGCTTATGCACCAGCAGTGCTGCCCCCGGCCCAAAACCCCTTTTCATGGAGAGAGTTCGCTCAGTCTCCAAATGTTTCCTGAGCAGTGGTTAGGCACCAGGGGCTATGTGAGGCAGGAGGTCACTGTGCCATTGAAAGAGCTCAGTACCTAATGCCATCAATAAACCAATAAGCATTTATTCAGCTCCATCATCCTCCACCATCCCTCCACCCTCATGACCAGATTGGCTGCTCTGATGGCTCATTCCCTAATCCAGTGTCTTGTGTCAGCATAGCCCAGGCCCAAAGCTTTCCAGCAGGGAGAGGATCACAGTAGCAGAAGCGAGAATGGATTTGGTTGGCGAGTCCACGTCCTGACTCTGGGTCTGCTCATTCAACAACCTCTCTACAACCCTATGTGGCTCCCTACTGTGTGTTAGACTTTGCAACGTGCTAGGAGCTATGCAAACAAGAAGGCACAGGCTACTGAAGGAAACAGCCTATAAACAAATGATTATAGTTCTGGGCGGCCAGTGATTCAAATGGTTCACATAATATTCTCATGTACTGTTGTATCTAGCACCTGGCATAGTGCCTGGCTGAATTGGGTAGATGCTCCGTAGTGCGGACTAGTTAACGTATTAATGGGGAACATGGACTGCTCACCATGGGCCAGGTGCTATGGGAAGAGTTTTACTTGCGTTAACTCATGTGATGCTCACGGCAACTCTGTAAGGTGAATATTATTATAACCCCCGCCTCATTTCCTGTTGAGGAAACTGACGCACAGAAAGATCAGGTGACTTGCCCAACTTATAAGAAGAAGAAGAAGAAGAAGGAGGAGGAGGAGGAGGAGGAGGAGGAGGAGGAGGAGGAGGAGGAGGAGGAGAAGGAGGAGAAGGAGGAGAAGGAGAAGAAGAAGAAAAGCCAAGATTCAAGCCCAGCACAATCTGACCCCAGAGGCTGTGCTCTTAGGCATTGTACTGTAATGTGTGAAGTGTGTGGGGCTGGGGCGGGGAGGTCACAGAGACGGCGGTCACCCTATGAGGAGCTGCGCATGGTTTCAATATTCAATATTGATATGAATGGCCCACCCACCACCATAATGTCCCAGTAGCTTGACCTCCACTAACGTTTTCCATCGTTCCACCACAACCACTGAATCCCACATCAACTCTGTGTGTTGTCATCATGAGTAAAAGCACCACTTCTGAAACCTCCATGTCGAGACTTCTGCCTTCTGCCTTCACCATGTCCTTCTAGCACATTCTAGGACCTTCATAGCAATGATGGAAACTCCATTCAACTGATTCTATGACTCTTTCTACTAGCAATCTATCCTGCCTTCATTTACTTCCTTACCCTTCTTAGAGTCCATGACCTGTTATTAGAAGTCCATTCCAACAGCCTGGACTTCCTCTCCTTATCATTCTTGCTCAGTAGGACTACCCAACTATCTACCCTTTCCATTCCTGTATCAGAGCTACTGAACGTTGCCTCATTCCCCTCCCCAAGGCTTAGCTCAAATATCATCTCCTTAGAGATGCCTTCCCTGGCCAGCCATCCAACCAAACATGGCATCTCTTAGTTTATTATTTCAGTGCACTATTTATTTATTTATTGCGTGCTTTCCAGACATTGTTATTAGTGCTTTACATTGATTAATTATTTGAATCCTCAAAGCTCAAGGACGTGGACATTGTTATTGTCATTATTATATGCATTCTAAAAAAGGAAACCGAGGGGCGCCTGGGTGGCTCAGTGGGTTAAAGCCTCTGCCTTTGGCTCAGGTCATGATCCCAGGGTCCTGGGATCGAGCCCCACTTCGGACTCTCTGCTCAGCGGGGAGCCTGCTTCCCCCCCCCTCCTCTGCCTGCCTCTCTGCCTGCTTGGGATCTCTCTCTCTCTCTCTCTCTGTGTCAAGCAAATAAATAAATAAATAAAAATTTTAAAAAAATCAAAAAGGAAGCTGAGCCTAAGGAGGTAATGACTATCCAAGATGGAACAGTTACCATAGGCAGTCTCAGGAATGAACCCCATGCAGCCCAGCTCCAGCCTGGCCTCTTCACCATCACACCATCTGCCTCTCACACACAGCCAGCACATCTTCTTCTAGCACTTTCTATACTCCAGGTACTGGAGTGTAGCACTTTCTACACTCCAGGTACTGCCTTACTTAGTGATTTACATGCGGTCAGTGTCCTCCTTAGAACATAAGCAGCTGTGTGCACTGAGACCTTCTTTTCCATCACTGGATCCCTAGGGCCCAGCGAGCACAGATAATATGAGCAAATCATTTTTGTTTAATATGATC
>CM053608.1:109237874-109273786 GCA_028646535.1 Procyon lotor
AAATAGCTGGTGAGAGAAGGAAAGGGCCACATCCTGATTTTAACCCGGATTTGTTAGGGAGGGAGTTTATCATGTCAGCCGTTCCATTTCAGAGTTGAATCAGCTGCATTTTTCTCAGTCAGCAAAATGAGTTCCTCTGTCTAATTTCCTGCTCGTTTTCTCTGGCGACGAGCGGGAGTTCTAGGGGAACTGGAAAGGCACTATTTTACCTTCAGTGGCTCTATTTGGACCTGAAGCCTTAAGCAGCCTTCAGATGCACTGGCCTGAACCCTTTTCTCTCCCCCTCTCGCTCCCTTCATCCATCTTGCCTTTCGAATGTGTGACAAACCGAATCCGTTCCTCCAGTGGTTTGGTCGTCTCACTCCTGCAGAAAAGGATGTTATTTCAGCTGAAAACAATGACTTGTACCCATCCCCCCTCCCCACACCCCCCAGCTGATATTTTTGCGGATTCCCTCCTTTCCAGCCAAGGTCTGAAAAAAGAAAACATCCATGCTGTGGAAGGCTGGACCATTCGACTGTGCCTTCCCCTCCTTTTCTCTATTCAGAAACGGTGGAAGAAAATTTGAGAAGGGGCCAGAGAATATTTCTGAAATGATCAGAGGATAGGATCAGGTTTCCACACAAAGATAAACTACCACTGATTAAAATGCACGGGCAGAGAAAAACAACATCTGGGAAGTGGGAACAATGATGAAGACAACAATAATAATACAGCTGTTTGGAAGGTAACAACTATCTGAGCATTTGCTATGTGCCGGGCACTGACACATACCCCGGTCCTTTCCCTGTCTCGGTCACAGTCGGTGACAGGGCCACCCAAGCCATAGAAGAGAAAGCTGGTAATGGAAAGGAGGTAAGTGACCCCCGTTCATGAGCTCAGCGGGCTGGGATTCCAGCCCTTCTGACTCCAAACCCCGGCGCTTGCTGCCTGATGCTGCCCCCAGTTGCCTGGTTGGAGGTCACATAATAGGGAACACGTTTTGGATTTAGCTGTGGGCTTGCAGGAGTTGTTGAGTCAAGCAGCAAAGAGGCCGCAAACAAAGGTGGGCTAAGAAGGAGTTGAGTTAATTCTTTGATGAGAGCACAGGAGAAAAGAAAAGAAAAAAATCAAGACCATAACATTTAAGGCGTGTAGTGAACTACCGAGTTTCATAAATCACTCTGCTCTTGGGCAACAACCAAAAATAAATAAATAAATAAATAAATAAATAAATAAATAAATAAATAAATAAATAAAAATTCCATGGTCTTTCACTTTCAAATCCATCTGGATGAATTGGATGAAAAGTCCTGTATAGCCTGCCTGGCTTTCTCACTTTCTCTACTCCTTCCCTCCCTCTCTTCCTCCCTCCCTCCCTTCCTTCCTTCCTTTCTTCCATCAGTAAATATTTATCCAGCACCAACTACTTGCTGACCACTGTATTAAGCACAGTCGATAAAATACTGATGTATATGTATATGTACGTAAAAATGAATAATACATAATTCCTGTCTACCATCAGCTTATATTTTAAAAGGAAAAGGAAAGAAGGGAGGTATCAGAATCTTTTATGATGCATAGCCCATGGTAGGTATCCAGAGAGAGGAGCAAAACACTGTGGCCTCACAGGGAGAATGTATGGCTTGGTGGGGTGGCAGGGGCCACCTGAGGGGGGGCCCTCTGAGAATGGATGGGATTAGAGGTCCTGGTGCCCCTGAAGGAAGCCACCTCAGCTCTGGTTCTCTGGCTATCAACCTGGTGTTTTATTCCCAAGGGCTGGGATGTACTGTATTTCTTCAGTCAGTAGGCAATGAGTTCAATTTTAAAAGAAATAGGGTATATAATAAAAGAGACTTTCACCCGAGCCCAGGCTTTTCGGTTAATGCTTGGTTGTGATCCCTGAACATCAATGCAAGCATTTATGGAAACTTACTGCGGACCCAGATCCCAGTCTGAGCCTATCTCCCCACCAGAGCGTCCCCTTTTCACCCTCCTGAGCAACTCCTTTCCATCCATCCTTCCCTGGCAAGAAGTTATTCTCTTTACCCAGCATGTCCTCACCCCTCTCATGTTTGATTCCTTGTCTGTTTCATGTTTGCCTCCTTGTCTGTTTCATGTTTGATTCCTTGTCCATTTCATGTTTGTCTCCTGGCCAGAAGTAGGGGACTGACCCAGTGCAGGAGGCTTCTGGGCAAGGTTCCCGGGGATGGGATGGATGAAGGAAGGACAGAGAGAAGATGCCTCTGAACAAGGAGGCAGCATGGAAACCCGAACAGTGAGAAGGGGACCAGGGACTGGAGAGGCAGGGGCAGGGAGTGGGCAGCAGCTGCTCTGAGGCTGATGAGCTGCAGGTGCTGGGAAATCTGGGGCCGAGGTAGTGCCCGCAGCAGCCAGGAGCCCAGACGGGCAGAGCCCAAAGCCACTTGGCTCTGTGCCCCGCAGCTTTCTTCCCACATTTGCTTCCCAGAGCCCACCTGGTCACTCTCAGGCTCCACAATGCTCACCGCAGCCAAGATCATGTTCTTTGTAACTTCTCCTCCAGTTTCCATCCCTTTGGACTTCGGTTACAAAAATAGCATAGAATAAGGAGCTTTGAAACCACAGAAATGTATTGCTCACAGTTCCGGAGGCTGGGAATTCCAAGATCAAGGTGCTGGCTCATTCAGGGTCTGGGGAGGGCCTGCTTCCTGGATCACCGACAACTGTCGCCTTGCTGGGTCGTCACAGTGTGGAAGGGACCAGGGCACTCTCTGGGGTCCTTTCTATGAGGGCATTAATCCCATTCAGGAGGGTTCCCCTCTCATGACCTAATTATCTCCCATATGCTCACCTTCAAACCCCATCACCTTGGGGGTAGGTTTCAGCATGAATTTGGGAGGGACAGAGACACTCAGACCATAACACATCTTTACGTTCCTTCTCTCACCTCATTTTTGGTAACGAAATGGAAGTAATTCAAGGATAGCCTAACACAGAAACTCCTCCTACTAATGCTTAGTTATCCCAAACACTTAGAAGAGAGGATAATTACACAATGTGATAGAGATGCTAAATATCACTACAATGGCAATCGTATTGCAGTATATAAATATATCAAATTAACAATTGTGCACATTAAATTTATACCATGTTATGTTAATATATTCAATAGGAAAGAAAGAAAAGAAAGAAAGAAAGAAAGAAAGAAAGAAAGAAAGAAAGAAAGAAAGAAAGAAAGAAAGAAAGAAGGAAAGAAAGAAAGAAGGAAAGAAAGAAAGAAAGAAAGAAGGAAAGAAAAGAGGAAGGAGGAAGGAAAGGAGAGAGAAAAGAAAGAAAAAGAAAGGAAAAAGAAAGGAAGAGAAGCTCCCCTATTGGTCACCCGATGTCAAGCCCAACCTGACCAGCTTCTGCAGGTCTTCAGAATGATTCTTTCCACCAACCTGGTGGCAAATGTCATATGTAGAGTCATTGAGAAGAGAAAGGTGCTTACAATCCTGCCTTGTTCCCTGGCCACTTTTCATAATCATATTGGGTTTGCCCACGGTCCCCTCCTGACATAACACACAATTATTTGTATTTATGGGTCATTCTTTTTCCATCACAATCATATCCTGAAGGCTGTCATCTATCTGCAGTTATTTGTTTCATTAAATTCCTTAATTGAATTTCATTATCCGATATTTTATGGGTTTCGACTTCAAAATTTCACAGCTATGTTCAGGGCGCCCAGAATGTTGGAATTGGAAAGAAGCCACTAAAATCATCCGCCGAGAGCCGGGTCGCATGTGTTCTTGCTCTCAGGGAGCTTATTCCCAGAGGCCTTTCAAGGCTGGGAAAGGCGTTCTTAAAAAAAAAAAAAAAAGAGTAATTAAAAATACCGGCACGGCTTCCAAAAGAAACCAATTGTCACCCTACCAAAGGATGCCATGTTGTCTCTGCTGGATATTTTCAGGGTGGGAGTGATGATTTTGGCATCATGTTGGGGCCAAGCTCCTGAGGGCAAAGACAGAGACAGAAGGAGGTCCTGGTGTCCCATCTCCCCACCCAGCCGCTTGGATTTGTGACAAAGCCTTGAGGAGTGAGAAGCTAAGCCAAAAACTAGCTTTATAAGGGATTCGGGGCACTCATGACCTTTGTAGGGTCCAATGACCTTCTAGGACACGGGCAAGTGGGTAGGACACAGCGTGACTTGCTTCACAAACTTGGAAGAACCCAGCACAAACTGGGGGAAAAGAGAACCAGGCTTGGGCATGGGCGCCATGTTGCTTGAAAACGCACAGCAGGAGCTTTAAGAGCTTGGATGACAGTGCCAGAGGAGAGTGGTAAAGAATGAAATATGTAAGAGCTGCCCTTGAGCTGACACGAGGCACCCAGAGGTTACCAGGCTCGGGTAAGAGGAGAGTCTGGAGAGCTTCTGTAACATCCAAGTGGAATGCTAAGTCACTGATATTTAACTACGTCCTATTTGTTGGAGTGTTTTCATATGAATCCGCAGATGGACCCAAGAAATTCCAGTTTTACTGGTGGGCAGGATTTCCCTCCCCCAGAACCACGTGGGAATGGGGATCCCATTTCCTTACCCCCTGATCCCACCCCAGTTCTTGAAACCTTTGCACTGCCCTCATACTTTTATCTTTCCCTCTGCTGGAAGACAGATAGGGTTACCGTTCCTATTGTGAGTAGAGTTTCTTCCTCACCGTCCTTCTGACAATAGCACCAGAGCCTATTGTCTGTTTATATTCTGGTCTCGAGCACACCCCTCAACCCCCACGGCAACCCTTTACTTTATCCCCCAAGAAAATATGCCATGGGGTCTGGAGGAGAAGAAACTCCAAAGTCAGGGAAATTTACAAAGTATTAGACAGTTATGTGTATGACAAGATTGAAATTTGTGGAGAACATCATCCTAACTGTGCAGATCATATTTATAACTAACATTTATTAGCCAACTGCTTAGAGGTTTATTATGTCCCTTCCTCTCTAGAGTCCACAAAAATCAGATATGGTCTGAATGTCAGAGGCATGAGCCAGAAGCCATCTAGTAAAGATTCAGACTATCAAGATAACTGAGAGGTAGTAATTTAGCTAATGAGAGTAGAAGACAGAATTGCTTCAGATCCAGTCTCTGTGTACCAAGGACTCCTTGGGCAGCCTTCCAGCACGTAGGATAGGCTTTGTTTCAAAGGAACAGGTGCTTTGTCATGTAGCAAGATCAAATGCCATGCTTGGGACTAACATTGGGATTGATGGCCTCTGTTATACGTGATTATAAAAAATTATATGTGATTATAAAAAGGTGCCCACTCTGGTGAAACAAGAATAAGTGTCATTCATATGAGTTGGCAAGAAGATGGTACTTCTGTTTGAAGCAAAGGAATGCTTGTCTTTTGGCAAGACATAGGCCTCTGCCCAGATACATGACTTGGTGAGTGGGCACACACTGGATTTCAGTCCTCCGTCTCCTTTTGTGCAGTCTACAACCTATACAACCTTACCAGTGGCCCAGGCCAAGCTTTGGAATCTTGTCCCACTACATGGCACACATTGAAGAAAGAGAACCAAATAAAAGGAAAATTTGCCTCACGGAGACATGGGTCTCTGCCTGTTCATTAATGGGCTCTGATATCATCATCAGTCCACCCTACCTCGCTACCCACTCACCACTACCAATAACCAAACTTAATAAGGAGCCACCCCCTCGGGGTGCCTGGGTGGCTCAGTCGTTAAGCGTCTGCTTTCGGCCCAGGTCAGATCCCAGGGGCCTGGGATCGAGCCCCCACATCGGGCTTCCTCTGCAGGAAGCCTGCTTCTCCCGCTACCATCCCCTCTGCTTGTGTTCCCTCTCTCGCTGTGTTTCTCTCTGTCAAATAAATAAAATCTTAAATAAATAAATAAATAAATAAATAAATAAATAAATAAATAAATAAGGAGCCACCCCAGCTGAAAATATTCTGAAGGGAAAACTGCTAAATGAGACAAGCACACAGGCTTCCCTCTAATCTTGCTTGTCCCTGCCATTTTTCCAATCAACTTGGAACTGAGCTTGTGCCATTGTAACAACAAAAAAAGTTAACATTCTTGTTCCATGTCCTTATCCAAAATGCTACTACTTCATCATTTTGGGGCTCTCACTCCCTCCAAGAAACTTTCCATCACTGACACCCAGGCTGGGTTAAAGGGGCTCCTCTAGCCCCCTCCCCTTGCCTTGACCATTCTAACCATATTCTATAATTCCTTCTTTACTTTCTGTCTGCCCTACTGAGGTATAAGCAATTTGGGAGCAGAAACAAGAAGTCCCTCACCTTTACTTAGCTTAAAATATTGTGGAATGAGTGGCCTAAGAAAGAAAAGTAATGATTGTGCACTGTATTAGTTTGCAAGGCCTGCTATAACAAAGGTGCCACCGATTGGCTTAGGACGACAGAATGTATTGTCTCACAGTTCTGGAGGCCGGAAATCCAGCTACTGTCAGGGCCATGGTCCCTCTGAAGGTGCTGGGGAAAAGCCAGTCTGTGCTTCTCCTAGCTTCTGGAGGCCTCAGGCATTCTTTGCCTTATAGATGCATCACTTCAATCCTCCGTCTTCATATGGCCCTCTCCCCGTACATCTTTCCGTCATCCTCCCTCTGCACGTGTCTGTGTCTATATCTAAATCTCCCCTTTTATAAGGACACCAACCATATTGGATTCAGGCCCGCTCTAATGATCTCATTTTAATTTTATTACCTCTGTATACCCCCCTATTTCCAAATAAGATCAGATTCTAAGGTACTGAGGGTTAGGACTTCAACACATCATTGGGGAGGATACAATTCAATCCTATTTATTTAACCAAATTTCCATGTGGATAATTTTACTTACTTCTCATCGAAACCCCATTCGGTAGGTAGTATAGTTCCCATTATGGATAATATTGCAAACTGAGAATCTGGGAGGGCAATGAGTGAAGCCACATTTAGTCCTCATGTGTATGTAGATTCAAAGCCAGAGAGTCAAAGTTCACCATGAACTTTGAACAAGCATGGACTTGGGGTGCAGACGGACCTCAGTTGAAATTCCGTCCCTACTACTTCTGGGCCATGTGGCCTCCTTCCTCTCACCTGTGAAATAGACATGATGACAGAACCAACGTGTTTGTGTTATTTGGAGACGTGGTACAGGTAAAATGATTACCATATAAGTGTCTAACAGAGACTGACAAAAATTAGCTAATGTCACATCATGCATGATATTACTCTAACTACATCTTCCTGAGAAGCAACCTCAGAGACCAGATTTCACTTAGAAATGAGGCGTGAGTCTCCAGTTCATCCGTGAAGGGTGAAACTTTTCTAGCAAAGTCCACCCATCCTTGTAATCATGAAGAAGTCATCTGTTTCCTTTCCAGCACCCCCTCCTCCAACTCTGATATGATATTCTGAGCAAAACAGCAATGTCCAGGGGCAGCAGCCCAGCCCGGACATCCTCCCCTCTGACATACTATTGCACGGCCACTAGCTCCCTAACCTGTCCTTTCCCTGTCTTCGTCCCTATTGTTACCATTTCACGACACATGACAATGGGATGCATTCAGCAACCCTAAGCCCCAGAGATCCTCTAGAGATCTTCAATCATAGGAGGAGTCAAGGCAAGAGAAGAGCCGCATCTTGAATCCTTAAAAATCTCCAACAAAGCAAAACCCAGGCTTTTCTAGAAAGTTCTTTTTTTATTCTTTATTTTTTTAATTTTAGAGAGAGGTGGGGAGGGGCAGAGGGAAAGAGAGAATCTTAAGCAGGCTCCACCCACGTGTGGAGTCTGACAGGGGACTTGGTCTCACAACCCTGAGATCATGACCTGAGCCGAAATCAAAAAGTCAGTCCTTAATCAACTGAGCCACCCAGGTGCCCCTGGAAGTTTCTTTCAATAACAAGTCCTAAAGCCTGCATCTCACCCAATCCCCATTCCTTCTTTCCTTTGTGCTTAAGGGGGCCTAAATTTGAAAGCATGGTGCCATTGAGAACAGATCAGAGTTGAGAACCTGCAATGTCAATTCCCGGTTATGTGAGCATGGGCAAACTACTTCATTTTTCTCTGTCTCCCCTTCTGTAAAATGGGATAATAGTTTCTGCTTCACAGACACTTCTGTATAATATATAACATGTAGGGTTAAGTAGCCCCTTCTTCCTTTGGGTCATTTGTAGCTGCTCATGTGCAAACACATATCTATATAAAACATTGGAACAATTCTACATACAGACTGGGAGATAATATGGCCTCTGAATCCCCTGATGCAACTTGTATCTTAAAATACAAAGGTTTGCTTGGGGGAAAAAATTCGGAGACGAAACAGCAGTGATGACCATACAGCAAAGTGAAGGTAAGTAATGTCACTGAAAACTTAAACATGGCTAAAAGCACATGTTATGTTATGTATTGCTTTACCAAAATTTTTAATTTGAAAAAAAAATTAAAATGAATTCATTCTGAGTCTATTTTCCTTAGTGGGCAAGAAAAAGAGAATGGAACCATAAATGTTTAATATTTGACATGGTCTTCCCATTAATCTAACACTTTTCACAAAGGGTTCACTATTGTATAAATCTTTTCAGATTTCTTTGATCCTGAAATTTTGGCAGACCTTAGCACCATAATAAAAACGTGTTCAAAGGCATTGTTTAAATTTTTTCTCAAGACGCTTTGTTCTTTGTTAAGGGTAGCAGTCCCTTTAACTGAGAACAGACTCAAACTCTGGGAATGGGACAGGAAAATAATCTCTTATCAGAGAAATGCAGAGAGGGAAGATCTTGGCCCTCTTGAACTTCATAGTCCTGAGATAATTCCCCCTATTCTCCTTCTCCCTCTCTTTCTCTTTTTCCAAAAGAAAGAAAAGAAAGAAAGAAGGTCTCTGATTGATGAAAAACAAGCAAACAAATGTGTTCAAATATCCCAGAAAGAATGAAAAAGGAAGAACAGTTACCTAAGACTCAATGGCTTGAGCACGTTGACTTTGGATTTACCTGAAATGGTTTTTTTCAGTCCTTATTACGGGCTTGGTTTTAAGAGCACCGTGCTAGATACTTTCTTACAAATTAGATAATTTAAAAGTCACCACTACCCTGAAAACTGATACTCTCCCCCTTTAAACGACTTTTTAAATGAAGTTCGAAGAGGTTAAAATCAATTATCCAATTATCACAATTGAAACTGGTAGCCGGTCAATAAGTTAAGTAGAGCTATTCTTAGCAGAACTACATTTGCTTTAGATTCTCTTTATTTATTTGACAGAGAGAGTGAACACAAGCAGAGGGAGCAGGAGAGGGAGAAGCAGGCTCCCCGCTGAGCAAGGAATGGGATGCGGGACTTGATCCCAGGACCCTAGGATCATGACCTGAGCCAAAGACAGATGCTTAACCAACTGAGCCACCCAGGCATCCCCGGAAGAACTACATTTTTGATACAGTGTGGAGACCAGGCATATTGAGTGAGGCAGGGTGTCAGGCCCCATCCAGGGCCTTTGTCCAAGCTCTTGAAGCAACGTGAAGATAGAGTCTCATTGCCCTGGTGATTTGGGAGCAGCGTGGAGCCCTGCCTGGCTGGCCCTTCCTCCCCATTTTGCTGACATATTTGCAAACTAGTCAGCCATGTTTCTTCACGGAGTGTTCCTCGTGTCTCTCCCACCAGGACCTGGGATAGAAGCCTGATCACTGGTGTGACCAAGGTGGGCAGAGAGTTTGCTCTCAGGGCACTTCCAGTTTGATGGGCTATCACAATTGGGAAAAGACAAGTGGTGAACACAGGACCCTATGGTCCCCACCTGTGTTAATCCAAAGCCACTGCTTTGCTAAATCACCACAAACTTAGTGGTTTTCACAACACAAATGTACTATCTTCCACTTCTGGAGGTCAGAAGTCAGAAATGGGCCTCCACGTCTAAAACCAAGGTGAAGACAGGATTGTGTTCTTTCTGCAGGTTCTAGGGAAGAATCTATTCTCTTGCTCTTCAGCCATCCGCATTCTCTGCTCACCATCTGTCCCTTCATCTTCAAAATGTTGCCTCTGTGTCTTTCTTCCAAAGTCACATCTTCCTTGGAGTCTCTCCTTCCCTCATCCACCTTCAGGGACTCTTGTGATTACATTGGACCCATCTGGATAATCCAGGATGATCTCCACATCTCAAGATCCTTAATCATACTTGCAAAGTCCTCTTTTACCATGTAACACAACAGATTCTGGGAATTAAGACAGAGATATCTTTGGGGGGTCCTTATTCCCTCTTCCTCATCAAACCAGGTTGAGGGACACACCCAGGCTCCCAAAGGAGGGGCTGACTTCAGAAAGACCATTTCCATTAAAAAAAAAAAAAGAAATAAACCCCTTGCTAAATCAAAATATTCAAGTGCTACCAAGTAACAGCAAATCCCTAATAATCTTGGATCACTCATAGTTACAGAAAAACAACAGGTTTGTCTGAACTGGCAGAGTCTGAAAAAGTATTCATGCACGTTGGAGCAGTTCCTCAAAAAATTAAAAACAGAATTACCACATAATCCAGCAATTTCCTTCCTAGATGTGTATTGAAAAAAAGATCGAAAGCAGGGATTCAAACAGATATCTGTACACCCATGTTCGAACAGGTGTTATTCACAATAGCTAAAAGGTGGAAAAAACCCAAGTGTCCATCAATGGATGACTGAATGGATGGAAGGATGGATGGATGAAAAAAATGTAGTCCATACATACAATGGACTATGATTCAACCTCAAAAAGAAGGAAATCCCGACACAGGCTATAGCATGGATGAACCTTGAAGATATGGGAAATGAAATAAGCCCATCACGAAAGAATGAATGCTGCATGATTCCACTTATATGCAGTACTTAGCGTTGTCAAATTCATGGAGACAGAAAGTGGAACGACAGTTGCCAAGGGCTGGTGGTGGGTGAAATGTGGAGTGAAGGTTAAAGGGAGACAGAGTTTCAGTTTCAGGGACAGTGACAAAGTTCTGGAGATGGACAGTGGTGATGGCTGCCCAACAGTGTGAAGGAACTTAATGCCACTGAATAAGTGGTTAAGATGATAAATTTTATGTTATGTATATATTTTACCACAATTTAAAACAAAGGTCTTTGAGGATTTTTCTAAAGTTCCGACCACTAAAAAATGAAAGAGAAATACCAAAAAGAGAAAGTTTGATGAAATGCGCAGTGTTTTTGCTCAACTTTTTGTATTTATACGAAGAATTTGTATCGCGATTGTTTGCTCTACTTCTACTCTTCAGCTCTTCTACTCCTCAAGTTTTTATTGATCTAAATAGTCAGACCTGGTCGAGATGACATAGAGAGGCCAGGCTGTTCCCAGTTTGCTGTCCTCTGGGACGTCCCTCTGCCGTCCTCTGCCTTGGCGTCCAAGTCAGGTTGTCCTTCTTTTTTATTTTGTCGTATTCCCATCTCCCATTTCAGTCAGCTCTTCAGGAGCTCTTTGACAGCCAGTTGCCCCACAGGTGTCTGTTGCCTCAGCTCTTCCACACCACCAGCCTGCCTCCCTCCCTCAGAATCCAGGGCTGCACAAGGGGATTGGCCCACCATTTGTTCTTGAGAAGGGACCACACAGGTGTAGACCGTAAAACTCAACCCCAAAGTGCACTTCTCCATACTATGTTTGTATCTCTAGAAGATTACATTGCTCTGAAACATTTCCAATTTTCAGTCAATGCCTTTATTCTTCCCTTCTTGTGGAAAACAAAACACAGGTCTCTCTCTCTCAAGCAGCTCACCAACCTTGCACACAAGCCGACACGGAGTTTGGAGATTTCTCCATGTAAAAGAGAAAGTATGTGCTTGGCAGAGCCCAGGTCTCCCCACAAGAGTTCTCAAGGCTCTCGGAGCCCTGCAAGACACAGACATGTGGGGTCCCCAGGGTGTAAGAGAGGAAACATGGCATACAGAGGCAGCCACATGAAGCAGAGCCACTGATGGGGCCCATCAGCCACACACTTCCACACAGACCATGGAGGTCCACACAGGCCGTGGGAATATAGGGGGTGGGGGGAAGAATACACATTCTGAGTTAGAAACTAGTAGACCCTTAGAGATGTTTTTAAGTCTGTCAATAAAAAGGTAATATATGTAAAGTGCTCAATGCCAATACTTGACGTATATACAGCAAATGCCCAATAACGAGATCACCACTTGCTATTATTATTGCTACGTGACTTGGGACACATTTTGATCCAATCAAAACTGTGTATCGGGCTTAGGATGTCACTCAAATATAATATGCCCTAACGAACTGTTTATGGCCTGAGGAGAGACCCAGGGATCTTTCTTCACGGAGTTTGGAAGAAAGGAAACGAAATCGGTATCTGTGTATCTGAAGGATGGACCCACGGGAGATTCCCACATGTTTGGCAAGTGGAATGAAGCTCTTGTTCTAACTGCAGGACTGTTACGCAGGCTTCCAGCTGTGATGTGGTTCCTCACATAGACTCCTCTGCAAAGGTAGACGTGAGCTAGAATCCTAAGTCCTTCCATAAAATGGGAGTGGGGTCAGGGTTTGAGTTCCAACCCGGCCATGATGATGGATGAGCTGCCTAACTTTCAGCACGTGTTTTCACCTTTCCGGGTCTCAGCTGCCTGGACTAAATGGTCTCAGCTATCCTTTTGGCCCTAATATCCTATGTTTGAGTACTCCAGCCCACTGACAGTTACATTTTTCAAGACAACGAAATAAACTCGGTATTCTTTATCAACTCACTTCTCCTGAGTTTAAAATGAACCACTTCCTCTGATCCTGGTTTTTCCAGGGATAAATGATAAAAATTTGGTTTCTGGGCTTACCACCCTGACAGCAAAGCCCCCGTCTCATGGAGAGGCATCCAAGATGTAGTCTTTCTGTCTTCAAATCCCTCAAATGCAATATGCTCCAGCCTCTTTTCCATCTGCATAATAAAGGTGAAGTCAAACCTCTGTTTGCAAAGAGTGATTGAGCCTTAAAAATAAAATAAAAAAAAAATCATGAATTATACATTTGGATAAACACAAGCTATGCTGTTTATTTATTTTCCAAGTGTTGCTGGGTAGCAAATTTCCACTACCAGTCAAATAGGAAGGAAAAAATGTGGTCTGTTTCGTTTGGATCTATACGTGATTCTCTTTCCCTCCTGAGCTCCTGCTATCATGTGGCAGAGGAAAGATAATTAATTATAGACTGATTTCCCATCTTAGATGTAGTGACTTAAATAGTCCCTTTGGTATTCATGTATGGGGGAATTATATCTCAGTTCCCTTATTTCCAAGCCCATCTCCTCCAAGTGGTACTTGGTGTATGGGGAAGAAGGCCTCCTGTGAATTCATGGTGGTGAAATAAAGGGATTTGGGGATCCAGAAACTATCCAAAGCCCCATCTTATCTTGGTCAACCTGGCACTAAGGTGTTCTGATCTTGTCTGTTGGATCCGCCAGGCTGCGGATGATATCTGGATTTCATGACCCTGGGACCTCTTCCATTTGGGTGATTCCTCCCACTGACTCGGCCTTCTTTCAGTTCTCATTGGTCAACAGATAGCTGAATCTGAGTTCCTTGACCATACTCTGTAGTGAGGGTCTTCACCTTCCACAGCGGGCCCACAGCTTTCAGTCTGGCACGTATGCTATTTAAGAAACTATTTGAGGGTTGACAGTGTTCACCAGATTTGCTCTCCCTCCAACCATGTTGGATCACATGCTCCATCACACCTTGCTAGTATAGTCCCTGCATAGCATTGTCCTCCAAGGTTCCAAATGGTGAAGAGGGAAAGCATGCCCCACCCTCTGCCCCCTGCCCCCCACCCCCCCGCATTCCCTTTGATCTATCTGTCACAGTATGATGCTGGTAATTTAACCACAGGCTCTCTAGGAGTTGGAAGCGTTTGCCAGTTATCATGGTGCAAATATGCCCACCACATCCAATTTCAAGTTGCAAAGTATTTTAACAATCAGCTTGCAAAATTCCCGAAATTTGAACAATAGGCTCCAAAGGGCTGATACAAGTCAACTCCAACACTCTGCTGACACTCTGCCACTCTCAGTCCCCCTCAGCATAAGTAGAGGAAATTGCCACACACTTCCAACCAGCTACCTCTCCTGCCTTTTTTTCGTGATTTTTTTCTCCCATCATCTCCCAGGATGGAAAGGGGTGAATTTTGTCTTGTTTTGCTGCCCAAGCAACAAGCCACACAACTAAGGCATTTTCTCTATACTATGGAATGAATGGAACCCCTCCCCCCACCAGGCACGGTTTTTGAGATGCTAAAAATATTATGTTTTCTTTTACCAAAACCTATTGTTAGGCTGGAAAAATCGATTTTGGACATCAAAAGCTGAACATTCAGTTATTCATATAAGATCATTTTCATCAATCTATCTTCAAGTTCATTGACTCTTTTCTCTATCATTTCCATGAAGTCCACCCAGGTTTTAAAATTTTGGTCACTGTATTTTTCACTTTTGTAGTTCCCATTTGGCTCTTTTCGCAGTTTAGTAGTTTTTGTTTCCTGAGCGTTTCTATCTAAAGAAGGTTTGCCATTACTTCTTGGAGCATTCTTATAACTGCTGCTTTATTTATTTTTTATTATTTTTTATTTTTTTATTTATTTGACAGAGAGAGATCACAAGTAGGCAGAGAGGCAGGCAGAGAGAGAGGAGGAAGCAGGCTCCCTGTTGAGCAGAGAGCCTGATGCGGGGCACGATCCCAGGACCCTGAGATCAGAACCCAAGCCCAAGGCAGAGGCTTTAACCCACTGAGCCACCCAGGCACCCCATGACTGCTGCTTTAAAGTCTGTCAGATAAGGGGGGGCGCCTGGGTGGCTCAGTCATTAAGCACCTGCCTTCAGCTCAGGTCTTGATCCCAGGGTCCTGGGATTGAGCCCCGCATTGTGCTCCCTGCTCTGCAGGAAGCCTGCTTCTCCTTCTCCCACTCTCCCTGCTTATGTTCCCTCTCTTGCTGTGTCTCTCTCTGTCAAATAAATAAATAAAATCTTTTTTAAAAATTAAAAAAAATAAAGTCTGTCAGATAGGGATGCCTGGGTGGCTCAGTCAGTTAAGTGTCTGTCTTAAGCTCAGGTCATGATCCCAGGGTCCTGGGATTGAGTCCTGCATTGGGCTCCTCGCTCAGTAGGATGCCTGCTTCTCCTTCTGCCTGCCTCTCCCTCTGCTTGTGCTCTCTTTCTCTCTCTCTCTGACAAATAAATAAATAAAATCTTAAAAAAATAAAGTCTGTCAGATAATTTCAACATCTGTAATATCATGGCTTTGGCATCTGTTGGCTCTTTTTCCATGCAAGTTAAAATTTTCCTGGTTCTTTGTATGCTAAGTAATTTTAGATTTGTTCCTGGGTATTTTGGTTATTGTAAATCTCCAAGTCTTATTTAAAATCTATGGGGAATGTTGATGGTTTTGTTTAGGCGGGGAAACTATTTTGCAGGCTTTGTTGGGTTCAGGCTGCAAGTTCAGAGAAGCCCTCTGGCCATGTGGTTTAAACATCAGTACCATTGTCAAAACCTTTGCAGCATTATTCAGACGTGTCCCATGTGTGTGTCACCCAGTGGGTGACGGGTCTGGGTGCTGGAATATGGTCTATCCAATGGGTCAGTTCTCAAAGTCTATGACATTCTGTTTAGGCTCAGAACCATTCATGTGCAGTTCAGAGATGAGCCCAGCCATTCAAAAACAATTTTATAAGATTGCTTTTCTGATCTCCTTCCTCTCCATGATCTCCCAGTATTTTCTGGTCTTTTCAGTCTCCAGCCAAAATGTGGGGACTTACTCGATCTGACACACACTTGGTGCAGCTGAGCCCATGCCTGGGACCAAGCAACGAAAGAAAGTTTAAAAAAAACAATAACAAGGGTTCAGCCCATCTTCTAGGGACCACAGCTTTTCCAATTGGAGAGGAAGTTTCCCTTCCCTCACAGTTTTGGGGCCCCCATTGCTTCCAATGTTTCTGCCGCCACCAAAGGATTCCTTAGAGGGGCTGAAATGAAAAAGCATGGAGAAAAGAGGAAAAATGGGGATTTTCAACTTTCTATTAACATTAGGAGATCCCTTGTTCACTCTTCAAGTCTGAATCAGAGAGCTGCTCCTGGATCTTTCTTTGTGCTCGTGCCACCTTCCCGGTTTCAGGCTGTGTGCTGAGCCCAGGAAATATCAGAAGGGAAAAAAATGTAAACTCACCACTGGCTTCGTGGTGCTTCAATCGTTGATCTTCTCTGATCCATTTGCTACTGTTTGCCTTCAGAGTCCTTAAATAGCTGTTTAACCTGCATTCTGTCCAGGTTTTATGCCTGATTTAAGAGGAAGAGACTGGATGGGGTGTGTTTAATTCATCTTATCCAGAACTAGAACCCTCACAATGTAGTCAGAGAAATCTTTCTAAAACACAAGTCTGACCATACCACTTCTGTGCTTAAAGTTCTATAAAGCCCCCTGCCATGTGCCCTCAAAGCCCTTCGACTGTGATGCCATCCACTCTCTTCATCTTTCCAGTTTCCGGTCACTCCCACCTTTCAACCTACTCTGAGGCAACTGAGCACTTGCAAATCCTGGAGTGCACAGCGCTTTCCTGACCCAGCCTTTGCCCATGCTTCTCCCTTACCTAGAATGTGCTCACCCTTTCTTTCCTGGCTACTTCCCCATACGTCTTAGCTGAGATGTTGCTTTCTCTAGGAAAATGTCTCTTCCCCACAAAAATGGATTAGTTTTCTCTGCAATGAGCTCCCACTGTATGTTATCACAGTATTTCATCACTTTGTGCTATAATTATGTTTATTTATCTGTCTTTCCTACCACACTGTGAGCACCTTGCAGGTGAGCATAATGCTTTCATGAGTTTCTAATAAAAGGTCTGGCACATAGTAAGTTCTAATCAATATCTGTGGGACTGAATTGTATCTGAGCCAATAATGCCCCTGAAAAGTGGATTTTCTACCCCTGAACTGCTGCCTCCTTGGTTCAGGGCCCTGATCACTCCTTGCCATTTGGTGCTCTGTCAACACTATGCTCCATCTTGGATCTTAGACTCCATCCCAGATCCTGGTTTGTACCTGTCCAAACCCCCAAATTTTGGGACCCATCTTTAGACTCAGGTGACTGAGTGCTGCTCACTTAATACCACCCCTTGACCTCAGTCAGTATCTATAGAATTGATTAGTACAAGTATTTCCTATGCCCTAGGAAATAGATTTCCTCCACCAGACCTTTGTCCAGACCTCTATTGGTCACCAGATACTAACCACATGGACCATGGTTTTTGGGTTCACTTTACCATCCCATCCATCTGCCTACCTAGACCTGCACTGCACAAAAGAAATCTGATGTGCAAGTCATGGGCATAGTTTTAACTTTTCTAGTAGCCACATTTTTAAAAAGGAAAAAGGAAAAGGTGAAATTCCCTTTAATAATACATTTTATTAACACAATATGTCCAAAACGTATCTTTCCAACATGTAATCATTATTTCTAAAATTATCCAGGAAATATTTTTACATTCTTATATTCATACTAAGACTTCAAACTCTAGTTTGTATTTTATACTCACAGCACATCTCAATTTGGGATAGCACTCATTTTGAGTGCTTAAGGGCTACATGTGACCAGTGGACGCTCTATGGGACATCCTGTGACTGGAAACTGGGCATCAAATTGTTAGCAATAGCTAATGCCTACTGTGTACTTACAACATGACCTGCACTTGGTTCTGAGCCTCTGTGATTTTTCCTGCATTGTCCAATTTACTCTCACAGCAATCCCATAAATTAGGGACTATCACAAATGAGGAACAATCTCAGAAACTAAGCCCAAGGTAACACAAGTGATTCAGTGGCAGAGCAAATGCTAGAATCAGATTGGTGTATCTCCAGGGCCATGTACTAACTTTTCTTCTACTGCCTCCTAACCTGTAGGGCACTTAGTTAACAGAATTTGCTAATCGGGTCAGATGCCACACATTGAAAATACACATAAGGTTTAAAAACGATACAGGTAACATAGTTTGAACGTTTAGATGGGTAAATTCATGTTTTGAAAGTCATCAGAGAGAAGAGCCATACCCTTCCAGAAAACAGCCCATGTGCCATGGTCAAAGAATGGCACTGGTTTGAATAACGACAAGCCCAACAAAGGGTAACATTTATTATGTTCTCAAGCTCTGAAAGCTTCAAAAGGAATTAGTTTAGAAGAAGTTAATTTCCAACAGATTTGACAGACAATTAAAATGAAGCTGGTTTCCTTCTTGGTCCCTTCCTTCAGCAAACTCTGTGAGGCTGGCACACCATGGGGGGGTTTAAGCTGTTTTCTCACATGCTGTTTTCAAAGACTTCTCCATGATGAACATCAGTGGTTTCCTTCTCTTGCCCTTGCTAACTAAGAGGGATGCCGTCCTAGCAACAAGATGGGATCTGCTATAGCCTCAGCCCATGGGGTAAGTGTCATCTCCTAGTCATAGTCTTGGGTGATGAAGCTTTTTTGTGTGTCATTATTTATCCCATGGGAAATATTTACTCTTTAGCCTTCAGGCTTTACATGCAAAATGGAGATCTTTCTGAGTTAAGATTAAGTTCTGTTTCAAGCGACAGAAAATCGAGCAGTGATTTATACAAGTTAGAAGTTGATTTTTCTCCCCCATGAACCTAAGCTGTCCATGATCACTGGAGCTTGGGTTTGTTTCATTTTGTGGCTTCATCATCCTCCCACAATGGGCTTCTGTCTCATGGTCCAAAATAGCTGTTCAGGTCTAGTCATCTCATCATAAGTCAGCCCCCAAGAGAGGAGAAAGGGCAGGTAAGGAGTGCACAGTCCTCTTCTTTTATGAGTCATTTCTGAAAATTGTTTGTGCAGCTTATGCATATTGGCCAGAGCTCAACACAAGGCTATCAAACTTCAAGAGAGGATGAGAGGTGTAATCTTTGCTCTGGGTGTCTGCGGCAGCAATGACAATGTGCCTCTTGGATCTGTGATGGCAGGAAGTGTAATTGTCCAAGGGCCCCAGCTGCTGCACTCTAAAATCCATCATGGCTGTTGTGGTGGGAAAGGAGCTGCAATCACATAGAAGGGCCAGAGACAGACTAACATACAGGGCAGCACATAGGAAAAAGGAATCCCCAGTAGCAATCGGTTTAGAAAGAGAGAAGGCCTGAATTTTGTGAGTTCTTGCAACCCATGGAACTTAGAGTCTGGAGTTTTAAAGGTCAGCATATTTGGTTCTGGGAGAGCTTAAAGGACATTGAAACTACTCTTGGAGGAAAAGTAGAATAAATAGCCCTTGGACATACAGTATGGAGGCAGCGATCTGAAGAGCAGCTGGGGCACACAGTGTAGAGGTTAGTTGCTCATCTCAGAACATGTCCCAGAGAGGCAGCATTCACAGATATACCCCTCTGAGAAAAAAAAAAAAAGAAGTAGCAGGTGCCATTTCCCTTCTCCATCCCTTAGCATAAGCACCGGGCCACTGTGGGAGCAAGCACAGTGCCATCACTTACTACCTAACTTGCTTACACCAAGTCCAGCACCCCTGTGCTCCAGTGCACCCACCCTTCTCAGTCATGCTTGTCTCGGTCCCAGTGTGCCAGGCCCCTTCCCTTAGAAGACCAGCCCAAACCCCTGCCTACACTGTATTTCCCAACCCAGTCTCAGATCCTATGGTGGCAGCAACAGGTCTCATTTCACAAGCAGACCAGAGCACATCTAGTTAAACACATTCAGACCAGTGACCAAACACTGCCCACTACAGACAAAGAGAGCATCTATAGACGACTGGCCAGGACACAAGAGCAGAATGCATACAGCTCCTGTTGGAGACCCTCCCAAAAGCGTCGGGCCCAGGGGAACAGGGGACACTACATTGTAGGATACTGCAGGAACTCTTCTTCATAAAGACATCAGCCTCAAGAACAGGAGATGGAGCTGACTTTCTTAACACAGAGACACAGGCATAGAGACTTAGATGAAATGAGAAGACAGAGGAATTTAGCCCATTGCAAAGAACCATTGCAAGGAACAGGACAAGGCCATGGCCAGAAATGTAAGCAAAACAGATATAAGTAGCATGCCTGATGGAGAATTTATAACAATGATCATAAGGATACTCACTGGATTTCAGAAAAGAGTAGAGGACCTCAGTAAGACCATTAACACAAAGATAAGAAATAAAATAGCAGAGATAAAAGGCTCAATAAGTGAAATGAGAAATGTAGTTGATGGAATGAACAGCAGGTAGAAGAAGCAGAGGAATGAATTAATGAGCTAGAAGACAGAGTAATGAAAAGTAATCAAGCTGAACAAAAGAATGAAAAAATACGTAAAATGAGAAAAGAGCTAGGGAACTCAGTGACTCCATCAAATGTAACAACATTTGTATTATAGGAACCCAGAATGGAAGAGACAGAAAAGGGGACAGAGAATTTATTTGAAGAAATAATAGCTGAAAATTCCCCTAATCTTGGGAAGGAAACAGATATCCAGATCCAGGAGGCACAGAGAATCCCAATAAAATCAACAAAAGCAGATCCACATCAAGACATATGGTAATTAAAATGGCACATAAATATAGAAAAATATTAAAAGCAGCAAGACAAAAGAAGACAGTTATATACAAAGGAAAAACCATAGGCTATTGGGGAATTTTCCAGCAGAAACTTCCCAAGCCAGAAAAGAGTGGCATGATACTTCCGAAGTGCTGAATTCAAAGGAAAAACCTGCAGCCATGATACTCTATCTAGCAAGGCTATAATTCAGAATACAAGGAGAGATAAAGAGTTTCCCAGACAAACAAAAACTAAAGGAGTTCATGACCACTAACCAGGCCTACAAAAAATATTAAAGGGGACTATTCGAGTGGAAAGAAAAATAAAAAATGACAATATCAAGGTAAGAAACACAAAGGCAGTAAAAATGAAAACTTCTTTTAAAAAATCAGCCAAGGAATTCACAAAATAAAATAATGTAAAATATGATACCATATACATAAATGTGGGGAGGGGAGGAGTAAAGAATGGGTTCAAACTTAAATGACCCTCAACTTAATATAGACTGCTATATGCAGAAAAGGTCATATACAAACCTAATGGTAACCATAAATTTAAAAACCACTAATAAATTTGCAAAGAAAAAAGAGGAAGAATTCTAAATATATCATTCAAAAACCCAGCAAATCATGAAAGAGATAAAGACAAGAAAGGATCAGAGAAAATCTTCAGAAATAACCACAACACAGTTAATAAAATGTCAATAAATACATATCTATTATAATTACTTTGAATTAAATGGATTAAACACTCCATACTAAAGACATTGGGTGACAGAGTGAATTAAAAGAAAAAATATTATCTAAAAAAGACTCATTTTAGACCTAAAATCACTTGCAGATTTAAAGTGGGAGGAGGGAGAAACATCTAGCATACAAATGAATGTCAAAAGAAAGCTAGAGTAACAATACTTATATCAATCAAAATAGACTTTAAAACAAAGACTGTAACAAAAGACAAAGTTACTATATAATAATAGAAGGGACAATTCAACAAGAAGATATGACCATTGCAATATTTATTTATTTATTTATTTAAAGATTTTATTTATTTATTTGATAGAGAGAGAGATCACAAGTAGGCAGAGAGGCAGGCAGAGGGAGAGGGGGAAGCAGGCTCCCTGCTGAGCAGAGAGCCCGATGTGGGGCTCAATCCCAGGACCCTGAGATCACGACCTGAGCCGAAGGCAGAGGCTTTAACCCACTGAGCCACCCAGGCGCCCCCATTGCAATATTTATGCACCTAACACGGGAGCACCCAAATACAATACATAAGGAATATAGTACAATACACCCAAATACAAACATAAAGGAACTAATCAATAATAACACAATGATAGTAGGGGACTTCAACACTCCACCTACATCAATGGGCAGATAATCCAAACAGAATATCAACAAGGAAATGATGGCTTTGAATGATACCATGGGCCAGATGGATTTAACAGACATATTCAAAATATTCCATCCTAAAACAGCAGAGTACACATTCTTTTCAAGTGCACATGGAACATTCTTCAGAATAGATCACATTTTAGGCCACAGAGCAAGCCTCAATAAATTACAAAAGATCAAAAATCATACCACACATCTTTTCTAACCACAAGGCTATGAAACTAGAAATCGACCATAAGAAAAAAATCTGGAAAGACCACAAATGCATGGAGGTTAAGTAACATGCTACTAAACAATGAATGGGTCAACCAGAAAATAAAAGAAGAAATTAAAAGCACGTGGGAACAAATGAAAATGAAAACACAATGATTCAAAACCTTCGGGATGAAGCAAAAGTAGTTCTAAGAGGGAAGCGTACAGACTTACCTCAAGAAGCAAGAAAAATCTCAAATAAACAACATGACCTTACACCTAAAGGAGCTAGAAAAACAACAGAAGGAAGGAAATAATAAAGAGTAGAACATGGGGCTCCTGGGTGGCTCAGTTGGTTAGGCAACTGCCTTCGGCTCAGGTCATGATCTTGGAGTCCGGGGATCAAGTCCTGCATTGGGCTCTCTGCTCCGCAGGGAGTCTGCTTCTCCCTCTGACCCTCTCCCCTCTCATGCTTTCTCTCTCACTCTCGCTTTCTCTCAAGTACATAAATAAAATTTTTAAAAAAGAGTAGAACAGAAATAATGATATAGAGCCTGCAAAAGGAAGGAAATAATAGAAAGTAAACCAAAAATAAAGCTTGCAGAAGGAAATAAATAATAAAGAGTAGAACAGAAATAAGTGATATAAAAACAAACCAATAAAAAAATAGAACAGATCAATGAAATCGGGAGCTGTTTCTTTGAAAAAAATCAATAAAATCAATAACCTCTAGTCAGACTTAACAAGAAAAAATAAGAAGGGATCCAAATAAATAAAATTGCAGATGAGAGAGGAGAAATAACCAACATTACAGAAATACAAGCAGCTATAAGAGAATATTATGAAAAACTATCTGCCAACAAATTGGACAATTTAGGAGAAATGGATAAATTCCCAGAAACATATAAACTACCAAAACTGAAACAGGAAGAAATGGAAAACTTGAACAGACTCATTACCAGCAAGGAAATTGAATCACTGATCAAAATATTCCCAACAAAGAAAAGTCCAGGACCAGATGGCTTCACAGGCAAATTCTACCAAACATTTAAACAATAGTAAATACCTATTCTTCTCAAACTATTCCAAAAAGTAGAAGAGGGAAGAAAACTTTCAAATTCCTTCTATGAGGAAAGCATTGCCCTAATGTTAAAACCAGATAAAGACGTTATTAAAAAGAGAGAAAGACAGAAACAGAGAGAGAACTATAGGTCAACATCTCTGATGAACAGAGATGTAAAAATCTTCAACAAAATACTAGCAAACCAAATCCAACAACACATTTAAAAAAAAAATCATTCACCACAATCAAGTGGGATTCATTCCTGGGTTGCCAATGAGGTTCAATATTAACAAATCAGTCAAGTGTGATACATCACATCAATAAGAGATAGGATAAGAACCATATGATCATTTTAATAGACACAGAAAAATCATTTGACAAAGTATGACATTCATTCATGATAAAAATCATCAAAGTAAAGTAGGTTTAGAGACATATCTCAACATCACAAAGGCCATATATGAAAAACCCACAGGTAACATCATCCTTAGTGGGGATGAGAGCCTACAGAATGGGAGAATATATTTGCAAATGATATATCTGATAAAGGGCTATAATCCAAAATATGTAAAGGACTTACACAAATCAACACCCAAAAAAACAAATAATCCAATTTAAAAATGGGCATAAGTAATGAACAGACAATTCTCTAAAGAAATTCAGATGACCAACAGACACATGAAAAGATGCCCAACATCACTGATCATCTGGGAAATGCAAATCAAAACTATAACGAGATAACACTTCACACCTGTCAGAATAGCTAAAATCAAAAACACCAGACACAACAGGTGTTGGCAAGGATGCGGAGAAAGAGGAACCCTCCCACACTGTTGGTGGGAGTGCAAACTGATGGAGCAACTGTGGAAAACAGTATGGAGGTTCCTCAAAAAGTTAAAAACAGACAATCGCATTACTGAATATTTACCCGAAGAATACAAAAACACTAATTCAAAGGGATGCATGCACCCCAATGTTTATAGCAGCAATATCCACAATAGCCAAAACATGGAAAGAGCCCAGATGCCCAGTGATGGTAGAATGGATAAAGAAGTTGCGGTGTATATATGCAATGTGGTATATATATGCAATGGACTATATCGTGCGCCTGGGTGGCTCAGTCGGTTGATCATCTGCCTTCAGTTCAGGCCATGGTCCCAAGGTCCTGGGATAGAGCCCCGCATCGGGCTCTCTGCTCGGCGGGGAGCCTGCTTCCTCCTCTTTCTCTGCCTGCCACTCCTCCTGCTTGTGCTTGCTCTCTCTCTGTCTCTCTCTCTCTCTCTCAAATAAATAAATAAAATCTTAAAAAAATGAAATATTTCCCTTTGCAATGACATGGATGGAGCTAGAAGGTATAATGCTAAATGAATAAGTAAGTCAGAGGAAGGCAAATACCACATGACTTCACTCATCTGTGAAATTTAAGAAATAAAACAAATGAGCAAAGGGGAAAAAAGAAAGAGAGGCAAACCAAGAAACAGACTCTTACCCATAGAGAACAAACTGATGGTGACCAGAGAGGAGGTGGGTGGGTGGGTAGATGAATTAAAGAGGTGATGGGGATTAAGGAGTGCGGTCGTCGTGATGAAGAGAGACTGATTAAAATAAAAACTTTTTTTTTTAAAGATTTTATTTATTTGACAGAGAGAAACACAGCAAGAAAGGGAACACAAGCAGAGGGAATGGTAGCGGGAGAAGCAGGCTTCTTGCCAAGCAGGGAGCCCGATGTGGGGCTCGATCCCAGGACCCTGGGATCATGACCTGAGCCGAAGGCAGACGCTTAACAACTGAGCCACCCAGGCGCCCCTAAAATAAAAACTTTTAAAAGACTGACATTTGTTATGGAATAATTAAAGACATGTCTCACACCCAATAATTTTTTTTGTAGGTTGCAATTTTCACTTAAGTCCCTAATGTTGCACTGATTTTCCAAAACGATTAATAAAGTAACACAAATGTGTTAAGAAATCAGCTTTTGAGAGTGGACAGGAGGGCTTAGAAACTCAGATAAGGGCTGACTGCCTATTCTGGACAAAGCTAATGAATGCTGAGTCAGAGGCATAACAAAATGCTCCTAACCGATTCTTTTCCCTATCTCGTCAAATGCAAACATTCCACTATCTATTTTATTTTTATGTCATTCTTCTGTCTGCTTTATAATTCTTGCTAATATGAAATCTACCAATAAATACTCTATTTAAAGAATAATTCTTCTGTTTCCCCCTTATGACACACAGAGCTTGTAAAACTGGGAATACCGGGGTAAGGAAGTTTTCCTAATACAGCCCATACTATGCAGTTCACAAGATCGGCCAGAAGGTGGCAGTAGCGACCAATGAGAAAATCCGGACCCTGGGCCTCTATCAGCTTCTCATTGTCCTTTGGATGCTTCCTGGATCTAATCTGATGCTTATGAAAGCGATTTCCTTCTTACAAAACACCAGGCCCAAAAGAAACTAACCTCATCCTGCAGATAAAGAATGTTTGTGCCTTACGAGTTGTCAAACTCTCTCAGCTACAGCCAGACCTTCGATAAATATTTTCCCAGCAGCAGAAGGCCGCTGTGCATTTTAGGAAGCAGAAAGGGACAGAGGCTGCACTGAAGCCCCAGGCCCTCTGGGTGGTGGGAAGGTGCGTGACGAGGAGGACCCAACCAAGCAGCCAGACCCATTCCGGCTCCGTGCAGGCTGAGCCGGCTGCAGGGATTCTGCGGGAAGTAAGAAGTTGAACGACTATTCTGTTGAGGCTGGGGTGCCATTCCCAAGTTCTGAGTCACTCCCACGGAGGGCTTTCCCACCAGCAACACCCAGGTGTCTTTCTTATACAAACACAGGTCTGCTAGTTCTCCTGAGAGGAGTTTAACTGAAATGGCGTGATGGTTCCCTTGGAAGGGGCAGACCGTGGTGTGCCTGCTCACCCAACCTCCGGTTCTGGAGGTCTTGGGAAGCCTTAGGGCTTGAGACCTGACCCCCAAGGGCAAACAGGTGCCATTCAAAGTTCTTAAGCAGGGCAGGAGGGTGGCTCACTGAATTTGGAAGCAGCAAAGAGAGGAAGCCAGGAAGCAACCAGAAAATGGGTTTTGTGTCCCTGAATCTCAACACCCAGCCATTTTTATTGCAATCCTGATAACACGTTTTGAAGAATGTTGAGGAAGACGTCTGGCAATGAGGTTGTTGTCTCCTATCTCTACTGGATCCTTGGAAGCCAAGCGGTGCCCGTTTCCGTATGATCCTCTGGGAGACAAACGATGGCCGAAGAGCTCATGGGCCGTGGCATCAGAAGGAGCCAGCTTCCAGATTTGGAACGGCAAAGCAAGCTCTCCAACTTGTTTCCTCATACGTTAGACAAGGATAATAATCCTGCCGGATTGTTACGAGGATGAAATGAGGGCCTATGTGGAAATCCTTAAGACAGTGCTTGATCTATATTAGTAAGTTCTTGATACACACTAGTTATCATGGACAGAGACTTGGCCTGGGGAATGGTCATGGACTAGAGCTACCAGCAGACGCTAGCAAGCTCTGAGGTTCATCATATCCAACAATCCATAAAGGTCCTTGAACACACACACTCGTGCACATGCACGCGCACGCGCACACACACCCCAGGTCTGCCTAGAGTCACTGCTTTCTTCAGCCACGAGGTCCTGGAGCTTTTCCTTCCTCCACCTGCGTGAAAATCCTTCCAGAAAGCCCACCCTGCGGCTCAGCGCCCACCCCCAGGGCTTACCTGAGCAGGCCCCTGCTTTCCCTGCAGCCAGAGAAAAGTCACCCGCTGATTTTGATAAGAATAATGGAAATGTTTGCTGCTGTGTCATGAGAAGCCTTGACACGGCGCCAATGCTCGGGCACATAGCCGAACTCCGGGGAAGGGACGGTGTCCCACTGAGCTTAGAAAGAAGGTGGCAACTCACAGGAGTCACGCAAGGAAAAGCTGCTGCGACAAATAGTGATTTCACACCTGTTAACCCCTGAGAGTGAGCTTACGGTAGCCCCAGGACCTTTTGCAAGTGAGCTGGCTGTGCCCCTTCCCAGAGTGGGAGGCCCTGGCCCTGCTGTCCCCTTGCACCTGAACTGTTCACCAGAGTGGCCTTGGTGCCCAGCAATCTATTGCAGCTGGTTATATTCCGGGGCGGGAAGCAGATGGGTCAGCCTTCCAAGTAGAAGCTTCCAAAGTTCTAAAAGGGCTTCTTCCTGGAGGAGGGGGGTTAGTCCCCAGGCCCCACTCTTCTGATGCAACTTGATTGGCTAACAAAGCCCGTTCAGCCCCTGCTTCTGGCCAACCTTGCTCCACACATTGGATCCACACATTGGATGCCAAACAGTTGGGTTGGTTTTAGAATGTGTTTTCTCATGAAAATAAGGAAACTCGCGGCGATGCGTTTACAGGACTCCCTAAAACCAGTTGAACCCTCTCTAGGCCTCAGGCAGAGACCAGGGAGCCAGGGAAAGTACGCGATCTAGGGGGGACTGGACTAAGGTCAAAGTCAAGGTGCATTAGGGTGGAAAGCCAGGAATGCAGGGCGGCCGGCCAACGATGCCCTGAAGCCCAGGAGATGACGAAGGATTTCAGAAGCCGCCTTAGGAGTTTGGACTTTATTTTGAAGGCAATGGGGCACCATCCAAAGGTTTTAAACAGGGAGCCACCTAGTCAGAAGAGCTGAAACCCCTCCCCCCTCCTACCTTCCCCTACCCGCAGGATATTGGGACCGTGGGAGCAAACTCTGGCCCCAGATCGAGAGCCACAGAGGTTCCAGGACCACAGGTTGGAAAGCATATGTGGAAGGAACAAGCCGAACCCCCAGCGTGGTGGACAGGCAGGGGGAGCACTGAGGAGCTTGGCTTCAGTGTTGGGGGACACAGAGAGGGAGAAGGATTGTTCCTTCAAAAGGCCAACAGGGCACCAAGTCCCGGCTCCGGGGGCCGGTGTTGGGGGTGAGTGCTACGTTTCCTGCAGGCAGACGTAACCCAGGGGAGGTCTGCATTCTGCTTTCTTGGAAACACAATTTGCTCCAAGCCTAGAAACTGCCGTCAGCCCAGACATGACTGCGGAGGCAGAGTCAGTACGGAAAGAATGGCGCAAAACGGAAAGACCGGACCTACTTTCTGTGAAGCATGTGTTATCTGGAAGTGTGACAAGAACCAAAGTCCAGTGCCCTTGAAACCAGAGTATATCGATTCCTTTTTATGCCCAGATAGGAGCTGCAGGAAACCCGAGGCTTGTGGGAAGTAATTTAAGGTTAAAATATTTTATGATAGAATAGTGTTTTCCTAAAAGCAAGATAATATAAATAAATACACCTGCAGCACCAATGATAAGGTTAAATTTTTCGATTTAAATGTACCAATAAATAAATTCATGGGGCACCACCAAGGGAGCTCAAGGGCACACATACCCCTAATTACATATAGTGAGTCAGAGCAGGAGCAAAAAAAGCAAGCTTTTCGAACTGAAATGTTTTTAAACAATCCGCAACAACTTTTATACAACCCAAACTGCTAACTTTGTATTCTTCAAATTGCACAGTTTGTATAATGAAAGCATTTTCATGATGCTTTCGTCTTCATTCATTATGATGATTTTTTTTTTTTTTTGCTTTAGAAAAATGCCAGGATTAACAAAAACCTGACTAAAAATATGTCTAGAAACACAGCCCCACGGTGTTGGAACGTCCCCCTTCCAAAAGCAAAGAGCTTCTTAGCTAAACAGCGAAAATATTGGCAGGTTTCCATGAGATTTCGAAAATAGTTTAATGGCAAGATGGCTCACATATTTTTCCATGAATATATTCGAAACAGATTGATGAGTATTACAATATAAACCATAAATACTACCGTATACCACAGAATCTGAAACTCCGTTGGCATCACATACACTCAGTGAAGCATCAGCAGAGGAAAGACACTCATATCTAACTCTACTTGTCCCAAGGCTTTCTTAGGACTTCGAGTTTTTATTTTTATTTTTTATTTTACTTATTTATTTTTTAAGATTTTATTTATTTGACAGAGAGAAACACAGTGAGAGAAGGAACACAAGCAGAGGGAATCGTAGCGGGAGAAGCAGGCTTCCCGCCGAGCAGGGAGCCCGATGCGGAGCTCGATCCCAGGACCCCGGGATCATGACCTGAGCCGAAGGCAGATGCTTAACGACTGAGTCACCCAGGCGCCCCAGGACTTAGAGTTTTTAAAGAAATTTTTAAAAGTCCTTCTAGAGCTCTTTGGACATAGAATTTTAAAAATCTTGTATCACTATGCTCCATGCACAAAAAGGGAACTGTAAGCTAAATAGATTGGTTTAAGTTATGCCTGAAACTTTTTCCACAGACAGAATCTACCTCTTTGGAATCACTCTTTGATGCAGGAGGACCTTGAAAATCCCTATTTTCCCACCCACGGTTGTCCTATGAACCATCTAGAGCTTCCCAGAGAGTTCTGGGTAAGGCTGTATTTCTTCTAAAAGTGCTCCACGATTGTCGGGGATTTTCCGCTAAGCCTTTGACACCTGCTGTCTGAATTTTGATGCTCAGACTCTGGCAAAGAGAACTGGCCACACGTTGCCTGGCCAACAGAGGGCATTAGGTGTGGGGCTTTCAGACGGCCGGTGCATGAAAAGTGCTCATCTTAGAATCAACGAAATGGGGTGTCTCTGCCCCCCTGCAATTCATGTGTGAAATCTAATCCCCAAGGGGATGGCATTAGGAGGTGGGCCTTTGGGAAGTGACTAGCTCTTGAGGGTGGAGCCCTCCTGAATGAGGTTAGTGCCCTTATAACAGGGACCCCAAAGAGCTCCCTGACCCCTCCCATCAGATGAGGATTCATCGAGGAGATAACTGGCTCGGCCTGGTCAGGAAGTGGGCTCTCGCCAGACATCGAATGTGTCGGTGTTTGATCCCTTGGTCGTGGGCTTCTGAACTGTGAGAAATAAGTGTCTGTTGTTTATAAGCCACTAGCATTTTTTCTGGAAGCCCTAACTGACTAAGACATACTCAAACTTAACATGTACTTTTGCTGTCTCCCATCTCGGCTTCCCCCCACCCAGATACGGTGCGCGCGCGCGTGTGTGTGTGTGTGTGTGTGTGTGTGTGTGTGTGAAGATAACTTTTAGGGAAGGAGGAAAATCTGACATCCATAATAAAAAGCAGAAAAATCCACAGCTGAAAAAAATATGGCAGGTCCCAGATTTGGCCCTACTGTGGCAGTGGGCTTTCCAGAATGCCTCTAGCTTGTCCACACTGAGAATGAGCCATGCAGGGAGCTAGGCAGTGTGTGGTAGGAACAGCATAGACTTGGAGTCAGGCACAGCTGGGCTGGGATGCCGGTTTTCTCATTTAACCCGGCCAGTGATGCCCATGGCATGGGACCTCTCTAAGCTCTGGGGTGCTCTTCTGCAAAGAGGACAATAATAGTATATGTCTCACAGGGCTGTCATAAAGGAGTAAATAGAGTAACCTATATAAATGCCAAGTATATTTTGGTCCCCCTCATATATCCTTCCCCTTAATATACACACCCAGGTATCACCCCAAAAGCTCAAAATAAATGAGAACCACCATTTAAAATAAAAAAAAGTTGAAATATATTTTTGTCTATATTTCAACTGAAAAATACAGTGGAGATAACTTCTCTTGAAACTCATATTTGTTCCCCACCACATGAAAAGAACAGCGAAATATTGGGGGATATTTTATTTATATTTATTTATTTATTTAGCATTCAACTACAAATGGTGATCTTTTGAGCAATATCTGTTGGCATGACCCAAGTCTGTAGAGACCCAAGTTCTGTCTGTCCTTTGGCGTTCATGGATGGAGTCAAAGAGACTCTTCTCGGGCACCGGCAAGTCCAGTCAAGTGCATATGGTTGATGATAACACAGCCCGATCCCAAGGCTAGCGTGCACAGAATGCTTTCTGGCCCCTCCCTTTCCTTAGGCTTACCAACTGCTACACATTCTCCTGGCTGCACCCAGTCCAAAGCCCCAGCACAAGGCATGCAAATGCAAACCTCTTCCTTCCAGGAAACCCAGCAAACCTTCTTCCCTGGGGTTGGTTCCTGTAAAAGGTAGGGCTCAACTGCAAATGGGCAGGGAACCCCAAACATAATCCCAAACCCGGCAGCAGTTTTTATTTTATGGCTTTGGGAGATGATTAATCACTTTGCCTTGGTTTCCCATCTGTATAATGAAAATAATAGTCTTACCTCTTCTACAGATATGTTCTGATAACTGAGAATTTGGGAAACATGACTCTTTTGTGTCTCCCCATGGGGGTGGAACATAGAGGGAATGCTAACTACCACTAGGACATACTTGTGAATAAACTTCCAGCCTGACCATTTAGTAAATTGTATTTCTGAAAGACTAGTTTCTACTGCTAGTCAAGGTCATGATACAAATAGTGGATAATCCTCTCTTTCACTCTCCCTTTTACCTCTTTTTCATCTCTCCAACCTCTTTCCTCCCTGCTTTTGGGAACAACACCCCTTTCCATTGGGCAACTACACTTTCTCCACCTCTATACCGCATCCCAACCCATCCCACTGCTATTTGGGGTTCCAAGCAAAGACCCAGCACTCAGGCCTGGTTAGTTAGAAGACCCCATCTGCCTTAGCCTGGATTTTCCCAAAAGCAGAGCATTACATGCAATTACATGCAAAGAGGGTCCAGGGAGCAGGAATGAGGGAAGGAGGAAATGTCAGTACAAGGATGTATTATCAAGTTATCCCCAAAGATGGAAGCATGGAAAAAGATCTTGCTAGGGCTTTTGGAGCAACCTCTGCAGCACATCTCAGGATCATCTACCTGAGGGATGAGAGACGAGAGCATTGTCTCTCTGCCATCCAACAACATTGGCCTCTATTTCCAGGTTGAGCCTAGGTGAGTGTTGGGGGAGGTCCAGCAGATGTCCCTCACCAGTGTTTAGAACTGTGATGGGAAGCTAGAGGCATCCAAAGTTGAGATGAGGCACACATGCCACCCAAAGAATCCTGACTGTTGGAGTATAGATTTAGCACCAAGGAGCCCTGCAGAGTAAGGAAAATCACAAGAGGGAGGGCTCACCCTCCATTGGAAAGGACCATTTTGCAATTGACAGCAACTAAGAAGCCCCTCTTCACCTTGCACTTGGAGGCTAAGAGTTTAAATCTCTGATGATTATGATAAATTTTCTACATACATATTTAGACAGTCAGGAAACCTGAAACAAAATCTTTTAGTAGATACCTTTCTCTATATCATACAAAAATGCATGAGTTATTTCCTACTGTCTCTTTACCAGCCAACTTTGACAATTTGTATTAAGTGTGATCAATAGAATACAACCTCAGTGAGATGATTTATTAAAGAAGTGTGCCAGTGTCAAATAAATTTGACAAATACTGTATATACATTTCCTTGATTCTAACACTCACTTTGACCAACTTTTCCATATTTCTAAACTCAGAATTCACTTCATAATTAACGTATAGTGTTTCCCTACATCCTCTTATGGGTTGAATTCCATTTAGTGAAATTCATATGTTGAAGCCCTAACTCCTAGTACATCAGGATGTGGCTCGGTTTGGAGACAAGACCTTTGCAGAGCTGATTAAGTTAAAAGGAGGCTGTTTCTGTGGGCCCTAATACCTTCCACTTTGTGTCTTTGTAAGAATAAGACATTTGGACCCACAAAGAAATGTGTTGGCATGTTGGAAGACCACACAAACACACAGGAAGAAAGCATCATCTTCAAGCCAAGGACAGAGGTCTCAGTAAGAACCAATCTCATTTTTTTTTAAGATTTTATTTACTTATTTGACACAGAAAGAGATCACAAGTAGGCAGAGAGGCAGGCAGAGAGAGAGGGGGAAGCAGGCTCCCGCTGAGCAGAAAGCCTGATGGAGGGCTCCATCCCAGGACCCTGAGACCATGACCTGAGCTGAAGGCAGAGGCTTTTATCCACTGAGCCACCCAGGAACCCCAAGAATGAACCTCATTGACACCTGGATCTTAGACTCTTTAGCCTCCAGAACTGTCAAAAAATAAACTTTGGTTGTTTAACTCACCCAGACTATAGAACATTGCTATAGAAGGCCAGCAGGCCAAGACACTTTCTATAAAGCTGTTATTAACCCGATGACACTTTTTAAATTATAACAGTTCCGAATCCAGGAAACATGATATATCTTGAGATTCACAATGTACATGAATGTATTAAATTCTCTGAGAAAGTGCGCAACTTTTTTTTTATTAACATATGATGTATTATTTGCTTCAGGGGTACAGGTCTGTGAATCATCAGTCTTGCACAATCAGCACTCACTGTTGCATGTACCCTCCCCAGTGTCCGTAACTCAGCCTCACCCTCTCTCTCACTATGCCAGCAACCCCCAGTCTGCATCCTGAGATCAAGAGTCTCCCATGGTTTGTCTCCCTCCCTGGTCCCATCTTGTTTCACTTTTCCCTCCCTGCCCCCCACGACCCCCTGCCCTGCCTCTCAAATTCCTCATATCAGAGAGATCATATGATAATTGTCTTTCTCTGATTGACTTATTTCGCTTAGCATAATACTCTCTAGTTTCATCATTGTTGCAAATGGCAAGATTTCAGGTTTTTTGATGGCTGCGTGGTATTCCAGTGTGTGTGTGTGTGTGTGTGTGTGTATGTGTGTGTGTGTGTGTGTGTGTGTGTGTGTGTGTACCACTTCTTCTTTATCCAGTCATCTGTTAATGGACATCTAGGTTCTTTCCATAGTTTAGCTATTGTGGACATTACTGCTATAAACATTTGGGTAGTGTACAACTTCTTTAAGGCTAACTCTTGTCCCCTGTCCTTAATCACTAGGATCTGGGTACCACAGCAAGGAAGCCACTCTAAAAGCATCAAGCAAATTTCCCTCAAATACATGTGAAGCAATGGATCCAAAGAAGAAAACTGGGAATGCCATTTCTTGGAGGAGGAAAGCTCATTCACACATGAGTAACCTGATACCTTCAACAAGGACCTCTATAAATGGATGGTCAAGAATAACGAAAACCACTCTGCGACAATTACACCTATATTATCAGGCACATGTCACTTTATGGACTATTCATAGTCCCTCTTCCTTGCATATTTCCCACATGCACAAATTCCAGTTACCCCATAGTAACCAAACTTAACTAACACTAGTCCCCCAAAAGCACGGTTCTAATTTCAGTGACCACAGTATATGAACTGTGAGCAATTGTGTCACATACAAACTGCTGCTTGCACTTTAGTCTGCAGATCCCTACGTAAACTACAGACACATGTCCTGATCGGGGAACCACCACGTCACTCCTCTTCAAAGCCGGTCAGCAACTGTCACCATGCATCTGCCATCAGTTCGTGCACTGACAGCAAAGTGTATGGTTGTGTGACCTCCTTATCTCCCCAGGGTCAACCCACATGACACTTTACAGAAATGGAGACTCCTTAAAGAGAATTAGCCAACAAAGTCAAAAGCGTAGGAAAGAAACAAAAAGTGGTGGTGTGGGAAGTAAAAGTTTAACCCGACATAAGCAGAGTTATAGAGGAAACACCAAAAGGGTGTTGAGTGGGAAGGATGGTGCTGTTGTGGCTTGAGAGATTCTAGATACGCGGCCAACAAACCTGTTGAAATAAACAAGGAAAATGGTGATGGGGGGGAAAAATGAATAGGCTGGCAAAAAAAAAAAAAAGTCATCTTAAGGGAATTCTTGGGGATATTTCATGGCATTTGAGGTAAAAGACAGAATGTTTGAAGCTGAGCCAAATTCCGAAAGGAATATAATTCAGCAAGGCATATAAAAGATGCTTGGTCCAACCTTGACAAAATGATGAGACGGAAAAACTCACCGCAAAAAAAAGAAGAGAGAGTACCGATGGCGAGAGACCTAGTCAATGCGGACATTAGTAATATGTCGGAAATAGAGTTCAAAATGACAGTTATCAAGATGCTAGCACGGCTCGAAAAAAGCATAGAATATATTAGAGAATCTCTTTCGGGAGAAATGAAAGCCCTTTCTGGAGAAATAAAAGAAATAAAATCTAACCAAGTTGAAGTTAAAAAAGCTATTAACGAGGTACAATTAAAAATAGAGGCTCTCGCTGCTAGAATAAATGAGACTCAAGAAAGAATCAGCGATATAGAAGACCAAATGACGGAGAGTAAAGAAGCCGAGAAAAAGAGAGACAAACAACTACTGGACTACCAGAGGAGGATTCAAGAGATAAGTGATACCATAAAATGCAACAATATTAGAATGATTGGGATCCCAGAAGAAGAAGAAAGAGAGACAGGGGCAGAAGGTATATTGGAGAAAATTATTGTAGAGAATTTCCCTAATCTGGCAAAGGGAACAAGCATCAAAATCCAGGAGGCGCAGAGAACCCCCCCTCAAAATCAATAAAAATAGGTCTGCACCCCAGCATCTAATAGTAAAACTTACAAGCCTCAGTGACAAAGAGAAAATCCTGAAAGCAGCTCGGGACAAGAAATCTGTAACTTACAAAGGCAAAAATATTAGATTAACAGCAGATCTATCCACAGAGACCTGGCAGGCCAGAAAGGACTGGCATGATATATTCAGAGCACTGAATGAGAAAAATATGCAGCCAAGAATACTATATCCAGCTAGGCTGTCACTGAAAATAGAGGGAGAGATAAAAAGTTTCCAGGACAAACAAAAACTGAAAGAATTTGCAAACACCAAACCAGCCCTACAGGAAATATTGAAAGGAGTCCTCTAAGCAAAGAGAGAGCCTAACAGACCAGGAAGGAACAGAGACAAT
>CM053608.1:109274286-109286143 GCA_028646535.1 Procyon lotor
TGAGATTGTTTCACACAGTTTCAGCTTGCTTGGTCATTCCTACAGTCCCACACTACTGGGCAAAGCAAAGACTACACATAAAACTCTGATGTTAAGAAAAAAATTCATGTGACCTTCTCTTCATCATTTGACAAACATTATTGAACCTACCATAATGGAGGCGTGTAAGGGACCCAAATATCAAGGTGACACAAAGCCTCCTCTTACATAGCTTGTAGATGAGTAAGAGGGGTGGCAAGAATATGATGATAATAGTTAATGTTAACATGCGTTGACTGCTCTCTGCATGCTGGGCACTGCACTAAGTCCCTTTCTTATCGTGCCTCCTACTAATCTCAGCAGTGGCAGAACTTTGCAAGGACCTAGGATGAGCTCTGACGGCTCAAAGGAGAAGGAGAAGCAGTCAGGCTTTCAGGGACAATGAAGATGTCACCCTTTTAAGCTCAGTGTTTGCACACGTTCATGTGTCAAGATAGGCATGGCCAGTAGCACAGCACTCATATTTCCTTTCCAGACTTACAGGCCCCCAAGGTATGGCCCCAGGAGGATGGGAGGCACTCGTTGGATGGGCACTCGCCACAGCAATCCCCATCAGGACGAGGAGGAAAGATGGTGACCCCTGCGTTTTCATCATCACACCAGGTACAAGAGTTCAGGGAGTTTTCTAAGGTGAACTTTAGGCAGGTGTAATTTAACTTGTGTCTTTCCCTGTTTATCTAATTTCATGAGGGCACATTCAGGGAGTGAATTGTTGCATAAGGAGATATGTCTACCATACTTTCTAATCTGTTCATTAGGCCTTAGGAACCTCCTTGAGCATAGAAACTATCATTGGGTCATCTCAACTTCCTTTGTATTCCAAAAATCATCAGTGCTAGGGCTCCTGGGTGGCTCAATCAGTTAAATGTCTGACTCCTGATTTCGGTTCATGTCATGATCTCAAGGTCATGAAATCAAGCCCCATGTCAGGTTCCATACTCAGCAAGGAGTCTGCTTGAGATTCTCCCTGCCTTTTCCTCTGCCACTTCCCCCATTCGAGCTCTCTCTAAATAAATAAATAAAATCTTAGAAGAAGAAAATCATCAGTGCTACTATGATGTGTCCTTGTTAGATCACTTGCCTCCCAGCACTCCCTCCAGACTGTGCTATTTAGTGTCCTCTCCATCTATACTACTAGGTGGTTTTTGTTTCGTTGTAGGCAAAAAGATTTTCTAGATATGTACATATTTGTACACTTGTATAGGTATATCTATGCATATGGATATGGCACTCATATTCTCAGGCGGCCATAACAAACACCACAGACCGAGTGGCCTGAAAACAGACACTGATCTCCTTATAGTTCTGGGGGCTGGGAGTCCAAGATCAAGGTTTGGGCAGGGTTGGTGTCTTCTGAGGCCTCTCTCCTTGGTTTGCAGATTCTGCCTTCTTCCTGTGTCTTCATGCAGTCTTCCCTCTAGACAGTGTGCTCCTGGTGTCTTTTTGTGCATCCCAAGTTTCCTTTCTCATAAGGACATAAGTAATCTAGATTGGGGCCCACTCTGACAGCTTCCCATTAATTTAAGTATGTTTTTTGGACCCCAACTCTAAATACAGTCACATTCTGAGGCTGTAGGGGTTAGGAGTCCAACAGATGAATTTGATAGGGGACACAATTCAGCTCATAACAGATTAGACAGTTGGATGGATGGATGGATAGATAGATGGATAGATGGATAGATAGATGGATGGATAGATATCCAACAAATGAAATCTGTAGCTTAGCACACAGATCTATGTTCCATAAATGAAAATGTCAAAATGGATTTCAGAGATCTAAATTTTGTAACTAATCATGATCCCTCAAGGGTCTTATTTCCTCTTACAATTGTCATCTTCACCTCTAAGCTGATGTCCCATGTATGTGCATCTTAAATCTAAATCCCTCTGTTGAAGGTCTGACCCCCATTTGCCATGACAGACTGGATGTTTCCTCCCAGGCATTCTGCAGGCACTTCCAACTCTGTGTGTCCAAAACAAAACTCAACCCCATCGGCACAAAATCTCTTCTTCCCCATGACTTTCCTCCTTCCCCAAGGTCCTGCCACCTTCTAGACCTCATCGTTCTAACTCCAGAGGGTCCATCTCTGTCTCCTTCCTATTCCTTGACTCCTGATCCAATCAGTGGCTGTGCGCTGACCTCTGAAGTGTCCTTCCCCTCCAGCTAATCTGCTGCATTCCTGCTGTCCCCCCACCCACAGTACAAGCCTATTTCCCTTTGAGGGTGGAATTCCAACAGCCCCCCGGGCACCTCCCACACCCGGGCTCCTCCTGCTCTAGTCCAGTCTGCACAGGGCACTCCCTGGCGCACGAAGCTTCAATTGCTCTTCACTATCCATTAAATGCAAAGCTCTCATCCTGCCATTCAGAGTCCTCTACAGTCGGACAACTCTACTCTCCACATAGCCAAACGGTCATTCTGACAAAGCACTGCCTTAGAACATCCTGCCCAGGTTGCTTCATTCATAACAAGTACCAGAAGTTACCAGCCCGGCAAGGATTGTGCCATATTTCTTGCTCTATATTTGCTTTCCTGTCTTTCTTTTCTTCCTCCCTTTCCCTTCCCAACATATACACACAAACACACGTGTCACATGCACATCCAAAACAATTACCTCTTTAAATACAGAAAGACCCTTATCTGAAATAATCATCAAAAATCAAGGATAATGCACATATTGTACTGGGAGCACAGGAAAAAAAAAAAAGAAGAAGAAGAAGAAGCTTAAGGAAAATACGGAAATCCCAAGGTTGAACCAATAACCATCCTGACCTCTTACAGTCTACACTAACAGAGGCGCTCATAACAAATTCTGGCTCAGAGGGATGCATCAGGGCCAGCAAGAGACTGTCATGAGGCTACCCAAAGGTAAGGAGGATTCCTCTTCAGATTCTTAAGACACAGAAGTGTATATGCGGGGGTAGAGCTCAGTGGTCGAGCGTTTGACTGCAGAAGTGTATATACTTTAAATGTATGAATATTCTCTTTCCTTGACACGAAGGAATTCAATTGAAAAAAAACTGTACATGTAGACAGCAATTAGAGGAAAGAAAAAAGGAAGGGCGTATGGCCCATTTCCTCCCTCAGTTAGAAAGAAAAAAATTAAATAGAACACTGAGAAGATGGGGTCATTACCAGATGCTGAATGTGTGTATTGGCTGGTAAGCTTTTTGGCACGCAGCACAGCTTGGAGCTTTGCTGACCACGGAAATGTGTACAGTCTCCTTGTAGCAGCGCCTCTTGTGTGAACACCACAGAAGGCATAGTGGTGAGCATGCATGTGAGTGTATGTCTCAGTAGAACCCAACAGAGCGGCTTTAAGGAGAAGCCATTTCCATTCCCTCCAGAGCTGCCCATGGCAAATCTAATTAGTTGGGAGAGTGAAAGAGAAAGAAGCAGACCCATCATCACTCTTCCCTCTGCTCCTAAATACGGGAGACTTTGAACACCATGATACAATATTTCCTAACTGTCATGCAGTCGACACAGACCTGTGACCCCGTGGGGACTCTCAGAGAAGCCCATGACTTCACCCACACCCCATAGAGAAGTTCACCCTTTACAACCCATGCCTCGAGCCCCACCCATTCTATTTCTGCATACACACACATCTAGCTTTCTTCCCTCCTCTCTTCACCATGGTTATGGGAGCCTCCACCCTCAACTTCCCTAAATTGAAAGTTGGCAAAGAACCCGAGGAAATGGATGTCCTCCTAACGAGCCGGAGGGATAATAGTGTTCTAACAGAATTCCTGGAAATTACAGAATATACTCTTTAAACACAGCTACCAGTTAACAAGCCCTAGAAATGTCTTAGGACTCCCATTGAAGTTTTCTCTTCAATGGGGACAGAGCATCAGGTCAGTGTCTTGGTCTTGTTTGGGAACAAAATTTCCTAAGAGACCACTTGCTACACTATATTGAGAATGCTTGAGGAGCTGAACCAGGATCCCTGGGGGGAAAAATGCTAGCAAGAATTTGTGACATGTGCATTGGGTGTGGAAAGGGGAGGGGCATGTGTTTGCCATCCTGAATGGGGCACATCTCGGGCATTGTTTTACTCCATGTGCACAGTTTCCTGCACAATTAATGTCAGTCTCATTGCATAAACAAGGCATCTGGGTGACTTGCACTCAGAAAGGAGGATGCCTTGTTTTGGGGAGGCGTGGATTCCTCTAATTTCTAATGAATGGCTTTGACCCTGAGATTCCCCATTGGCCCTGCTGGAACTTTCTTAGATCTGCACCACAGGTGATTTCCTTCCTTCTGCCTTCTGGGGTTGCACGTGCATCTCAATTACCCTTGCAGGTAATTGGTGCCCTTTGGGAACTCCCTTCGCTCCCTTTCCCTCCTAGGTGATAACTATAGTCAAGTCCAGCCTAACCTGTGGGGAATATGCTGGGCGTGATAAGGAAACAAAGAAATTACACACCAAAGTTGCCATAAGAATTAGCCATATTTGGCTCAGTGGGTTAAAGCCTCTGCCTTCGGCTCAGGTCATGGTCTCAGAGTCCTGGGATCGAGCCCCGCATCATCAGGCTCTCTGCTCGGCAGGGAGCCTACACCTCCCCCCCGCCCCCGCCTGCATCTCTGCCTGCTGGTGATCTCTCTCTCTCTCTCTCTGTCAAGCAAATAAATAAAATCTTAAAAAAAAAAAAAAAAAGAATTAGCCATATTCACTGGCAAGAGCTAGGGGGCTCGATCAGAGGGATCGGAGTATAAGACTCAACAAAGCAGGATTCATTGACTCCAAAGCAATTTCTCCAGAGTCAGGATTTAACATCTTAGCAAGCACCCCAGGGGATGGACAAATTTTCTGTTGCAGAAACTGATAGGCAATGCTGGGTGGAGTAGAAATACCCAAGCTGCCTTGACAGGTGGCCAAGGGAGGGATGAAGAAGCAATGGGCATATTGGAATGGGTATGTTAGGTGGGGCAAAAGACCCACCAGAAGATGATGCCCTACAGAAAGCACAGACAACACACCTTCCATCAAGGCCATTGGAGGGGCGCCTGGGTGGCTCAGTGGGTTAAAGCCTCTGCCTTCAGCTCAGGTCATGATCTCAGAGTCCTGGGATCGAGCCCCACATCGGGCTCTCCGCTCAGCAGGGAGCTTCCCCCTACTTGTGATCTGTCTCTCTCTGTCAAATAAATAAATAAATTAAAAAAAAAAAAAAGCCATTGGAGCTGTGCTGGTGAGGGGCACCAGCATCACCAAGATGCCCAGTGGTGGCTCTGCTCTGCAGGCCAGGGCTGACCACAGGAGGGGTGGATGCAGAACTGGGTTTATGAAGACCCATGGTGAGAAGGAGGGAGGGCCTGGCCGCACTAGCAACCAGGAGTCCGTGATTAACCACCAGAAGCCATGGGGCCACAGCCTCCCCACTGACTGGTAAGGTCAGAGAGGCAGTCAAAGAGGCATGCCTGTCAGGGAGTTGGTTTGCACAATGTGGTGTCCCAAGGGCAAAATAAACAGGTGACCAAGAAGGGTGCTGCTTAATATCTACCACAAAGGTACGAATCAGTGGGGCGGGGAGGGCTGTGGGGCTGCCTCATTATTCAGCTTCTAGATCTGAGCCAACTTTCAGATTTGGAATTCATTCACCAAAGAGGCAGAACCCTGCAATGCCATGGCAAGCTGTACTGTGAAGACAGTTCCATTCGTTTCCTGGGGCTACCGTAACAAAGGTTGATGAGTAGGTGGCTTACATCAACAGAAATTTAGTCTCTCGTAGTCCTGGAATCCAGAAGTCTGAAATCAAGGTGTTGGCAGGGCCACGCTCCCTCCAAAACCTGGAGGGCAATCCTTCTTTGCCTCCTCCTCGTGTCTGGTGGTTGTTGCAATCTCTGGTGTTTCTTGGCTTGTAGATGCGTCACTCCAATGCTGACTTTATATGGCTGTCTTCTCCCCGTGTCTTCATATTGCCTTTCTTCTGTGTCTGTCTCTGGGTTCAAATTTCCCCATTTTTTAAAGACTTCAGTCACGTTGGATTAAGGTCCACCCTAATGAACTAAACTCATCTTAATGTGGATAAATCTGCCAAGATCCTATTTTTAAGCAAGCCCACATTCACCGGTAATGGGGAATAGGACTTCAACATATGTTCTTTTGGGGGAACACAATTAATCTTGTGACAATAGTCCTCCCCCAAAGGTCATGTATGGGTGACGAAACCATTCAAGGACTATTGGACATAGGGTCTGAGTAGACATTGAGACCTGGAGACCTAAAGTATCATCATGCACCCCTTGCTGTTAGAATAGGTACCTATAAACCCAAATAGTAGGTGGAATCCTCATTAATGTCCAGTTCACAGTAGCCCTACTGGTTCCTCTGACATGCCTGTGGTCATTTCCTTGTTTCCTAAGTGCACAGTTGTAATTGATATGCTTGGGAGTTGGATTAGCTTCAACACTGTCCGTTGGGACAAAACCTTTCACTGCACAACACCATGTCTGAAAGTACCTCCATTGGCCAAAAACAATATGGCCTTCTGAAAAAGATGGTGGAAATTCAGTTCACACACCATTAAAGTCCTCAAGGATACAGTCATGGTACCAATCATATTTCCATTTAATTCAGTCTGGCCCCTGCAGAAACTGACTAGATCTTAGGGAATGACTCTAATCTATGAAAAATTAGACAAATAGTAACCCTGATCACAGGTGTTGTGCTGGACATGGTCCATGGCGTGCGGTCACTGACCTGGAAGTTGCATTCTTTTCAATTTCAATCAAGAAAGAGGATTAGAAACAGTTCATATTAATGTAGGATGGAAAAAATATTCCATTAGAACTTTGCCTCAGGGCTAGATTCCTTCTTTCTGTCATAAAGTGGTCTGAAGATAATGTGGACAATCTGAGCATCCTACAGAACATAATGACATCATAGTGACTGGACAGAAGAAATAGTAGGTGGATAGTTGACTGGGGAACTTGATAAGATACATGCACTAGAGAGGATAGGAAGTAAAGAAGGTCCCTATGAGATTTCAGGGACCTGCTATCTGGGCAGGAGCTAGTGATCCTGACCAGTAGGAAGAGGAAGGGCTCCTTTTACACAGTGGGGCAGGAGAAATTGTGCAGAGCCCAGGGATCCCCTTGGGTGGCTCTGGGCAGCCCCTTCCTCATAGTAACTGTGAATAGGCACTCCCAACAACCCCACACTGTAAAGGGGATCGGGTCCCTCCAGGAATGAGGTTGGGGTCCCACCACCAGGTAAGCCACCACGATCTGCCAAGGTGAGAGGTAATGGGGTGGGGGTGGGGGGCTTGCAATCAGACGGAGAATGGAGGAAAGAGAAAATGAATTGCAATCATGGCCACCATGCCTCCTCTAAGTGCCCCCTCTGGAGAAGAGGCCATGGGACATACCGAGGAGCTCTTCCCAGAACACGCATGGAGTTAATAAATTGCACAGTGTGGGGGCCATGGGCCAGCCCCAGCACTCTGAAATCTACTTCTCTGGGTCAGGGACAGCACAGCAGGGACAGCAGTCCGGGCTCCTCTGTCAAGCGACTCGGGTTCAAGGACCTGTCATCAGTCTGCCAAAACTTTCTTAAAACTGTTTCCTCCCAGCCCTCCAGCCATCCCTCTCTTCTTGGAAGGGCTCGACCTGCTTCCTGACAACTCCCCAGCCTCCTCCTGTGACTTCTTACTGATCTTAGCTTCCCATGGCTGCTGCAACAAATCACCATGAGCTTATGGGCTCAAAACAACACAAATTCATGATCTTGCAGTCCTGGAGGTGAGAAGTCTGAAATAGCCCCTTGGGGCTGCATTTATTCTATACGCTCCAAGACAGAATCTATCCCCTGCCTTCTGTGGCTCCTAGAAGCCACCCACAGTCCTTGGCTCCTGGCCCCTTCCTCACATCACTCATACCCCTGCTTCATCGTCATGACTCTGACTCTGCCCTCCCGTCTTCCTCTTATAATATAGGATCATAGGGGGCCCATCCCATCAGTCCAAGGGCATTAAGTATATAGGCTGAATAATGCCATTTTTCCTACCAGCATGTGGCCTGAGTGTGTTTCTCACACATCTAATCTCATCTTGATATCCTTGGAGAATGTGACCCGACACCGGGTCATTCACTAGTGCCTAGGTAAGCAGAGTCCTGGGACTCCTCAGGGAGCCCTGTGCCTTGAAGAAACTTCCCCAGACTTTCCAAGCCCCTCTCTGCTGCCTGAAATTGTCCAGGCTGATGATGCTACCCAGGTGGGGTCTGGCCTGACTGAGACCTGGGTGCGTGCCTGTCTCCGTTTCCCCCTTAGAAATGTTCTCCAACCCCCAGCCTGTGCACAGGTTCAAGCAACTGCTCTAAAGACCTCTTAGATGTGTGCCTTGGAGGTTGTTCTGGGGCCCCCAACTCAGCCACCGTTCCAGCAGGGGAATGGCCTGAGTAGGCTCCAGCTGGCCACCATGGTATTTTTTCTGGATTGCATGAGACTGAGCCATCAGGGGAATGCTCAGACGCTGATTCCGGATGATGCTCACTCACATCAGATGTGAGAGGAGTTCAGTGCGCTGAGCAAACAACCATCCATCACAAACCTTTGGCTTGAACAGCACTAGTGGCCCACACGATAGCTCCCCCTTCCCCATGTTCATGTCAGGCAGTCTCCTGGGGGCCCTGGAAAGGCCTCTGAGGACTTTCTAGCCGACACTCTGCCTTGCCAATGGGTCATTCCAATCCAGGCCTGCTCTTGATTCCAGTCAATGTGATGACATCATGCTCTCCAGGGGCTCAGACTGCGGAGGGCTGGACATTCCTAGCCAAACAAGACACTCTGGTTGTTGCACTCAGGGCCCCTGGCCTGTCCTCCCCATGGGTAGAGATATGTGGAAGGCATGGATAGAGTCAACATAGAAAGAGAACACATTCTAAGAGTGTAGGATTATGGGCACCTGGGTGGCTCAGTGTGTTAAAGCCTCTGCCTTCGGCTCAGATCATGATCTCAGGGTCCTGGGATCAAGCCCCACACTGGGCTCTCTGCTCAGCAGGGAGCCTGCTTCCCCCTCTCTCTCTGCCTGCCTCTCTGCCTACTTGTAATCTCTCTCTCTCTCTCTCTCTCTCTGTCAAATAAATAAATAAAATCTTAAAAAAAAAAAGAGTGTAAGATTATAATATAAAGAGTTCAGAGAAGACATAGTTGGAAGATATGTTCTTCTACTTGTATACTCTAAAATTCACCTTTTTTTCAGTAATAAATGCATTTTTTTCACCATACATATTTATAAAGATTGTTTTTCTTTTTTTTTTTTTTTAAAGATTTTATTTATTTGACAGAGAGAAACACAGCGAGAGAGGGAACACAAGCAGAGGGAATGGTAGCGGGAGAAGCAGGCTTCCTGCCGAGCAGGGAGCCCGATGCGGGGCTCGATCCCACGACCCTGGGATCTGACCTGGGCCGAAGGCAGACGCTTAACGACTGAGCCACCCAGGTGCCCCAAAAGATTGTTTTTCTTCTGATGAGAATTTTTCAGATCCACTCTCCTACCTACTTTCAAATATGCAATACTGGGGCGCCTGGGTGGCTCAGTGGGTTAAAGCCTCTGCCTTTGGCCCAGGTCATGATCTCAGGTTCTCAGCCCCCACATCGGGCTCTCTGCTCAAGCTCAGCGGGGAGCCTGCTTCTCCCTCTCTCTCTGCCTGCTTGTGATCTCTCTCTCTCTGTCAAATAAATAAATAAGATTTAAAAAAATATATGCACTACTGTATTATTAGCTATCGTCACCAGGCTGTACACATAATATCCCCATGATTTATTCATTTTAAGCAGAGATGTGTACCTATGGACATCCCCCATACTATAAAATTCAGGATGATACATTTCGTGACCAGAGGACGAATTATCATTCACATTTTTCTGCCTGCTGTAGGATTGTCAACAAAGCACAGTAACAGCTTTTAAAGAGTCAGTGTAACCACTAGAAGAGGCAGCCTCCTGATGATGAAACCACCAGGAACATATGGTGTTAGGGAACTTCAGAGGCAACAAGATCTATGTTGCTTCAATGCAGATACTAAGAGCCATAACATTGTGAATAATAATGATGACGCACGGGAGATATTAGTGAAGATTTAAAACACACATTCACGCCTGTACGAAGGGATGATTTCCGGACTTGAGTAGAAAGAAATGGCACCTAGACACTAGGAAGGATCTTCCATACTTGTTCTACTTTCAGAATGTAGTAGATCTTACACAACATAGATCACAGAGAAAATACTGCCCAGAAATGGAATTCTTTCAGTAGGAGATACAAAGGGGAAAAGATGAAGGCAGGCACTGGGTTCTTCTGGGTTTTTTCTTTGGTTTCTGGTTAGAATCAGCGAGCCATCTTCGCTACCATGCGATTTCCAGTCCATGTCTTGCCCTTGGTCATATAATTCCCCCAGATTCTCATCTTCAGGTAAAACCTGGAGAATAGTGAGCTACAGGGCAGGATGAAAACACACAAGGCTGGCGAGCCACCCTGAGAGCCCATTTTTACTTTAAGAATTGCCTAGCATCCCACTTATGCGAGGTTACCCAGAGTAGTCAAAATCATAGAGAAAGCAAAATCATACAGAAAGCCTTCTCTGAGGCTGGGGGTTGGGAAATGGGGAGTTAGCATTTAATAGAAATTTCGGTTTTACAAAATGCTAAGACTCATGGCATGGATGATGGTGATGGTCACACAACATTACAAATGTATTTAATACCACTGAAATGTACACTTAAAAGTAATTTAGATGGTAGATTTTTATGTTTATTTCGCCTCAATGAAAACATTTGAGAGGAAAAAAAAAGAGGAATGAAGCATGTATTAATACCCTCTATAGCACGGACGACCTTGAAAACACTCCGCTAGGGGGAAGAAGCCAGTCGCAAAGGTCACACATTGTATGATTCCACTTACATAAAACATCCGGAATGGATACGTCTGTAGTTGCCATGGCTTCGGGGAGGTGGAATTGAGGGAAAAACTACTTAATGGGTTTCCTTCTGGAGTGATGAAAATGTTTTGGAACAGATAGGGTAGTGTTTGCACGACACCGTGAGTGTGTTAAATATCACTGACTTGTTCACTCTGAAATGGTCGAGTTTACATTATGTGAAGTTCACCTCTAATAATTTTTTTGGAAGTCCAAAAAAAAAAAAAAAAAAAAAATTGCCGGTCAGGCTGGCGGGTGCGGGCGGGAGTAAAAATAATCAGTGTCGCGTACCCGGAGCCCATCGGAGGAGCCATTTGGCCCAGATTTGCCCCCTGGCTCCTGAATATACCACCATCTGTGCAAAGAAACCCACACGAGGGCCTCAGGGAATTTCTATCGGCCAGATGAAGGCATAGCAGCCCTACAGCCGGCTCTTTGCAGAGGCCCTATGCGTTTGCAGGGAGACCCCAAGGATGCGGCCTTGGATCCGAGCAGGGGTGTCAGGGAGGGCAAAATCAGTGTGGCCGTTCAGTTTAAGGGTGAGCCAGCGCCTCTCGGCTTTCTCACCATAGCCCCACCTTACAAGGTACAGCGGGGGGCGGGGCTCCCTGTGGCTTTAAGCCCGGCCACTCACAAAGGCCCTGGCAACACTGTGCAGGGCACTCGGTGAGGCCAGAGAGGGGCGAAGGGAAAGAATGACCAGCCGGGGCGCATCACATGGGCTGTGAGGCCACAGCCGTGGGAGGAAGCTGGGGGATGAGCTTGAGGAATAAGTGAACTCACCGTGAGACCGTTTGTTTCTTAAGGAGAAGACAAGAAGTCCCATTCAAAAACCAAAATGAAACCAAAACATTCCCTTTGGCGAAGGCCACACCGAACGTACAGGAAAGGGGA
>CM053608.1:109286243-109324260 GCA_028646535.1 Procyon lotor
GGGGGGGCTGGACAATTCCCCTATGGCCACTGAGGGGCCAAGAATAGGGCATCCTGGGTGAATAAGAGCTGTGGCTCTCAAGCTTGCCTTGGGAGAAGAATCTCAGGAAGGGATTGTCAAAAGACTCCTTTTGACACACCCAGCTCCTCCCCCTCGAGGCTGATTCAGTGGGTCTGGAATGGGACCAAAAATCTGCATCGTTAGGACAGCCTGTGTCTATACTTAACAGCAGGGAAGTTGGGAGAAACAGTGGACTGAAGCTCTGTGAGCAGCAGAGAGAGCCCGCAAGGGGTGGATACCATGGTGTTATCCATTAGTATCCTTTTCACAGCATAACACTGTGGCCCCGAAGTCCACGGGGGAAAAAAAACTGCAAGTGGAGTTTTGCCCTGTGAGTGGGTCTACCCAGGAGGGTGGGGTCTATCCAGGAGGACCGGGTTTATCCAGAAGGTTCGGGTTTAGCAAGAGGGTGGGGTTTATCCAGGTAGGTGTGGTGGGAGGTCCGGGGCGCGGGGATTTATTGAACACAATTGAAGTGCTTGACCTTGGACCGCACACTTGGCAGAGACCGGAATGAGGGCCAGAGGGAACTGGTAGGCGCTGAGAAAGGAGGAGGGAGCAGGATCCAGTTCAGGAGGTCCGGGAGGGTGAGGAGATGGGAGTGGTTTGAAAGGGAGATGGGGATTTCAGAGTTGTACAAGGGGTCTTGGGGTCTAGGCAGAGCCGCTTCCCTGGGAGAAGCGTATTCCCAGCTCAGCCATTAGACCAAGTACAACTTCCTGGTACAGCAGGTTTACACATATATTTGGGGAGGAAATTTTTTATGCAGTATACATATATTGTATATTTTATATAGCATACAAATATTTGTATATTATCATAAACACATTCCATTAATGAGCATGGAATAGTAAGATTAAAAAAAAAATACTTCAGAGACTTTTCTACGGGCTGCCTCAGGCTGCACCCCCAGGGTTGGTGCCCCTCTGGTTCTGGGGACGAGGAAGAAGGTTGAGAAAGACGGCTGAGGGGTCTATACACTTCAAAGCTCCAGGACCATCCCTGAAAGGAGGCTCTCTCGGTAGGGACAGGCAGTCAGTCTTTTGGGAACTTCAAGAAATTGCTGATCATTCACAATTTTTGCTTGTACAAGGACGATTTCACGGGATTCGACCTACTTCTGAGATTCACCTGGCGGGTGTTTCTCCCTCGCCACCATGTAGCCTCAAGGGGGCACTGTTCCTCCTTCTAAACTCTGCCCAAACCCGCAAAGGCCACTTCCTTGGCTTTCCTGAAACACCACCAAGTCAGGGTTGGAACAGCGAAGACTATTTAAGAAGGAAGCAACCACAGAGGACGGTGCAGCACCCTATCCCCTAAAATGTGGCCCCCAAGACCAGTGGCATCAACATCCCCTGGGAGCACTGATGATTCCCTCGGCCCCAGCGAGACCTACGAAATCAGAATCAGCATTTTACAAGATGCCCCAGGGGATCTAAATGCACACTGAATATTTGAGAGGCAGTGATCTAGCTGGCAAGGTTCTACTTCTTAGGCACCTGTCTTCCTCGCCTCGGCACCCTGGATCTGTCTGCTCAACACCCACACCCAGAAACCCTCTCTTTAGAGCCCTCTGCTCGCAGCCCGCCCCATGATACGGCTTCCTGTCTGTGGGTCCACACTTCTTCTTTCAGGGAGTGTATTAGCTATCTATGGCTGTGTAACAAATGACCCTCAAAGTTAGTTTAAAGCTGTAAACATTTGTTCTCTCATGGTTTCTGTGCATTAGGTATTTGGACATGTCTTAGCCTGGTAATGGTGACATAAGGTCTCTCTCACACTGCTGTCAAGTGTCAGTGGTCATCACAAGGCACCACTGGGGGGTATTTTCACTTTCAAGCTCACTCACATCAGAGGGCCAGCAGGCCTCGAGTCCCCGTTGGCTGTCGACCAGAAACATTAACTTCCTGCCACGTGGTTCCCTCCATAGGGCTAGTCACAACATATCAGCTTGTTTCAATGGAGTTAGAATCTCCAGGATTGATTTTTTTTTTCTTTTAGTTTCTCAGCTGGTTCCATTGCAGAGCTGGATTTGAAATTTCTGCCTCAGATGAACAATTTCAAATGCTACAAAGTCGGGGCTGGGGTCAAGGTCACTGGGACGAAAGGAGGCGTGGGGCCCCATAGCTTAGAACTCTGATGGCTAAAAAAAAATTAATTAAATAAATAAATAAATAATTTTTTTAAAAAAAACCTCTGATGGCTGACCTGCTGGGGATGGGTTGACAGGAAAAGTGAGCCTAGGGATCTAAGCCTTAAGGAGTATTGGGGCTATCTTAGAGGTAAAGAGATAAGACTGACAAGAGATACATGACTTTCTACAATGGCTACCTTAACAAAACTTCCAGCAATTATGAGGCTACTAAGACACTTGCAAGAAGAATTAGGAAGATAGGGATAGGGGGGCAGGAGGGAAGGTCGAAAAAGAAACCTATCCATTTCTAAAACTTGTCCTCAGTCCATCTGATGACTCCAAGACATTGACCATGGACAATGAAGGCAGCTTACCCAATACAAGAGCCTTGTAATAATCTTCTCTTCTATAGTCTATAGATGCACAGAATTTCAGAGCTAGAGATGCCCTATAGATTTCCTCTCCACTTGCACTCGCGTGTTAGGAAGCAAGAGGCACAGAGAGGTCATGTGAAGGCTCACAGCATGGCTGGGATTTGAGCTCAGATCTTTGAACCTGAGCCCAGGGCTCAAATCACGGGCTTCCCACAGAGACAGCCCATCTCTCTGGATGGGGTGGGTTTTATTCCCCCTCCTTCACACCAGTGCCAGAGTGAGATTCACTCAGGAATTGCCCCGTGGGAAACAACATGACTTCTTTTATGGGACTCCATGTCGTTGGACAGCATCTTTCACAAAAAGATTTCAACAAGGGTGAGCCCACAGTAGGTTAAGGGCACATCACCAGCACGTAATCTATCCCATTTGATGAGAACAAGGCACTGGGGTGATTATAGTCTCCGAACCTCCCAGGATCTCAGCTTGAGCTACACCTGCTCATTAGTGGGAATAAGTGTGCCTCTGAGCTACAGTCCGAGTCTCAGATGGACCTTAAGCACTACCCTACCTGGGGGCTTTAGCCGCAACAAGAAAATGGCTCCATCCTTCAGGCAAGTCCAACCTTAACCTCGCCTCCCTAGCCTCTCCTGCCTGATTCATATCTCATCCTTATCCACTGTTCTCATTCTCAAGGGCCGGGTCTCTCCCGTCCTGTTGCTATGGCCACAAGCCTCGCCCTGAGCATAGCAGCACTGTGGTTTTTACAGATGTTGGCCGACATCCAGGCAGATGCAGAGCCGTTGGGGAAGAAAACGTTCTCCTCTAAGAGCTGGTCCAAGGCTGTTCCTTGGTTTTTCTCTCTCTCCACTGTGGGCTGAGTCTTTCAGAGCTGTCCATTGGCTGCCATGTGTGACCGAGAAGCAATTGTTCATTTCTCTGCCCTTCACCAGCTTCTTGGGAGCCTCTAACCCAAATTTTAAAGAGCTAAATAAGGCTGTTCCCAGAGCTCAGGTCGCTGGCTGTTTACCAAATATTAAAAACTTTACCAGTTGCCACCAGTTCCAAATCTCTACACTCTTAAGAGAGTCATGAGGAATGTTGCCCCAAGAGGTCTAGTCCTGGCCTGTTCCTGATGCTCTTGAGTGTCCCATGACCTGAACTGGCCATCCCAGAAAGAAAGAAATCTCATGGGAGAGGAGGCGAAGAAGCATGTGGGGAATAGAGACAGAATTGCTTTAAAAACAAAGGAAAATCTTCCCGTGCGTGACAGGTCCTAAATGCACAGCTGTTCCCTGGGTGATTTGTGTTGGCCTAATGTTTGTGTTCACTGTAATTACAAGCAAGAATATCTGAAGGGTTCGTCAGTGAATCCCAACACTACCAAGTAACATCTGTCCCTTAGAGCTGGATGACCTGTTGTATTATTATTATTATTATTATTATTATTATTATTATTATACCTGGAATCCTCCCACGAGGAAATGCATTCAGGGCACTCTAGAGGTCAGAAAAGAGCACAAAAACGGAGAATGTTGTTTTCATTCTCCACTACTCACAAAGCAAGGAAGACAGGCTGGCCCCCGGCCCAGGATTTGTGCCCCGTTGTTAGCAAGCCCTGCCTGGGGATGGCGGATGCAGGGAGGTGCAAACAGGAGTTCACCAGTGAGAAGGGACGCGGCGGGGTGGGCAGAGGCCACTTCTCCTGGCCCAACCACAGCAGTCACAGCCACCTTCCGATGCCCTGGGCCGCCGAGCCTCCACCACCATCCCTATCCCAATCCCCAGCCCAAATCTCATTTTTGGCACTAATGGACCCAGACCCACTTTGCTGAGAGTTGCCAAGTCTTTGCTATGGAGTTGCTAAAAAAGAATGGAATATTCCAGTAGACCTGCCTCGGGAAGCAAGGTGCTTCATTCTTCTTTAGGAGTATGGAAAATGATCTCTTCCCCCTGGGAGAGAAGATGATCGTAAGCTAGTAACTAGTTAAACATGAATGAGAAAGATGTCAAAAGATGCTGGGTGGTTTTCACTTCTTCATAACATTTGTGCTCACTTGGAATACTCTATCCCGCTTATTATTGAAGTTCAAACGCTTTCGTGAAGATTTATAATTTTTCAATTGAGGGACAACGCATTTACCTCCATAGCTTACAAAGCTAGCCTTGAGTACGAGCTTTAAAATTCAAGCCACATGGCCATGTCCAAGTTCCCACCAAGCCATCACCACCAACAACTTTTTACAGCATCCCGTAGCAGGGGAAAAAGATCCTGGGTACCAGGCTGGAAGGCCAGCATTCGAAGGGATGACAATCATCACATTTCCCAGTATAGATGGCACAACCCCTGTGCTTCCTTTCCATCCTCTTCCCAACAGCCCCTCCCCCCACCCCCAGCATCCAGTCAATCTATTCAAAAAGCTTCCTGGTCTCCGCAAAGAATATTTGGAGTTGCAGAGGCCGGACAGAGTAGAGCAGGAAGAAACCTCAACTAGAACCAAACACACAAGGCCTGAAATATCTTCAGAAGTTGCTGGCACTCTATTGAGACACAGTGTCTTTTGAAAGACAAGGACAGTTGGAAACGTCTTACACCACCAAAGGTCCCCACACACCCCCGCCCCGTGAAGGCAAACACTTTCTCCCTCCACGGCTCATGACTGTTATCACCCCATCGCTCACATGCACAGCGCTCTGCCTCGCCTGTGCCCAGATCCCCAGGGACAGCTGCTCTGAGACCCACCCTGGAGCCGCGCAGCGAGATGAGCAATGTTTTCCACTTCGAGCCGGGGACGGGCTGAGCTGCATGCGGGTGAATCATGACAGCCTGAAGAGGGAGACAGATTAAGACTAGAAGGGAACTTCACTTAATAAAGGCTGTTTCCCCTCCCTCCCCCCACCAACAGCAGGCCTGGAAAGGAGACTACCACTTTCCAGATCGGTAAGGGAAAACTCAAATTGGTGTTCTCTCTCTCTCTCTCTCTCTTTTTTTCCTTTTAGCTGAGTTTCAAGTATCTGGAAGGCTCACAGGCCGCTGGCAGCTATTGACTTCCGGAGCTTGTAAAAACACACACACACACACACACCAAGTGTGAGGATGCGCTGAGGCCCGGCACAGCCGATTCAGGGTTCAACAGATGTCAGCTCAGACGTAAAGCTGCCACTTCCTCATGGCGCGACCCGGTCCGTCACTTCCCCTCTCCGCTGCTCAGGCAGCCTCGTTGGGAGGCTTTCAGGAAAGATCCATCCATGTGGCAGGCAGGGGGGGAGCCGGGCCAAGTGGGGAGCACAGAAGCGAGGCACCATTCATCTGCTCCGAGGGAATGAATGTATGTCTTCTCGGTGTCTGGTACACAGTCGTCGCTTGATAAGTGTGGATTTTGTCCCTCTCCTTTTCCAGAGGACCAGCCACTGTGGCGCTGGCTCCAATAGCTCAGTCTTTCTATCAAGTGGAAGATACAGCTTGTTGGAAGGGTCAGGCCGTCCCCGCCAGGTGCTGGCAGAGAGTCTGCAGACCAGGTTTCTAGTCCTGCTTCTGTCACTAACTAGTTGTGCCGCTTTGCATGGGACTAGTACAGTTTCCTCTTCCTTCCTTCTGAACCTCCATGTTCTCCACATTGAAAAGGAGAGCGTTGGACTAGATCCAGAGTTGAAAGCCATTTTTTTTGTAGCATCAAACCCCTTTCTTCACAAGAAACGTTACACAGAACCTCAACTGAATAAAATAACTCAGGGGCGGGGACAAGGGCCTAAACCTGAGTCTGCTCAGCTCCCCAGCTCACCTGCTATTAGAAGTCGAATGGAAGGCACCGCCTGAGGAACCCCCTAGGGTTCCCTGGAGCACAGTTAGAGAATCACATTTTATGTTCTAAATACATCGTATTTATATCCTAAATCTGATGTTTTGCGATCGTGCCCAGAGTAACTCCGGCAAGTTTTTGAGCCCGATGAGGTCAGATCAAGGCTGATAGGTAACACATACCAGAAAGAATGCAATCTCCATACCCAGCTGCTCAGACCTGAGCTCTGGGGAATAAGTCACTTGGCAGGAAGTCCCTCTTAACTGGTTTCAGCTGGAGGCCCCTCAGCAGCGACTTGGCAGCACTGGGGGAGAGGACAGAGGATGGGGAAGTAATGTGGAAAAAAGTGTAATCTTATCCTGAAGAGAGCATCCTGTGAACGTAAAGCGTTTAGAGGAGAGGCTAGAAATTGAGCCTACAATAAATTAGCGAGCAATAAGAGAGGGGTGTGGCGCAGGGGAAAGGGCACGAGGCAGGAAATCAAAACACCCGATCCCAGGTAGGCATCAACTGCTGACCTTGAGCAAGTCACACCTGTGTCTCAATGACCTCAACGGTAGGGCTAGACCGGGTCACCTCTAGGGGACTTTTCCAGCCATAAACTCCTGTGAAGAATTGCAGGCACTTACGAATGTTGATAACAATGTTGTCGTTGTTAGCATTTTCCAGCTACGTGTGTTCGATACCCCTAGTTTTCCTCTCTGACACCAGTAACCCATCTGAGGCCACCATCAGGACTTGGGGTCTGCATGCAAAGAAAAGAGGATGGCTTTGAATCTGTAAGACCCGTCTGTACAACACCTCCTAGGGGCCTTCGTGTTACGGGTCAAGCAATCTTGGCATACGTGAGCACTTACCGTGTCCGGGAAAGGCAGATAAACCCATGCAGGCTGAGAGAATTATCTAATTATCTGCAAGGACTTGCTATATGGTTCTATTGCTTGGCTAATGTTTCCTGAGGTCACACTCTGAGGGTCTCAGATTTACTATGTTTATACTATTACTTTTCTTTCTTTCTCTCTTTTTTAGCCTCCTAAACCAAATGACCCTGAAGTTGGAAGTGAGAGGAACCAACACGTAGAGGCAGGGAAACTCGATGCCCTCACTTAACCCCGGTGGGACAGGACTAGGCTTCTTCAGGTCACAGGAGACTCTCCCAAGTTGCCCGTTTACCGAAAGGAGGCAGTGAAGGTACATAAGTGTTTTTAAGGAGAGCACGTGTCTTGGCTAGGTAATTGTTTGGAATGGCATTCCATCTGGAATCTGATGGCCAGCTTGGTCCCTTTCATCTCCTTTGGCTTTACAGTTCTAAGCCTTATCAGAACTAGCAAGAGGGGGAGGGGGTCCCTGGTTTTATGTCTCCAGCTTTGCCAACAGTGGGGAGCAGAGACACGCAACCCGGGAAGAAGGGGGGTAAGGCAGTCCCGCACTCACTCGTTATGGATAGAGTGCACCCCCGTATATGTTGAAAACATACTTTCAGGTGCAAGTAATACGATGCTCAGCTCAAACCAGCTTTAAAAACAATATTTTTATCTCAGATGATAAGAAGCCCAGTAAGCTCCAAGGGGATTAAAGTTGTGGCTTGGCAATGTCATCAGGAACCCCAGTTCCTTCCAGCTCGTGGCTCTACTGACCTCGGGGTGTTGGTGTTGGCCTCAGGCAGCTCGCCTCACAGTTTCAAGACACTTCAGCAGTCCTGGTTTCATATCACACCATGGGGCCATCAGTCTGTGCCACTGCCCAGGATTCTGGGCTCAGAGGGGCCCCACCCTTGTTTTATGCTTTGCTGTCACCATCTTAAAAATCTTACTAATTTCACCTTTGAACTTGGATTCTGTGAGTGAAGTTCTGTAGGGAAGGGGAGCATGCCCAAGGACAGAGGAGACAGACACAGTACGCACGTCCCCCTCTCCCCGCTGCCCCATTCACGTGTGGCATCTGTGATGCCCATGAGCAGAAAATCCCAGAGGATCCACATGAGTGGGAGTCCAGGGAGTCTCAAAACCAGTGCCAGGTAAACATGATAAGCCCATGGGCACCTTGGAGGCCAGGCCTTCTGTGCAAACCAGAACACAGAAAGAAGACGGCAGAGTTCTAAGTAAACACAAAAGACCAAGGAACCCTATGCAATCCTTTCTGACTCGAGTCACTTCCCTGTTCTAGCCAACCGCTTACTCTGAAAAGGATGGCATAGAAAGGAAGACGGAAATGCTTGGCTACTATACCTGTGTAGACTATTCCAGAAGAAAACCCACTAAAACCCAGCCTGTAACTCCAAAAGCCTCAGTTTCTTGCCCTGTTCCTATCCCTTGACTCCCCCCACCACCGCCCACTTTAATTTTATCAACAAGCATCAGGAAAACTACCTGAGTTCTGTGCAATAGTTTATTGTTCTGGAAATGTCTGTCCGGAATAGAATATCCTCCTGCTAAAAGCAGTTCCATCCAGGTGCTGGCTGGCTGGCTGGCTGGTGTCCCTGTTCTTTCCTAAAGCAATAGCTACAGTGACAGGTCTCCAACTTCGTCTGTCCCCCAAAGACCATTTTGTGAAGAAAACGGGAGCATCTGCCCCAAAGCTGGGAGGAAGACTTATTTTTCACGGTATGCCCTTTGTGATAGTTAAATGTCTTCCCACGTGCATGGATTCCCTACAAAAAGAATTTAATACATATATTTTTAAAAACCACCTACTCTTATTTGCTTCTGAAAACAAAACAAAAACACAAGCCTTTCAAGAAAATTAAAGAAAAATATTAGCTTCTGAAATTACTTGAAGAAATATCGTAAGTGAGCTAGAATGCATCCTAGGAAAAAATACAGCTCTTTTTTTTTTTTTTAAAGATTTATTTATGTATTTGAGAGAGAGAGAGAGCAAGACTGAGCAGGAGGGGCAAAGGAATAGGGAGAGAAAATCTCAAGCAGACTCCCCACTGAGAGCAGAGCCCGCTGCGGGGCTCAGTCTCACGACCCTGAGATCATGACTTGAGCTCAAACCAAGAGTCGGACACTTAAGTGAGTGCACCACCCAGGGGTCCCAAAGCTCTCTTCAATGAGTGACATTGCGATGTCCAAGGCTGGTCACCACCTCTCTGAGAGTTTCTTGGAGAACACTGGCAGGCAACTTCTCCGCCTGCACCTGCTGTGAACACGAGCACCCTCGTGAACACAGAGTTCCCTCTGTCCAGCCCATTGTCACACGACCAGTCCCCAAGCCGGGACCTCACCCCTGGCCAGCCTTCCTGCCTGCCTGACCTCCTCCTTTCTCTGCACAAGAGAGGAATCGAGTCACATGGGGAGCACATGCTGGGAGTGGTAGGGCAGCGCTGGAATCGTTTCTGCTTCCTTCTTCTGTTTCATGTTGTTGTGCTTCAGCATGAACTTGTTGGCTTCAGCATGAACTTGTTGGAGAAAAAAGACTGGAGCCGGAGGAGAGCTGAAGATACATTAGTCCCCCCGCCACCCCCTTACCCCCTCCAACAGTGGCACAGAGCAGGTGCACATAGGAGCCAAAGCTAGACCTCAGGGCGCCATCATTGTCAAGTTCTCGTCCAATGCACTTGCTAACTTCCCAGAGTCGCCCTTCACATATTTGCCCAAGACCAGCTTTTGTCCAGAAACAAGAGGACAGCTCTTCCGTTTCTATTTCCACGTAATGGTTCCTATAGCATTTAAAGACAGAACACAACTGTAAGAATCGCCCTCCATCATGGAGGCATGATTTTATGTCTAAGATGAGGTTGAGGAGTGGCCTAGAAGCAGTGGACTTCTCAGCCTCAGCACTGCTGTCAGTTCGAGGAGGACAATCCTTGGCGGTGGGCGCTGCCCTCGGCTCTGCAGGATGCCAAGCGAGGGTCGTCCCTGGCCTCCGCCCACGAGATGCCAGCAGCACCCTCTCCCCTCACCTTGTGGCATCCGAAAGGGTCTCCTGACATCGCCAGATGTCCCCAAAGAGGCAGAAGGACCCCTCGTTAAGGACCACAAATCTAGAGGAAACCTCATTATTGGTGGTCATTAGAAAACACTTACCAAGGAAAAACAAATATTCACAATTACTCTGGCTTCGTGGCCAAATATCATGAGAAAGTGAGAGAAAACGAAGCATTCTCCAATCCGGCTTAGTGGTCTCACCTGATCTGCGGAGCTATGGCAATAGCCAGCCCAAGAGAGCATGTAAGGCGGCCGCTGGGACATCTGCTCCTTCAGCCTGGTGTCCCGTGCCTGGAGGGGACGGGGAAGCCACCAGCTTCCTCCTTCAGAGCTGAGCCCCTGGGCCCGGGGGCTCTCGGCTGCTGAATATCCTACTCAAAACTGGGCCCAGATTCATGTGATTTGGGACAGGTGTGTCTGTGTCTGTGTGTATGTCTGCATTTTTCTTTTTTTTTTTATTTTTTTAAAGCCAGTATACAAACAATGCATACATACATATAAAGACCTAATAATACAGAGTGAACATATATTTATTGGGAAGGAAAAGCCTGCTTCCATCTTGCTCCTCTACCCTTGGGTGACCTTCAGTTATCACTTTGTTGCAATTTTTCTGGATCCTTTCCCATGTGGAAAACATCCTGGATTCTTTTCCATTTCCAGATCCTTTTACATAGGTAAGGAAGTAATTAACATTGTATTATTTTTTAATGTAATTGTAGGCTTACGGTTCTGTGACTTATTTTTAAAGTATTCCACGTCAGTACATATGATTCTTTTTCCTTTTTGTTTTTAAACCTATATCGGGGTTTTTTTAAGATTTACTTATTTATTTGACAGAGAGACAGACAGACGGAGAGCGTGAGAGTACAGAGTGTGGGAGGGGCAGAGGGGAAAGAAGAGAGAATCTCAAGCAGACTCCATGCTGAGCACGGAGCCTGCCATGGGGCTCGATCTCAGGACCCTGAGATCACAGCCTGAGCCAAAACCAAGAGCCGGAGGCTCGACTAACTGCACCACCCAGGCGTCCCTAAATTTGTATCAACTTCATTGAAACAGAATTTACATACAACAGAATGCTTGTCTGTGACAAATGCACACACTTAGCTCCTGATCTGATTTCTGTCACTACAGATTAGATTTGTCTTTTTAAGAGTTTGTTATAAACAAAATCACGCTGTCTGTGCTCTCTTCATGTCTGGCTTCTTTCTCTGAATATAATGCTTTTGCAGTTCATCCCTAGTGCTTGCCTGTATCAGTGGTCAGTTCCTTTTTAATTGCAAAGCAGTGACCTATTGCATAGTTATGTCCCAGCTCGTTTATCCATTCACCTACGGATGGGCAATGGGGTTGTCGCCGATGTGGTGCTTCTATGCACAATACTGTTATGAACGCTGGTGGTCAAGGGTCTATATGGGCATGTTTTCACTTCTCTTGGAGAGAAACAATTCCTCAGAGAGCAAATGTTAGGGTTTATGGTAAGTGCATGTTTAACCTTATAAAAAATGCCCGACCATTTCCAAAGGTAGCTGTCCCAATTACTGTTCCCACGGGCAGCGTATGAATGAGCGTTCCGGGGGTCCTATGGCTCGCAGGTTCCTCTTAACCTCTCTGAGCCTCACTATCCTTGTCCATAATATGGAGATGGCTACCGTGTCCACTTCACAGGATCCGGGGAGGGGTCAATAATGTTATACTTATCCCAGTACCTGGAAAATAGTAAAGCTTGAGATCTGCGTCTGTGGGTTACAGATGTCACCATGACGTGTATGTTTTAGGCACTTGCCTAACCCTGCCGGCCCTTCAGTTATTTTTATATTTTCTCCATTTTTTTGCCATCACACATCTTGAGAAAGTGTTCGATACTTTCTGATTTTTCCTGCCATTTCATCAACGGACGGCCATGACCGCTAACCCCACTGATGCTCGGGAAAATCTCTGTCAATGGCCCCAGGATTTCTATGTGGATGATTCCTAAACCTGCATCTTGGTTCCAAAAAAGCTCTTCTGAGTCCAGACCCTGATTCTATTGTTTGTTGGACATGAGCCTGGTCACAGCCTGCAGCGTCCTTTCTCCATCTCGGCTCAACAAAGGCTTTTCCAGCCTTCTTTATGATCCTCAAATGCCACCTTCTTAGAAGCCTTCCTCCATCTCTTAATTACTGGCTTGGCAGAGCACCATCGATTTCTATTACTACTTTGGCGAAACAAGCATATAAGTATTTAATGTATGAGAACTCATAGCCGTAGCTCAGACTGTAAAGCAAGAACGCTGCCGTTGAACCTCAAATCTGCCATTTTGTTTCATGGGATACAAGGCAAGTTACGTGACTTTGCTTCTTTCTTGTGAAAACTGGGGGGAAACATAATACCTTTCTCACAGAATTGTTGTGAGGATTAAATGAGGTAATATGTATACCCCTCAGATGAGTGCCTTACCCATAGGAGGCGCTCAATAAAAGTTAGTTTCTCATTGCATTTGGGAGAGCACCCCAGCTCCACAGACCAGAGTGCCTCAGCAGGGGTTTTGCCCACGTGTTTAGAGGGAGAAGCTGACAAGTCACAGATGGGTCATTTCATAGTGAAGATGGTTTTGTAATCAGAAGTCAGTCAGTCAACTGAACAAGAAATGTCTATCTTTGCATCCACCAAGTTTTGGAAGACAAAGAGTTCAGTAATTATTATGAGACAAAGATAAAATTTGGAGGGCCTGTGTCTGGCCTGGTCACCAGTAAATGATGGGTTCACCCATTATTCTTGTGGAGTCACAAAGACAAGTAGACAGCTGGTCTTATCTAAGTCATGGGGCAGGGCTGTTCTTTTCCATAACACAAAAGGGTAGGGTAGGAGATTTGGGAGAACAAAAGGTTGGGGGATTAGCCTTCACTGTTTTTTCTGGAAGCACCACAGCTCAGGTAAAGTTCAACATCTCCGCCAGTCCCTCCTCTTACTCAACACCATCATGAGGTTGTGCTGGAACGACTCAGTCTGGAAATGAGGCAATGGGAATGCCCAGATCTGCACCACTGTTAGTCCACATGTAAAGCTGTCAGCTCGGATTTGGCCCCTGTGCACAAATTCAGCTGGAGGCAGAGTTGTTCTTGGGGCTGCTGGATCATGTTCTATGAGTGAATCATTTGTTAAATCAATGGCTGCAGAGTAGCACTTACAGACCAATCTCAGAGACATGGTGAGTTCAGGGTCAGGCCACTGCAATAAAGTGAATATCATGAAGGCAAGGCAAATGAGATTTTCTTCTCCAGTAATATAAAAGTTACATTTACACTATACTGTAGTCTGTTATGTATGGCATAGCATCACGTCTTTAAAAAAAAGTTGTATCTTAATTTTAAAAATACCTTATTGCTAAAAAAAATGTTAACAATCATCTGAGCTTTTAGAGTCCTATCACTGACCACATACCACCATAACAAATATAATAACAATGAAAAAGTTTGGGACTATTGTGAGAATGACCAAAATGGGACACAGAGACACAAGGCAAATGTGTTAGAAAAAAATGGCACCCATAGACTTGTTCAATGAAAGGTTGCCACTAACCTTCAATTTGTAAAAAACAAATTTTTGTTTTGTTTGCAAAACAAAGCACAACAAAGCAAGGTCTACCTGTGCAACTCTGGACAGGATGCATGCCCAGCACGTGGGGATGCCATTTACCTGTTTTGAGTACTGTGAAAGCAGTCTCCTTTGCGGGGTCATCTGTTTCTGGGGGCTTTCATGGACCCTCGGTTTAAAGTCTCCCACTAGAATGGATTTCCATTCAGAGTAAGGCTTATAATTTTTTTAACTGTGAAACAGAAACCCAAGGTTGCACTTCACATACTTATGCAGCAATATGGTGTAAGAGACCTTACACTCAGAGGGCAGTGTAAGGTCTGTTTCTCCTGGTTCAAGGTCAGTGTTGAGCTGTAGTGAAATTTCCAGAAAATGAGGTCTCAAATCTGAAGATCAGGTAAGGGCTGCCATGGAGCCTCTGGGAGAAAAACATAGGCTGGTAATTATTTAATAAGGAGACAATCAATGTTGATTGGAACGGGAGGAGGAAAGAATTATCAGGGCTAAAGACAAGACTTCGGGCCAAGGCAGGTTGACTTTCTCAGTGAGCTTGATGAATTCAAGTTTTAGAGCACCATCAACCCATTTCATTTTTCCAGAGGATTGAAGGGGATAAGGACAGAGCAATTTTTGTGAGAAAGGGAATATTTGTCGAATATCCCGCATAACCTCAGCAATGAAATGAATTCCTCTATCACTGGAGAAGATTAAAGGGATTCCCCCAAGTGACCAATATTCTTTATAAAAGCTACAATGGTAGCAGTAGCTCAGTAGTTTGAAAACAAAAACAAAAATTAAAAAAAAAAAAACTACCTCTAATTATCCTAAGAACATAAGACTAACGTTAGAACACATTCATGCTCATAAGACTTTGAGAATTGGATACGACCCATTTGTCAGTGAAGACAGGAACAGATGGGGCTGGCTCTTATCTTTGTCCTACATTTACATTTTCACCAGGATTGTGTTTCTGACCCATGGGGCAAATTTACGTTACCTACTCAATATGAAGGTTGCAGAAGCAACCTCACCAATATGGAGGAGACCTTTAAGATTACCTTCGCCATGATGCACAATGTTACAGAGGCTGTGGTCAGGTAAGGGACAGAAAAGAGACCCAGTGACCATCTGGGCATCTCCAAAGCTCATCCGAGTGGATCAAATATCCAACGTATTTCCAATCAGTTTTATCATGCTGAGGTGTTAGCAGTCAATGTGCCCTAAGATTCTTAAGTAGAGATTCCATCTCTAAAGAAGGTTGAATAATGGGAAATATGCAGGGAATCAAGGAAATTTTTCTTGGGAAGTAGCTATTATAACATTTGTCACATGAGGAGTTTCCTTTAATTTTGCTACTATTATGAGCTTCAATTTTGAGAATATTTAATTCCTTGGGTAAAGCCTCCAACTGGCCAGTGACTTGGGGTCCAGTTTTGGTAGGTGACCCACCTTATTTCCATAATATAACACAATCACGGACAACTCCAAAAGCGCATCGACTATAAGCACACAGGGTGAAGACCCCAAAGCATGTTCTTTCCTTTTGTTTATAAAAAGGGAAAAGGACAATGAATCCAAAACAGTGAATCTCAATGTGGGAAGAGAAGGCAGAGAGGATGTGAGGCTTTGAAATGCAGGTGTGGAAGGAGAGTCACTAAAGGGTTTGGGGAGGATCTCCTTGGCCATGGCACATAAGGGAGAGGCTATAGTGGAAAAATTAGTAGGAGTCCAGCTTCTGCAACAGTCAACTAATTCTGGAAACCCTTGGAGACATCTTTTGGTCTCAAGAAGAAGGAAATTGATAATAGTCTTAATTCATTTAGGGAATAAAAGCTTCCCCTTAGAGGCGATCTCATGTCCTAAGACAATGCACTTGAGGACTGCATCATTGCATTCTGTTTTGGGAGAGCTTATGGCCCTTTCAGGCAAGAGCTTGGAATAAGTAATGGGTGGTAATGAATGAGCTGTCCAAATCAGGTGAGCAGGAAAAAATGTCATCTACATACTGGATAAAGACAGAAATGCAGGGGAGGATTCACTCTCTCGAGTCTGTCTTTAGGGCCCTAGCCAAATAAGCAGAGACCTCAGTAAACCCCTGAGACAGGATGGACCATGTGTATCGTTGACTTTTCTGTATGAAGTCAAAAGGTACTATGCATCAGGGTTGAAAAACGTACTCAAAAAAGAAGGACATAAGCTGATAACTATGAAGCAAGTAGAGGTGGGTGGGGAGATTGGCTGGACTCCTTCAGAACTAGAAGAAATCTGAAAGCAACTGTTTTACTGATGGGCCTCAAGCCTTGGACTAGGTGGTATCCCATTTGGCTTCTTCAAGGGAAAGAGGGGGGTATTACAGGAACTGGATGTGGGGGCTGAGATTCACTTGTTAAGGCGGCCTCGAGTTATAGGCTCGAGACCTTAAAGGATTCTTGTTTCCGAGGGTATTATTGTAGAGGGTGTTATGCTAAGCACGATACAGAAAATTCTTTTTCTACTCAGAGAGGTTCAGCTTCCTATGGTTTACATCAGTGGAGTGAGCAGCTCAAAGAAAATCAAGTACATAGTTGGTACTTGAATCTTTAAATGGGGTTCAGGATTTTGACAGGAGAAAGAAAAATCTGATGGTCAATGAGAGTCATGAAATGGAAAAAGTATGAGCAGGGAATTGGGGACCTCAATGGTGAGATTGTTGCAGGATCCAAGAATACTGATACTCTCATTGGAAACCTTTCAAGAAGGTTTCCTGAGTAGTGAAACTAAGCAGAATGCCATGCTTGGTCGTGAGGGATCCTAGTAAGACAGGAAGAGGTTCCGAGAAAGGCAATCATGTGAACAATTATCAAGTCCCTCCTCAGTATGGTTTTTGTACAAGGGAGGGGGGTAGGAAAAGAGAGGTGTTAGTGGTAGGGTGTGTGGTACATGATCCACTAGGAAGGGAGTGGGGTGCCCATTCATGGGAATGAATGACTGTCTCCTTTTGCATATTAGTGTAGACACAGGGGGAGGGTCCCGCGGAGAAAGTCATCAGAGAGATTGAATTTGGATTCTTGTTCCCTTTTACATTTTAAAGCCAGGCAACCCCAAGTCCAACATCCTTTTTATTGATGTTATCTGTAAGCGTCTCTATGGGGAGTTTTGGAGGGAACAGACTGCCCTGACTTGCTTCTCCTAATTAGTTAAGTTGTAAAGGCTTCCGTTTGCACTGTGTTGATTCAACCTTCTCTGCAATGGTGTCTCCATGGTGCTGAGTGAGTGTACATTTTCAGAGAGAGGGGTATTTTGTTTATTTACAATACATTTTTGGATAATACCTCTAATTTCTGGTTGTAAGCCATTTATGAAATTATTAGTAGTAACAAAGAGTGCTTAGTAATCAAGAGCAAGACTGAAGTAGTTCTTGCCAGCATTTTCTAGTCTGTGTCTATAGAGGGTTCATCTCTTTGTTGCCTGCAATCTTCTAACGTTGGCCATCAGTTTTTGAGAGAAAACCGTGGGAAGGCATTCTAAAGTTCCTCCCCCAGTGGTTTTGACCAGTAAGCCTCAGGAATGTTCTGATTTTTTTCGGAAGGTCCTCATGAAGCCCGTTTGGCTTTTTCAAATCATATAGTGGCAACTTTGGGACCCACCAGCCGCTGCACAAGTGGTTATAAATCAGGAATCACAGGTGAATATGCCTTGAAGGACCGGTCCGAATTAATTGTAAACTCTTCCCTACTCTTATGGTCTGGAAATTCTTTACCAAGAGCATGAAAATCTGAGTAAGTCCTTGTTGATGTGGGCATTCAGATCGTGAGGTTTCCATCACAAGACCAAGAATCAAACTTAAGTCCTTACCACGCTACCACAGACAAATGCTCAGAGCAGAGGGCCAGGAGCTGGGCTCACGTGGGGTCCTTGTAATGCCGGATGAGAAAGGAACATGGCAGGCTGGGGAGTGTGGGGGGGGGGCTTCAGCACCTGGGTGGAGAGGCCGGGGTCTAGATGCAGTCACAGCACCAAACTGTCAAATACAAAAGACAAGTGGGTAAAGACATTGATTTTCTTCAGGCTGCTGCCGAGGGAGAAGCACCCCAGGTCCGAAGACCAGAGCGTCTCACCAGCGGTTTTGTCGAGATATTTTACGGAGGAGTAGACAAGCCACAGGTGGGTCATTTCACAGTTGGGATGATTTTGTAGTCAGAAGGAGTCTGTCTGTCCACTGAATAAGATGTCTACCTCTGTGTCTAGTAAGTTGTGGGGAACAAAGAGTTCAGCTAATCATTTGTGAAATGAAGATGGGGATTTGGAGGGTCTGTGTCTGGCCTTGTCACAGGGAAATAATGGAGTCACCCATGAGTCTTATGGAGGTCACAGGAAAGATTGGACAGGGGGTGTCTAAGTCCGCTAAGGCTCCCATAACAAATCCCACAGACTGAGGGGCTGAAACAACAATATATTTCTCACGGTTCTGGAGGCTGGAAGTCTGAGATCAAGTTGTTGTCAGAGTTGGTGCCCTCCGAGGCCTCTCTCCTTGGCATGTCGATGACCTTCTTCTCCCTGCGGATATCTCCCATGGTTGTCCCTCTATTTATGTCTGTGTCCTGACCTTCTGTTCTTACAAGGACACAAGTCACAGTGGATTAGGACCCCATTCTTACGACATCATTTTAAGTGAATCACCTCTTTAAAACTCTATCTCCAAATGCAGTCACATTCTGAGGTACTGGGGATTGGGAACTCGAGACTTCCCCATAGGAATTTTGAGGGGACGGATACATTCAGCTGATAACAGTGGGTCTTATTTAAGTCACGTGGGGAAGGATGGTTCTCTATAGTAAGTCATTTCCCAGAACACAAAAGGATGGGAGATTTCAGTCACAAAGTTTGGGGAGGTTGATCCTCCCTGCTCTTCAGGAACCCGAGACTTAGGATCTGTTCAGCATGATCAGAAAGGAGCCCCTTGCTAGGCTCTGCACCCCCCACAAAAGCGCCCATTGGCTGATGGTGGGGGGGGAAGCGGGTGTAGAAATGGAGAGGGGCGGCCAACAGAATGCGGAGAAGGAAAACAGCATCAGCCGGGCTGGCAGCCGGGGGCAATGTGGTGTGAGGTTGACAAAGGAGAGGAAGAAATGAGACAGCCAAGCAGTAGGAGGCCTGAGTCTATGAGAGAAGACATTTTCAGCCATTACCCTGAGATATGGAACCTGGGAAGGTAAGGGAATTTTTTTCCCCATTAAGTCTTCACTGTGTTCTATGTAATACCCAGTCCCTGGGGGTTTCAGGGTCCCCTCAAGCATTTTTTAGTAAATGCATTCATTACTCTGATTTGTGTTCCTTTGTGTTCGCCCCCTGCTGAGTAAGGTCTTGGGGGAGCAGGAAGGCTCGGCGCATTGTGTGTGGGTGGGAATCTCCCACCTGCTCTGTGGGCAGGAGGCTCATCTCCTTTCTAGACTGTGAATGCTTTGAATGCAAGGACATTTGCTTCATCCTTCCATCTCTTTTGTATATAGCAGAGGCTAACATATAAGTAACCTCTAGATCCCTTTGAAAATTCTAAAACTTGGCCACTTACGAATCAATCTAAACCTTTTTTTTTTTTTGTGCTTAATTATGCTTTCCATCTGTACCCTCTTGGGGGTGGGAGCACGAAAGTTCTAATTCTTCCATTGCCCACACGTCCTAAGCAGGCTGAAGCTTCCTGACCTCTGAACACTTCTGGATTCCTGATCAGTGGCAGTGTTGAAAGAGAGGCAAACAGGCAGCTTGCTTTCCCTTTGCACTGCAGATGGGGGGGCAAGGGAGAGGGGAGAGGGAGGTAAGTCTCAGGCCCTGGGCTCAGCAGGAAAGGGGGCCACCCTAAGAGTTCAGGAGGGTCCGCGGCTCAGCCTTGTTAGCACATGCCTTCCCAAAGCGACAACTCTTTGAGGATCTGAAGGTAGTCCCCTGTTTGGAAATGTGCTAGGAAATGAGGTGAGAATTAAGAAGACAGACCTGAGGGATGAAGGCAGTGAGGTAGGGTGACAAAGCCATCTTCCTACACTGGCTCCTCCCTCGGACGCACACTGGTGATGCCTTGCTTCCTGCCACTGCCCCACGCTCTGGGGGATAACGGACGTGACCCAAACTGCATGGGAGAGAAAGGCCAGACCCAGCCTCGGACTGTGTTTTCTTTTTGGGAGATGCTGCAAAAGTGAGCGGTAATGACTTGCAGTAACCTCTGCCGGAGCCGGGATTCAACAGACGCCCTTCCAAAGCGGGGGGTTGTGGGGGGGGGTGGCTGCTGCTGGACTTCGCAGAAGAGTTTTTATAGTTCTGTTTGGCCTGACAGTTCTCCAACATAGACACGCTAGGGGATGGATGGTTTTAAGATCTATTTGTGCACCATTAAATCAAACTGCCTGTCTTTTTAAGGGTTTTTTTCTGAATTTCCAACTTTTTTAAGCCATCATAGAAAAGAAAAAAGAAAAAAAAAACAGAAAAATAAATGCAGTTAGAACATGAAGTTTTCCTTGTGCCAATGTCCTCATATCCTCCCCCTGAAAATGACTCCCTTGGGTACTCACCCTCCACCAAAACATTGCGTTGTCTTGTAAAATAAAAATAAGGCCAGCAGAGCGAGCAGATGGAGCAGAAAAAGTGAAATGTGGCATTCTTCTGACACTGGCCAGCCAGTCCACACCCACGGGAGGAAGCACCCTGTCCCGCTGAGAACCTGGGTCAACGATGCTCTGAAGTCACTTTAATGAAAGGACCGATGGCACTCATCCCTGCCCAAAAGTGTTTTCATTAAGATTCAGCCAAAGTGATGGGCTGGGTCAGCAAATAGGACCGTGAAACCGGGACCTGGATGCAAAACACGCTTTCTCTGGTTCGTTTCAGTGTTTGCATCACGGCGTTGACGTTGGTCCTAGCATCTGTCTGCAGCTCAAACGCGTGCAACCGGGTGCAGCTGCAGAAGCTCCCTGCGTGGGGAGTGGTTTGCAGACAGCCCCACAGCAGCAGGGAAACATCCTCTGTCCGCCACTTCCGGCCCCAGCCCAGCTGCCCCGGAGATGCTGAGGGCAAAGGAGGGGCCGCCCTCCCTCCCCACGCAGGGCTGGTGCTCCAGCTAATGAGAGCCAGGACTCGGGCGAGATGAAGGCCAGTTCTTCGGAGTGATGCAGAAAAACCCACTGTGCTTCGACCAGATCTCTGAATTCTGGGCTTCATCTCATTCAAGAAAGACATCTTGTGTGTATTGTTCAAAATAAATAAAATCATGAGATGAGAAAGAGGAAAGAGAAATAGGCCTGGTTTAGTTCTCTGAAGAGAGCAGCTCTCAGGGTCTGGAAAGGGCTTAAATTGTACTTGATCCTCGGACAGCAGTGCCCCCTCTCCGCGGAGGTACCGACCACGTGGGCACACTGCGCAGCCGCATAGAAGGAAGCGGGTGCGGTGGCCGTGCCCTTGAAACTAACCACTGTGTGTGACCAGGGATTTGTCCCCATCGCTGGCAGTCGGTAAGTACACGGATCCATAGCCAAGTAACTCGTCCGGTCCGAGTCCAGCCTATCACTCTCAGCGTCTAAGTCCCAGAGCTGGGCCTGTCCTGCTGATGACCCTACCCCCAGCCCAAGCGTGCAGTTAGAGACCTCTCAATCTCCTAGTGATGGCGTGAGAGAAATAGAGACCATGGAAGGGGGAGAAAGGCCAGAACACAACCTTGGGGTCAGAAGGCTGGGAATTCCCCCGAGTGACTCAGCCCCTTGACATCTGTCTTTTGGGGTCAGACCGGCCCAGGAGGGGGCCCCCTGGGACAGCCACACACTCCTCTCCCAATCTCATTTGCAAACAGCTCTGAGCTCCTTTCTAACCCCAAAATGGCTGGAGCCAGTGTGGGGGCTTTTACTCATCCTCTACCAAGCTGGTGAGCAGCCAAAGGCAGAAAGGTAGGCAAAACCCAGCATGAGCCTTGGAAGGAAACACACACCAGCCAAACAAATGGATGCCTGGGGCTCGTCAAGTCACGCGTGTATCCAGTGTGCCCTGGCTGGTATAAGCTCATGGACTCCTGCTTGGCAGAAATACGTGCGAAGGGCACCTTCTCCCCGTGGGGGGTGGACAGGCTCCAGGAGGGTGCAGAGGTCCCCGAGGCAGGAAGTGAGGTCTGAATGTCTCCGGGAACATAGGGCCGAGGGAAAGGGAGGTCCATACAGGCAGCCCCTCCGCCAGGCCCAGGGCCGGGGAGGAAGGGGTCCGGGGGCTTCCCACGTCCCTTCCCAGCGTGGAATCAGGCCATCCACAAACGGACATGGGAATGCAGGGTGGGGCTGGGCACACACAGAAGGCCGGGAGCCACAGCACTGCCAAAGGAGGCCAAGGGTCGGGAGAGAGGCACCATGAAAGGTGACACTTACTCAACAGGTTACTTAACCCTGAAGCAAACCGGGAGAAAGGTTAGTTTCTATCCAAAGCTGCTCTATGCAACTCATTCCCTCCCTCCCTCCCTCATTCTCCCATCGGTTTCCACAGACGTCCCAACAGGTTCCCTATCCATGCACCTGCACACGGATAGGACCCCTCAGGGGACACGGGGAAAGGAAACACGCTTGGTCATTTTACTTCTAGGCTGTGGCTTCCCGTCACTGAAAAGTACTTTTTGTTGCCTGATGAGAATAAACATTGACCCAGACACTCAGAAAACGGCCCTCTTGCAATAAAGTAAGGAATTCTATCTTACTGGAAGATGCTCCCCTCTGACCCCCAGGCTCCGGGGGCCTCATCCAGAGCTGGCCCAGCGTCCGCTGCGGGATTCTTGCTGACCTTGGCCTTTCCTTTGTCTCTTCTAGTCTTCAGGTTCCAGCAAGTGTATGAATTTTCCCGAAATTTTCATGTAGCACAAAAGAAACTTTTGTGCCGTGGAACTTTGGGGGAGGGTGTTGGTTTCTTGCCTGGGGCTTGTGACCTGTCACTGGTATTCTTCCGCTGAGCTGCCCTGGAGAAAGGGCTGGGGACAGCTACTACCATCACACAGCCGGAGGAGGCCATGGGTGAGGGAGGGGAGTGCCCCGGAGATGGAGTCAAAGGACCTGGGTTTCTGCCCCTGTCCTGCCACCCCGTGGCTCTTGGTGCCTCATTCTCACTGCTGTGGGAATTTGTTTTTATTTATTTATTTTTTATTTAATTAAATTTATTTTCTCAAATAAATTTTTAAAAATCTTTTTAAAAAACTATAAGCATGAATTTTACCTTTATTTTATTATTTTTTTTACTTTTTTTTTTTTTTTTAAAGATTTTATTTATCTATTTAAGAGAGAGAGAGATCACAAGTAGGCAGAGAGGCAGGCAGAGAGAGAGGAGGAAGCAGGCTCCCTGCCGAGCAGAGAGCCCAATGCGGGGCTCGATCCCAGGACTCTGAGATCATGACCTGAGTTGAAGGCAGAGGCTTAACCCACTGAGCCACCCAGGCTCCCCCCCCCCTTTTTTTTTAACTTTTTTACTAAAAAAATGGAAAATAATGGCTCAGTTTTGGGAGCATCGGATTTCTATTGTTCAACCCGAGTCTAGAACACTACTGGCCGAGGGCTCCCCCCTCGAATCAGTAGCCCAAATTCCGTGCAAATGACTTACTACCGCAGGAGTAAAGCAGTCCTTTTCCAGCACTAGCTGCCGTTATGATGGACCAGACAGGGGAGGCATACCAGAGGATAGACACAGAAGCCTGTCAGAGCATCTCCGAGGCTTGGCCTGAGATGCATCTGAGTCTCTCTCTTCTCCTCGATAAACTAAGCAAAACCTGCAGTGGCAGCATTGAGAGGCAACGCCCCCCCTTCATCCCACAGAGGAAGCGGCCCCAACGGTCACCATCCTGCTCTGGGCTGCTGATGGATGCAAAAGAGCCTGAACACCCACACAGAGTGGTGTTACCCCGGGAAGCCTGCCTCCCCGGGGTAACTTCCGGCTTCCTCCAACCCATAGAGGAGCCCGGCGCCCATGTGCTCTCTCTGCAACCTGAAGGACCTGGTAGAGAGCTTACTTGTCGGATAAGCCACCTCTCCTAATTCCCTCACGAGCTATGTTCGCTGGACGTTAGGGTGTCTCCATTCTACGTCCGTGTGGCCAATAGGGACTTGGCTCCTAAGGCCGTAAGAAATGTTAGTTTCTTCACTTGGGCTAAATCAAACGGATTCAACCTTAGCTTCTTGTTACTCTCACTTCTCAACCCAGTCCCTGCAGTTGTTCAAAAGGCAGAGACGGTTCCAGGGTCACAAAGGAGAATATTTGAGATGGGGCCCCTCTGGGGCTTCTTCTAGAATCCCCAACCCACCAATTCTTTCCTAGCTACTGGAAAGCATTCTCTCTTCTCTGTGGCGTTCTCCTCTCACTGAAAAACAAAACAAAAACAGAACAGAGAAGGCCAGCCTCCCTCCCCCCCACCCTCCGGCCCCACACCCCCCACACACATACCCCATCTTCTGGCACCAGCTGGCATTATCTGCTGAATGACTGTAAGCTTTCAAAACAAAGCCGAGAGGGTGGGTTTGGATTCAGGAAAATTCTACTGGCGGTCCTGCACCACAAACCTCCCAGCAAGAGAAGGGCCAAAAAGACCTAGTTTTTCTGAGAACGGAGGCCTGAAGGAAAAGACAACAGACACAATGCAATTAAAATCTATAAATTATGAGGTTTCCACAAGTGGAGAAAGCGAGGTTCAGTGGGGTCAAGTGACTTGCTCCCTATCACATTTCTGGTAAGTGTCAGAGGAGGGGCTCAAACCCAGGACCCCTGACTCCACCTAAATATGTCATGTCCTGCCCTCCATCCTCCGGGAGGTGTGTGTCTGTGTGTGTGTGTGTGTCCACACTTTATCCCCAGAGGACCCAGGAGCATGGAAGGTGATCTGTCAGCTCTTTACAACCACCTACCTCTTTGCAACGACCCTACCAAGGGGCAGCTGGACCTCCAGGTCCCCATCTCTATTCCCAGAAGCACTGCCCTCTAAGGACATTCTTACAATTATGCGGTTACCACACTCCAGCTGACCCAAGTCAGAACACACTTCCCTTACTTCCTTGAGCATAACCGGGATTCTCTGGAACACTTAAACAAAACTTGGTTAAGAGCTCACGGGGCGCCTGGCTGGCTCAGTCAGTCAAGCACACAACTCTGGATCTCAGGGTCGCGAGTTCAAGCCCCATGTTGGGCGTCAAGTTCACTTAAAATAAATAAATAAATAAAGGAAGGAAGGAAGGAAGACTGGGGCAAGGGGAGAAAAGATTTTATTTAAAATAAATAAATAAAGGCAGACTTAAAAAAAAAGTTGAGGTTAACACATAGCTAATTAGATTGTCTGATTTACAAAATGTTTCTCCCCGCTCTCTACAGATATGATTAAAAAAAAAAAAAATAGGAAAGTATTCAGTGAAACTCATAGGTGCTCCAGGGAATCTACAAATATGGGATTCCAACCGCAGGTGTTTTTTTGTTTTTTGGGTTTTTTTTAAGTGGGTCATTGTGGATGAAAGCGTTCATTAGAAAAAGCCAGTTTACGGGAAGTGTGAAAATGAAAGTTTCTATTATCTTATGCAGTGGTAAACAGCCACGGTAATCAAATGGTTAATCGAAGTTCTCTATCATAAAATTATAGAATCAATCTTAAAATTGGAAAGGATGTTTTTCATGTGAGTGGGCCCAACTCGTGGATTGTGGACAGAGAGTGGTGCTTATGTCTCCACAAGGGACCAGACTCACAGACCCTATAAATGGGTTCAGCAAAGGTGTCTATTGAAACATTTTGCGGAACACTCTTGCAGAATGCTACATCAACAAAAATAACTGAGGATCTACCTACAAAAAACATAGCTTAAGATGTGAGAGAATATGGGGCGCCTGGGTGGCTCAGTGGGTTAAAGCCTCTGCCTTCGGCTCAGGTCGTGATCTCAGGGTCCAGGGATCGAGCCCTGCATCGGGCTCTCTGCTCAGCGGGAGCCTGCTTCCCCCTCTCTCTCTGCTGCCTCTCTGCGTACTGTGATCTCTCTCTGTCAAATAAATAAATAAAAATCTAAAAAAAAAAAGATATGAGAGAATATGCAATACAAGAAAATAAAAATCAAGTACACGGTCCCTCCTTACAACACCGGGTGCCTGTCAAAAATTATATCAATAAAAATTGAGTTTCACGAGCACAAGTTTGAATGAAAAAAGCCAGACAAAAGAGCACATTTGAACAGTCCTATGTATATAAAGTTAAAAACGGGCAAAATTAGCTGTGGAAAATAGTTCACGGGTTCCCCCCAGAAATTAAAAAAAGGAATTATCACATGACCCAACAATTCTGCTCTGGGGTGTATATCCAAAGAGGTACTTTTCACTCATGTTTACGGAAGCAGCACTCACAATATTCAAAAGATGGTGGTTATCACAAGTGTTCATCCACGTTTCTTGATCGAAGTGCTGGTCATATGAGTGTTTTCAACTTGCGGATTTTTAGCAAATTACACATTTAGGCTTTTGGAACTTTTCTTGACTTTTCTTAAGCTTGTTACCCTTAAATTAAAAGTTAAAAAAACCGCATTAACAAAAATAAAAACCCAACTCTACGAGAAAGGCCACAAAAACACCAAGATGGTCTACAGTCTCTAGTAACATAGGATAGACTGACTGTGAGCTTTTGCTCCCATTTTGTTCAATCATAGCTCCTGGAGCTCCCAAGTTCACGAAGCAACTTCTATTCTTGTTTTCATTGCCACTTCTGTTAACGGCCAAGATTTTTTTTTTTTTTAACTTTCTTTCAAGAGCCCCTACCCCCAAAGGCTGCTCGGCGAAATCCAGGCTTAGTCAGGCAGTCAGAGTGAAAAATGACTGGGGTGTGTGGGGAGCTCATGGTGTGAGCTTTGTAGGGATTAGGCAAATCACAGGTGCTGCCTTACCTGAACCAGCCAGCAGCTTACTCATTAATCGGGTGCTTACCAGGCGGGGTGCTCCAAGTTCCCCTCTCGGCCTGGCAGGTTGGTGGCTTTGGACTGGTTCCCAGTTTGGGGCTCCCCTGCTAGGTCCCTTTTTCCACTCCAGCCAAAACTTCTCCCTGCAGGTATCCGGACCATAAACCCGGGGGTTCTGTCAGATTCTATTCACCTCCAAATTCCCTCGGCAAAAGTTGACTTCTCAGGTTTCCCCTCCCTGTGTGTGTATGTGTGTGTGTTTCCACTTTCTCCAAGTCTCCAAGTCTGCTCCTCCACACTATTCTCAAGTCTCAGGCAGGGATCTGAACAGGTGTCTCCCAGATCGCCACTCTCTGCTTCCTCATCTTTCTCCCAAAGCTTTTATTTGTACTTTTAGCCCAAATCCCTTCACCTACCGAAAGGTAAGTCCAGATAAGACATAGAGGACTCACAGGAGCTAATTCTACATTTCATTTCCTTTCGGGCCTTTTAATCCAGTCTTTTTAAAAAATAATGATATTGATGTTTTATAATACACTAAGTATCAAACTCTTGAAATACTGCTCATGACCTCTTCGGTCATCAAGGGGGATTTTGAGGCTCAGAAAGGTCATCTGCCTCTGATCCTGCAAGGGGCTGGATTTGGCATGCGACTCTTGTTATATCGGTTGTACTTAGAGCCTCACCTACATTCTGATGAGCTGAGGTCCTACTATTGCGCGTTTCCACCATTTTCCCCCAGGAAATGCCAAGGCATTTGGAACTTGCCGGCTTCCTCCAACCACTGTTGGAACATTAATAGGGGATCACGGAAGTCAGGGATTTAAAGACCTCCTTGAGGTCTTCTGATCATCTCTAAGCCCAGGGCCCTCTGTCGACTTTTGATTTTACCCAAATAAAACCAGAAAGCAGATATGTGCAGCTCAGCAAGATCCAGGCTTTGGAGAAACGCTTCTGCGGAGTTGGCCCTGCCCTCCTAGGAGATGTTCTGAAGGCAGAAAGTGAGAAACTGCTGAACAAGGCAGAGAAACATCTCCCAGCAATACCACACCATCTTTAAGTTGGGGGAAGGAAGGAAGTTCATGTTTCAGAATTTGCTCTGGATTTTCAGAAGGGACCAAAACAAAACAAAACTCCATTCTTTATAGTTGAGCGGGGGAAATCTGGTTCCTAAGGACAGACAAGCCTGGGCAACCGGAGAGCCAAATAAAATTTAAAAAAATTTTAAGTGCTTCTTCTCCATTTTGGCAAGGGAGTGAACATGGTCTACCAGCTTCCATGGGCCATGGAAACCCAACCTGTTAGCTCACAGCTGCGTCCTACCTTCTCCACTTTCTGGTCTCCTCACGGTCTGCCCCTACTAACCAGCTGCGATACTCTAGGACTCAGTGCATCGTTTCTGTGACCGCCGGCCCCAGTTTAAGAAAAGCTGGAGAACACCAGGGCTGCCCTCTCTTACACTAACCCTCCGCCTGTAGCCCCCCCGGGCTCCCCAGAAGCTCCCCTGTAGGAAACATTCTAGACTCATGAACGCTAACTTGGGCCCTGCTTCCTGCCAAGTGGCGGAGCTCAGAGCACGATGTTTCACTCGGGCCAGACTTAGGCCTATTGGAAGGAAATAGCGAGTTCCTCTTTTAGCTGCTTTCCATCACTTCTGGAGACAAGCTTCCCAGCTACCAAAACAAAATGTTTCCCAGGCTTTCCTCCCACACCTATGAACTTTGTTCCTTGATGAAGCCCCAGATGCCCTTCGAAACAGAACTGGGCGACGTCCAACCAATTTCTTCAGGTTCTTCAAACATTAACTCGACAAAGGGGGGATTCTGAGAGGCTCCTGTGCTCTCCCTCCCTTTCTTTCTGGCTTTCGAGTAGGCTCTAGAAACTCCACCGGAGGCTTCCGAGGGGCATATCAGCAGATTCAGCCCTGTCCTCAACCGAAGGCCAGGAGAAGGAAGCCCCTTGGTGCGCGCGGCTCACGGGCACTATGCTCGCCTCTCTCCACACAGAGAGGAGACTTCAAGGGAGCAAGTGGAAAGGACGGGCGATCCTCTCCTCAGCTGCTAGGTGAGGGCGGTCCAAGGAACATTCCTGGGCTAGAAGAGCCCAGTTATTCTGCCTCTGGCTGTGAAACATTGGAGCATTTCGCTCACAGCCAGGCATACCGAAGCTGCCTGACTTTGCCCAGCTCCCCCCACCTCCCTCGGCCAAGGGCAAAGGCCGGTTCTCTGAGAGGTCTATAGGGAGAGAGCCAGCTTCCTTGGAAGGGGACCTGCTGGGGACCCTCCACAAAGGCCCCAGGCATCTATTCCCAACGGAGCCTGAAGACTCAGAGGCAGGAGCCGTTAGGGGGCGGCATGGGCTAACTCATAACTCAGAGTAGCTTTTTTTGCAATTACAGGGCCCAGGTTCCAGAGTCAGCAGAAAAACAAGTTAGCAAGACACGAGGGGGAGGGGCGGGGTGGGAGACAGAGAAACATCCCTCGGAGCCCAGAGCCGTGCCAGGGAGATGCCGCTCTGGAAAGAGCCAGGCGGCGTGTCTTGGCACATGCCAGGAATAAAACTACAGAGATACAGGCTCCTGAGAGAAGCCGACTCCTCCTGCCCCACCCCCACCCCAGACTGCATCCGATGGCCTCCGGGCAGAGAAGCCAATGTGAGTGTCCAGAGCTGAGAACATGGGAAGGGGGGTGATGTGGGCGAGATGCCCCTCGTCACTTCGCTCTTCAGCATTCTGGAACACGAGGACAAAGGAGCTCCTTGATGCTGGCAGACACTGGGGGCACGGCTGGGTTTTACAAGGAAGGATGAAATCCGATCTCTCCAATCAGGCTAGATCATCTTTGCCTGTCTCTGAGGTGACCCAGTTCTGCGACCAGCGCTTGGCTCTGAACCGATGGGTTTCGCGCTCCCAGCTCAAACCCCGAGGTCCTTGCCAGAGAGGTGAGAACGTGGCATCCTTCCACGAGACAAATGCGAGCTGGCACCTGGGCGGACGCCTCCTCGAGGATCAGCTCTACATCTCCAAGGGCTCCCGGCAACAAGGATTGGCCTTTGTCCCTCCTCCCACAGCACACCTTTCTGATTCACCAAGGGTCCCACCCAAGGGGAGAGCTCAGGCATGCTAGAAGGAAAGAGCCTAGAGCTGTGGGGTGGGCCTTGCCTGCGTCCAGGTCCCCAGAGGCAGAGAGCCGAGGGGCTTGTGCAGTCTTACTCGTTTCTTCCCATGAGCTCTTCAGGACAGCCCCGATTTGGGATGCCGTAGGACTTGGAGACCTTTGAATGACTGTGCCTCTGAAGGAAGGCAGATTCGAGGGTCCGGCTGAAGGTCACGGGTGACCAGACCCCCAGCACGGAGCTCTTGCTATGTGCACAGGCCTCAGGATCCTCACTCCTTTCTCCTTCCATCGTCTACCCATCCCCCAACCCCCCAGAGACTCCCTTTCATTTCCTCTCCTTCCTGAGATCCATCCACCATGGCCTCAGAATGCAGCAGGCTTGGCCCTCACTAGTCCCTGCGCTGTAGTTCCTCCTGCTATGCCTGACATTTGGCTATGGAGAGATTACTGCTGATGGAGCATCATTTGCACACAGTCCATTCTCGAATCCTGCTCGCTGAAATCCAGGCTCAGGACCAGGTCCGGCAGGGTAGCAAGACTGATGGTGCCAGGACCTCTGAGCATCCCCAATTCTGCAGGCTTGGCCACTGGGGTCTGCCTCGGGGCCTTCCTCCTCCTTCCTCATTCAATCCAATGGTTTCAAGAGAAAAGGACGAGGGAACCTCTGTGCTGGGGACATTCTAATAATAGAAGTAACACAATCTAGAATAGAATGCACTTGGAACTCAATGGGGAACTTCACGTTGCTGGGAGGGCTTCCAATTTCCAACAGTGTCGGGCTAGGTCTTCAGACTCACTTTCCCACTGAAAACAACATCTAGAGCTGGACAAAATGGGAAAGAACTCCAAGGCTTTCTGTTTTATTTCTTTAACACAGAGAAGTAGTACACTGGCCCTGGGTGCTGGGAATGATGTCGGGCGGCCGTTCCTCTCCGATCGTATCAGTATCAGAAACGAACTCACTGGGGCTGTAATTTCAAACATTCAACTGGCCCTTGCAGTTTTCACAAAATTGCTTTTACAGGTTTTCAGGAAAACTAGTAAGCCAGACAAAAATTAAGTTGTTTGAATGTTGGTGTGATCCGTTTGTTTAAGACTAAGCCCACCAACCTAAAGAAGACAGCTCCGTTCTCATCCTTCGGGGGCTCCTCTTACCTACCTCGCTGCTGGAGGATTCCTGTACAGAGACCCCTGCAGAAGCCACTGGCCTTTTATTTGCAAACAATGGAGGAAAACCATTCAGCTCCACTCCACCCCCCACCTCACGTCTATATCAAACTCTCAGCGATAGTCTCTTGACTTCAAATGTCTCATTTTTAGTCCCACTCACCGATGAGGTCTTATTCCAGACCCTCTGTCTAGATTTGGGGCACTTTCTTCAGCTCCCTGAGCCTGTTTCCTCTAAAGTGGTAGTAATCAGTACCTCATACTGTTGGAAGGATTAAATAAGATAATGCAGATAAATACTCGGGCAACTTATACCCAGCCAATTCGTGTTCGTTGTTATTATTGTAATTAGTATTAGTATCAACCACAAAAGGCTATCACCAGCATCTGAATCTCTTCTGAAACATTCTACAAAACACTCGAACTTTTCCAATGAGAAGGACATACTTCTGCATCAAGCAGTCCAGTCTATATTTGGACACCCTTCATTGATCCAAAGTTCCTTCCTCATATGTTGAAAATGAAGTCCAGGGCACCTGGGTGGCTCACTTGATTGAGTATCTGCCTTCAGCTTGGGTCATGGTCTCAGGGTCCTGGAATCGGCCTGTGTCAGTCTCCCTGCCCAGTGGGGAGTCTGCTTCTTCCTCTCCCTCTGCCTTCCCTCTCCCCACCATGTTCTCTCTCTCCCTCACAAATAAATAAATAGTCTTTTTAAAAAAAGAAAAGAAAGCAAAGTCCAACTCTAGGGACTTAGTCCTCCTCGTTGGAGCCGAAGTCTAATCTCTCTTTTTCATTAGTTGAATGTGGTCATCACATCCTTTTTTCACCTCCCTATCCATCCCTATCTCTTTCAACCCTTCTGGCACAGTGTGGTCTCAAGTCCCTCCCCATCCCAGTTGCTCTTGGCAAACGTGGATGGTGGCTGTTTCCCTCTTAAATGTGATGCCCAATCAGCACAGCTCCCTACAGACCCTGAGTTTCTCTGATGCAACCTCACCCCCAAGAGCATCTGTGGGAAAGGGGTCACACCTACTGGCAGCTCCTTCGTACTCTACTCTTGGCCAAAACTGTTTTAAGTCTTCTTCACTGTTCCAGCCACATCTCCCCATCCTGGTCTTGGGCCATTCATTTTGTCACCCAAGTGACAAAAGGGACATACTTCCTTCTTAGACAGCCTATCTTCAAGCCTTCCGAGATATGTTCAGGTCTTATTGAGAAGCCAACAAATTTGGTAGAGTGACCTTTATGACTTCATATGTGTGACATATGATGAAAGTGTTGGGCAAGCTGCAGCTGGGGAGGGGGTCTCTTCTGGGGGGGATCAGCTCTATTGTGAAATATCTATTATGATATTATGAACTTCCCCATCAGTTCTCTCCCCCAAGTCTCTTGTCCCACTGCCTTCTGTCTCCGAGCCACCTTCTGCTTGCTCTAGGCCTTCTAAGTGAGTGGTAAGGAGGACCTCAAAAACCTTTGGGAGAAGGGGCCAGAGAAAAATTCATGGGAGGAAGGAAGAAAAAGAAGAAAATCCTGAAACACTCAAGTGTAGTAGAACAACCACAAAAAGAGTGAGCAAAACAGGGACAATAAAAAAGGAAAAAAATTAAGACAAATAATTGGCTAAGTTAAAAGGGGAAGAAGGAGAAAATATTGGAGGAAGTAGATAAAGACTAACAAAGAATTTTAAGTGCAGCCACTATGGAAAACAATATGAAGCTTCCTTTAAAAATTAAAAATAGAACTAACAGATGACCCAGCAATCCCACTTCTGGGTCTATACCCAAAGGAAATAAATTAGGTTCATGAAGAGTTATCTGCATTCCCATGATTTATTCATAGCAGGCAAGACTTGGAAACAACCTAAGTGTCCTTTAGCGGATGAATGGATAAAGAAAAGGTGATGCATGTGGGTGATGAAATATGATCAGGCCTTTAAAAAGAGATCCAGGGGTTCCTGGGTGGTTCAGTTTGGTTAAGCCTCTGCCTTCGGCTCAGGTCATGATCCCAGGGTCCTAAGATCGAGCCCCGTGTCAGGCTCCCTGCTCAGTGGGGAGCCTGCTTCTCCCTCTCCCTCTGCCCCTCCACCCTATTCATGCACTCTCTCTCAAATAAATCAATAAAATCCTAAAAACAAAACAAAACAAAGAAGGAGAACCTGCCTTTTGCGACAACATGGATGGGCCTGGGGGACACTGTGCTGCATGAAGGAAGCCAGACATTGAGAGCGACCTTCTATATGATCTCATTTCTACGTGGAATATAAAACAATCCGATTCATTGAAGCAGAGAGTAAAACCGCGGTTGCCAGGGGCAGAGGGAAGGCAGAAACGGGTGATGTTGGTCCAAGGGTTTCAGTTATACAAGATGATGAGTACGTTCCAGAGATAACTTCTAGGGGTCTAAGGCACAGCATGGGGACTATAGTTAACAGTACTTGAAAGCTGCAAAGAGGAGAGGTCTAGAATGAAATCTTTGCACACATACACACCGCGGAAACCACGTAGAGGCAGTAGATACGTTCATTAGCTTGATCGCGGTGATCTTTTCACCATGTGTACATATATCCAGACATCAGGTTGTATACCTTAAATGTACACACTTTTTATATGTCAAAGGTATCCTCGTAAAGCTGTTTAAAAAAAGAATTTTAAAAATGACAAGCAGAGGGGCACCTGGGTGGCTCAGTTGTTAAGCGTCTGCCTTCGGCCCAGGTCATGATCCCAGGGTCCTGGGATCGAGCCCCGCATCGGGCTCTTTGCTCAGAGGGGTGTTCCCTCTCTAGCTGTGTTTCTCTCTGTCAAATAAAAATAAAAAAAAAAATCTTAAAAATGACAAGCAGAAAGCGCAGTGTAATAAGACCAGCAAGACAGAGACGAGGAAGGACAGCAGGAAAGGCAGAACATGATGCTAGTAATAAGGGCCGGAGCTGCCAGACCGAGACGTCCTCTGGGCCGGCCCCCCTGCCCAGCGATGGGAACGGAGCACCAGCTTTCCATGCCTGCTCCCAGCGTGGCTGAGGGCGACTGCCTTCAGAAAACGGCAAGAACTTCCCAGCCACGGCACATTTTGATCTAAACACACCCGTTACTCAGCCGAGCGTCTGCACTCCTGGAAGGTCTTTGGGCATAAGAAATAGACACATCAGACTTTGCTGAAAACAGCCTCCTGGGAAGGAGAGCCTGGAGTGAAAATCAGCCTTGAAAACAAACGTGGACCCTTCTACGTTGTGTAACTCGGCCCAAGCCCTGCACCTCGTCTTGTCTGAGGCTCTCCAAACATTCGTGGAATGCAGTTTTTTGCTAGTTGCTTACTGAGTGGACAGGTTCACCTTGGAAGCAGAGCTCCGCACGGTCTGGGAACCAGCCCCAACCATCGGGGGCAGATCTTAGCCACACACCACATTCAGTGGCCAGAAATGCCTGCTGCCCCGCGTGGACATTACGCATCTGTGTACTTTTCTCTGGAAAACAGAAATGAATAGGAGGATAACGGTAACACGTTCATTCCCATGAGATTTGATCGCAGTGTGAGAGCGAGGCCATTCCCTTACACATGCACCCCTCTTTAGGTCCTACCCCCGAAGTTTGATAACGCTTGCTAGATCCACCCCACAGATCTGTAAAACCAACCAAGATGAGTATTACCGAGCACCAAATGTTCAAAGGACATTTTTTCAGAGCAGTACTCCCTCAGTATTTTCGTGTGCAACACAGAGCAAAAAACCACGTTTTACATCTTCGTCCAGAATAGACACACACCCGTGCACGTGTAGCTGAAACAAACATTTTATTTCACTGACGATATGGGGACGCAAGCTCTGGCATTTTCCACTCTGTTTCATTGTTTAAGTACTGGATGTAACTTACTCACATGCTCGAAAAACACTGGCTAGGGGGCTTCCAAATAGAGATGGCAGACTGAGCATACACCTTCCCTTAGAAGACCCTATTAAAATGATAATAAAGGAACAAAATTGCATGAGCCCACGAGGACAAAGAGCAGAGAAGGACATCGGCAGGTAGGAGACTTACACGGGTTTCTAGAAGACAGAGCATCAGGTTTCCATCACAGTGAATGGCAGAAAAACCCACTCTGCTACAGTGGACGTTTTGATTGCCTACCAATAGCCCTTGCCTTTTTGCTCCTTCTAATAGGATTCAGATTGTATTTAAAATCCCCATATTCTACTGCAAAGCCAGATTGTCATCTTCAGTGCTTGGGCATAGATCTCGATGAGTGTAGGGCAATTATATTCATTTTATCCCCCTTGTAGAGGGATTTGTTTCAGAAAGGGCATAACACCTAATTTGGGACATGGGGTCATGAAGGAAAGTCTGCTGAAAAAAGAGACTGATTCTGGGAGTTACCCGATATACTCCAGCAGAATTTTTTGGGGGGAAGATGGGTTTTAAATCCTGGGTCCCTAATGATATAATGTCATATTGATATGTGTCCCATAATGCTATAATGTCCCTAATGATATAAGTCATCAGAGGAACGTGACTCCAGGACTTCTTATTATGCAAGATAACAAATCCATCGTAGGAGGAGCCACTTTTAGTTGGGCTTTCTTTAGTCTCTCAACAAAGCCTCTCAACTAACGCTCCAAAGCACATCACTGCAAAATTCTAGAATACTAGGGACAAACTGAGGAGCTTCTAACTTCCAAGTAGGGGAAAGCCAGGTGATGCACAAAGAAATAAGAATGAAAATGGTTTTGGACAGCAAGTACACCACTGGATGCTAGAAGGATGATCAATGACTTCAAAATTCTAAGAGAAAACCATTTTCTACCTTGAATTCCATAATTGACCAAACTACTAGTCAAGAACGAAAGCAGGTAGAAGCAATTTTCGACATTCAAGGATCAAGAAAATTATCTCCCATGCACCTTTTCCTAAGACCAGTAGTTGATGTGTTTTAGGGGAAGAGAAGAACAAAAAGGAAGGCTAAGAGGATTGGGATCTAGGAAGCAGTGACTCCAACCAGTAGGGTGGGAAAGACGCCAAGTATGCTGCAGTTCTCGAGAATAACCAGTCCAGTGGGAGCAGAATGATGGAGAGATCCAGGAGAAAAACAATTAGGCTTGACAGAGTAGATAATGTGGCAGATCCAGTGACAAAGCGATAATCAAGAAGAAGTTAGAGATATAATATTAATGATTTATTGCTGCATGACAAATTACCCCAAGACTTACAGATAATAAACATTTATTATCTCACAGGTTCTGAGGGTCAGGAATCTGGCTCCGATTTTCTGCTGAGGTTGCAAGCAAGATGTCAGCTGGGGCCAGGGGATGACCATGGGCAATAGGCTTCCATCTCTTTCCACATAGACCTGTCCATAAGGTTGATCACGTGGCCTGACAACATGGCAACGAGTTTTCCCTAGAGCGAGCCATCCACAAGAAAGACCAAGGAGGAGGCTGTAATGCTTTTTATGACCTGGTCTGAGAAGTCACATGCCATCACTTTCCAGCTTATTCTATTAGTTAGAAGCAGTTCACTAAGTATAGCCCACACACCCCGAAAGCGTTCTCCATACTGAAGGGAGGAGTGTCAAGGTATTTGGACGTATTTTTAAGCTGCCACAGATACGTCTATAAAAAGAGCACGTAAGCACTGAATGAGACAAATAGGTAACCAAAAGGAAGACAAAGGCCTCCGAAAAATATAATCATAACACACCAACTCAGATTTGCTATAAACACTAGCGACAGCTTTGGTTGTATAAATAGTCATTACTGGTTTAATCCAAAACAGCGATATGGCTGCATGAGGAGAACGGGAAGAGAGGGATGGCAAAGAGTAAGAGGGTTGACTTCTCATTAATCCTAAGAGGAAGTCAATAGGCCTGACCTATAATCGATAAATCAAAAATAGCACTATAATCAAGAGAGGGTGGTATTGGCAAAAGTATGAAGAAACGCATCCGTGAAACAGATGCCTTAGCATTTTGATGCCTCTTCGAATCCCCATACACATCCGTCCTTCCTACACCCAGAGGAAGGGAACTCTGGAACATCTGTGCCAGAAACCCCTCAGTCTGCCATTTACCTGGGCCCAGCAAGCTCATCTCCCTCAGGGCCAACAGCTGACCAGACATTGTCATCAAGCCCACCCTAGTCATCCCCTATAACAGGCGGTTGCCTTGCTGCCTATTGAAAAGCAGAAGTAGGGCCCACCGGGCATGAATTCCCAGGACATTGGCTCTCGCCTACCCTTGCTGCCTCCTCAAGCTCAAAGGATGAGTCCTACCTCCCCTGCCCTGCTGTGGGCTCACGTTCGTACAGACCCCATCCGCTCTCCCTCCTAGGGAACCCCCTCCCTGTTTTCTCATCCTCCCCCTCCCCTTCTCCCTCAGTCTCATCATCTAGATTCTTTCCAATTAAAGCCAAAATGCTAATCAACACAAATAACATGTTCTCCTGGCCATGGCAGGAATCCCACAAATAGTCCCCCCCCCCCGGGGGGGGGAGGGGGGGCGTGACACCAAGCTGACTTTCACTGCGTGATGGGGGTGAGTCACGAAGGCAAAGGGGTGAGGCTGGGTTTGAAGAGTCCGCCCTCTTTTCGTGTGCTCCTCCCTGGTCTGTTCCCGGCACTCCTGACCTCCCTCCAAACACACCTCTGGAGAAACAAGGCATCTTCTTGAAGCGAATCCCGTGACGATCCCCTACTCCAACCTCCGGCAAAACCAAGCAAACAGAAACAAGCTGACCAAACTCCTCCCCGACCCTGTGGGCTCCCGCTTCCTCTGCCCTCTCTCTCTGTCTTTGCCAAATTCTCTCAGAGCAGCTTCACTTCTTGTCTTTGTTGTCTTCACTTTCTAGCCCCTATGGGCTGGTTTCGGCCCCTCTCCTCCCCCCCCCCCCCCCCCCCACAAGCTCTTATGAAAGTTACCAGGTAGCGCGGGATTTTGAAATCCAATGGGCACTTTTCTTCTCATCTTAATAACCATCTGCT